>OY813001.1:71675626-72170626 GCA_963681545.1 Germaria angustata
AAACCTAGCTACGCCCATGCACAGAAGGTTATTAAGATTAATTGGAAATAGAGGAGAAGAAACAATGGAGCGTTGTGGTTCCTCTGGATTGATCTTGAACTCGTTTGATGAGATCTCACTTATAGCAACACATATAGGAAACCTATAGTTGTTTGCAACAAACGCTAAAACCGATATATTTTATTTATTTTTGTATGGTGCCAGACGTGACGATTTCACGTCGTTGGCAATTTACTGCTATCAGTATTATTTTCTTCAATAAACTCTATTTGGAGTATTAAAAAAATTAACACTTTTTATATTAAATTACCACAATTGTTTAGTTTTAATTGTTCAATTGAACTTAATAAATTCAACGCAAAAAAAATGTTAAAGGAACCACCTGAGAACAAATGTCAACTGAACTACTGAGCTAAATGAACTAGCTCAATAAAACGAGCTGAGCTGAAAACCCAATAAACCAAAACTCTATAGAAATAGCTTATAACAAGTTTATAACTATAAGCCTTAAGCTTAGAAATTTATTGTGAAAAGTATTGTAAAAGGCTTGTTAATAATTATAATTAAAAAAATAAATAATTATTAAATAATTATTTAATTAAGAAAACTGATCCCTTGCGATAATATTACCACTCAGTGCTTACAAAAAGCTTAGAAGTCTAAATATATAACAAGCTTACAGAAAAATAGTTTCCTAATCATACTTACAATAAGCTTAGGTTAGGTTAGGTTAGGTTGATTGGAGGGGTGTGATAGCCCATGTCATACGACATACACCTAAGCCAGTGAAGGCTTGTTGTGCGCTCCTACAAAAAGCTTACATTGATAATATTTTTGTAATCTTAGGAATATAACCAAATAATAAGTTAGTCATAAGCAGTATTACCTGTTTGATGCAAATAGTTGAAAGGTTCGAGTTGGGAAGGAATTTGCACCAAAGATGACACGCTGCTAGGGCTTTTGCCTTCATCCGATTTTTTTTTATTAAATTATTTTTATTAATCCTTGTTGTCGAAAATATATTTATTAAATTATATACATATGTACATATATTAATAATTCATTAATTGAAATAATTGGAGCATCGCGTGGTGTTTGTTTCAAAGTCCTTGAGTCTTTTGGAAGAAGGAAAATTTTTTCGTAAAATATGTAACAAATCATTTGTTTCCCTATTTGTTATGGTATGTTCAAAAGCCCATAAAGCAATTTCCCTCCTTATGTCCATATCATCATTATTTACATCCATAAACTCACTTTCTTCCGAACTCAAAAACTTGTTTTCACTTTGCTCTATATTTTCATCACTGAAGGAGTCATCTTGAATATAAGAAGTTTCAACTTGACTTGAATCAAGTAGAGCTTCACAAGAATCTTCATTCTTTCTTTTCTTTATATTTATAAGCAAATCAACAATTTCTTTGGGTTCGCTTCGAACACTTTGTTCAAATTTACATGGCATTATTTTTTAATTTAATTTTTACTTTTTCTAATTCACTTTTTTCTTTTAAAAACTTTACACTTGAAAGAAATAAACTTAACTGAGGCATTTTGCAAACAATGCGAAGTTTACGATGCCATGTAGCGGGACATCGTTCAAAAGACACTATAGTGGGCATAAGGCTTTTACAAGCGTGCTTGGGAAACTATCAGTAAAACGAGTGTTTAGTAAACATATTTAGGAAAACAGTTGTCGTTTTTAACAGATACAAGCAAATAATAAGTACGTTTATAAAAGGTTATTAAAAATGTGTTATGATAAGCTTATTCTCCAATACGGTTATATTTTGCTTAAAAATTGGTTTATTGGGAAGAGAGTTTGAAAATAAATGTCTGGTGAACACGTCATACAGCCTTATTCAAAAAAAAACACTTAATTGAGGCTTGAAGTTCACATTAGTTACCAAAGACTTTAAGGCTAACAAACCTATATTAAAAATTCCTATTCAAAAACAGTACTTTAGCTAGTGTATGCTTTAATAAATTTTACATGTTGATACTGGCAACACCATCATTCTCTCTTGTCTCTTTATAGTTAACGATGCAAAACAAACGAGTATTACTCATCCGGATAGTCGGATATATTGATAATGTTTTGCATAGTTTTAATAAAAAATGTAATTTTTCGTTATTTAAGATGTAAATTAATATGTATAGTACATAAAAAACATAAACTAAATGGATTTATCGCAATGTAAAATAAATACGCCTATTTTTTTGTAAAGGTTTTAAACCGATTACTTGAAGAACGAGCTTTGTTTACTCGTTTTGGTTGTATGTACATCACTATAACGTTTTGTATATTTACATTATTTTGCTAAGAAATGTACTTACATACATACAAGTATGTTAATTATAGAAACACCCTTAAAAAGCATTGAAAGTAAATTTCGTTCTACAGATAAGCAATGAGAATAATACCAGTGAAAAAAGGAAAAAAGGAATTACTTTTAAGTTATTTAAAACTTTTTAATATTAATATTATGTTTTTTGTTTTGGTAACCTAGTCTGCATTAGTACAAACGTTAAGTAAATTAAAATAAAACCAATTCCTTATTTGATTTACATTGCAATATTTGAACTAGTATTTGTTTTATTAATTTTATTTGTTATTTTTTGATATTACAAGAACTTAAAAGGATGTACATATGTATTTAAATAAATATTTCTAAATGAAAAACAAAATAAAATCAAGATATATATATATGTATGTCAATATATGTTTTCCAATTATGTATTTTAATTTAATTGATTTTAAAAATATTTTCCAATAAATGCTCTAAGTATAGCATTTTCTTGTAATATTGCACGGCATCACCACCAGTTTTCTAAATTTTTATGTGGCAGACGTTAATTGCGGCACGTTCTAAATAAAAAATTACATTGGAAAATAATTTTCACATAAAATAAAAATTAATTTTACCAATTCTGTTCATTAAATTTAATATATCCATTTTTTTATTTCACAAATCCGCACAATTTCAAATATTATCAATAATTTTGTTCACAAAACTTTGTTTGTCAAAACAATAAAATATTTTAACATCGCTTTAAAGTAGGTGTGTAGCTGCTTTAAATTCTTTAATGTTAAAGTTGGTTTAAAGTACGTGTGTTAAGCTAATAATCGTTTTTGAATGAAACTTTAAGGAATTTTGCTTAAAGTTGGTTTACCAACCTGTATTAAGTTTTTTTGAATAAGGCTGTTAGTCTTTAGTTCAAATATTCCTTGAAAAGAGTAAAACTTTATATCGTCTTTGGTTTTAAGTTTACGAGAAATTTTCTTAGAAAAATTGTTATTAATTATAGGAAAATTTTGCCAAAGTAGTAAAATCATTTTCTGAATTTGACTTTGTTAATTAAAACAAAAGTTTCTAACGTTTTTTAACAAAATTCTCCAAGTTTAATAAACATTTACGAAATTTTTAAAATATATTGTTGTTAAACTATTAACTAATCAGGGTATTAGTTACTGCTGCAGATTAAGTAATTTTTATTTTTTATGGAATGTGCCCCACCTCCTCCAAATATTCAAGAAATACAGAGTTTTGAAATTATTATCTTCACTTTTAGGGAAGAAAATTAACTTAAATTAAATAAATTTTGGAACAAAGTTTCAAGAAAATCTGTTACTTGAATTCAGTAAATGTCCTTTTTTAGTGTAGTTGACGACAATTTTTTCGATCTGGAGGGATGCGAGATTATACACCCTCTTAGAAAGAAAAATATTATAAAAATAATTATATCAATTTAATATTATAGTTACATATATACGAGCACCTGTGAAAATAAATCTACATATTTAAAATAAAACGTAAAAGCGATCGGCTTCTTCTTTGTATTTTTAATCATCACTTTTTTATCGTACTCGTACACATGTTTCCCAAATAATTTTTATCATCCAACATGTAAATTATACAATGAAATTGTAAATAATTTTTAATTGGGAATAGGCTACATGTTAACTTAGTGTATAGTTGTTATGAGAATGTGTTAACATCTTGTGAAATTGACGGTAGACGTCAGATGTTGACGTTAGAAGGTAACATTTTTGAAGATTGTCAAATTACTATTTTGCCATATCGTGTATTCGTCAAATAAATCGTCCATTAAAAAGGAAAGTCGCTGAAATCGTTATCACGGCAGTATATGAAGTCCAACTTGTATTTGATTTATCCCTCCGATGTGCCAATACGGCACAATATTCACATGTCAATGTTCGCTAATGATACAGCTTTCCTAAGCGTCGCAAGGAGCGACCCGAAGAAGTGACCGGAATACATTACAATATCCGAAAAGTGCGTAAAAAAACAATGGAGAATTCAAGTGGACGAGCAAAAATTTTTTCATATAACTTTAAAATTGCGAAGGGAAATATGTGCCCTCCTCCAAATTAATGAAGTCAAATACCTTAACATTCACCTTGATCATCGTTTGACATGGAAGTCGCGGAAAACAAATAAGTTCATCTAATTAAAATGAAATACTGCTCAAACTAGTTGGTTTATGAGAAATTGCAAACTTCTTCTGTACAACGCGATCCCAAAATCAATATGGTGCTATGGAATTCAGTTGCGGGGTATCGCCTCATCTTCCAATACAGAAAAAATTTAGAGGTGCCATAGTAAAATATTCCATATTATTACAGCCGTCCGCTTGTTTCTTTGATTAAACCAATGGTTTCAAAACACGTGGTAATAAACATAAAAAGACTAGAGTATCACCCAAACCCACTAGCCCGCATAATTCTAAATTATACAGGCCACACTAGCGCTGTTTTTCTGACAGGCAAGATTTAATAAATAAAATACGAAGTCTGTTCACTCAAAAAGGTGAATTTTAATTTTTCCCAAAAAATATTTATTTATTCATCAATTTCTTTTTTCCCCTTCAAAGTATTCCCCCTTAGATACAATACACTTAAGCTAGCGTTTTTTCCAATCGTCGAAGAAGTTCTGATATTCACTTTTTGGTATGGTTTTAGGCTCTACCAGCGATTCGGTTTTTATCTCTTCAATTGTCTCAAAATACCGTCCTTTATGGGTATCTTCAATTTTGGGAATATGAGTAAGTCGCAGGGAGCCAAATCTAGTGAATACGGTGGCTAAGGCATGATTAGGGTATTCTTGTTGGGCAAAAAAATACCAACAAGCAATGACGAGTGAGCAGGTGCATTTTCGTTTCCGGATATTTTTTTTTTGTATTGCTTTTCGCAAGTGGCACATAACTTCAAGATAATACTCTTTATTAACCGTACGACCATGTGGCAAGAACTCCACATGGAATAATCGATGAAAATCATGTTATTTGATCGAACTTTTCGTGCTTTTTTTGGCCTTTGCTATCCCTCGCTCCTCCATTGGGACTATTGAACCCATGATTTGTCACCAGGCATGACTCTTTTAAGCAAATAGGAATCATCGTTAACGTCATTCAACATTTCCTGAGCAATTCCCATGTCACGATTTTTTTGTTCAAAATTCAGCAAATTTGGAACGAGCTTCTCTGCCACACGCTTCATTTTCAAAATTTGCGAAACAAAATTGTATGGCATCAGCTAACCGCTTTGCCAACATCCTCTGCAAATTCTCTAATAGTGATTCGATAACAACTTTCCTCACTTTCCCAACATTTTCATCGGTTTTTGACGAGCGTCGTCATTCAAATCTTCTCGACACTCTTTGAAAAGCTTGTACCACTGGTAAACATTTTTCTGACTCAAAATACAATTACCATATGCCACTCTCAGTATTTTAAGTGCCTTTGAGTCCTTAATTCCATTTTTACACAAAATTTTTAAACCATTTTTTCCACAGCAGAAAATCGCCGAACGAGCCAAACATATCTAACTGTTATGCGTCTCACGAACAAACGCAACTAAGAACATATGTTCGGGACAAGTGGGCCAACACAAAAAGAAAATCGCTAATCGACTGCACGTAGCCCGAGAAATTTCAAAATTCACCTTTTCTATTGAACAGACCTCGTAGTTGTGAAAAAAGTCGTTATAACATTAGAACTTCACTTGACAAATACTAGTGAATTTAATTGTTTTGCAAGAACTTATTGTTGTACCAAATGGAACGAGTCCATTGCAAGTTCAATGTTTTGTTCCATATGTGTATGTACGAGAATGTGTGGTGGGTGGATACAGAGTGGCGCAAGTGTAATGTCATTATTTGTATTGGTCGCCATTTATGCATTTGAAATTTGTGATGTCGATATATAAAGAATTAGTTGTCAGCAAGCCAAGAGTCGATACAAACCTCAAGAATAAACTTATTTTCTAAATTTATAACAAAGTGGCACCCAAATCAAACTCTGACAATAATTTTGCACCATGACATTACTTTTGCATCACCTCGTATATATCTAGGTATGTAAATCACTAAAGGTAGCTTTACATTGTACAGCAATATTCAGATCTGTCAAAAATCTGTATGGATTAAAAGAAATCGTAAGTGTGAACACTAAATTTATTAGTAGAACGGAAAACCTGACAAGCGGCTGGTAAACGTAAATTTTCTAAAGCATTTCTGAAAATTATTGGCTTATCACCACATCTCATCAACTGCTTTTTAAAGTGTACACTGACAGCATTTTCAGTGTATAAGTATATTAAAGAAGATGGTGGCAATTCTATGCAATAATTACAAAAACAACATACATTTTATTTTAGCTTGCCTGTAATATTGCATGTTGTTCTCGTAAATGTTGTAGACATGGGATAATGTACATCCCAATTTCATTCTACTTCACACCCATGGTTAGGTTAGGTTAGGTTAGGTTGATTGGAGGGGTGTGATAGCCCATGTCATACGACATACACTTAAGCCAGTGAAGGCTTGTTGTGCGCTCCCTTTAATTATCAAACAGAAACTGTCAGAGTTCTGCGGCAGGATACGAACCTAGGACCTTCGCACTACGAGTCTAGTACACTACCTACTAGTCTACGAAGGTCAGTGCCATTGCACACCCATAGTGCAAACATAAAAAAACATGGAAAAAGTTTGTTCTATTTTTCTAATATACGGAGAGAATTTCGTTCTATTTTGCTTCTACAAAATCGTATTACTTGTCGCACAATGTAAAGCCAATATACAATACAAATGACTACAATCGATTTATTGTTGATTTCTTAATGGTAGAAGGATATAAATATTTCCTTGTTTTATATTAATCTTACAAAGAGATATAAATTATTTACTTCCACTTGTTTTCCATTTTGAATTGCATGATCTAGTCAGAGAGATGTTGAGTTTAAAAAATAAATTAAATTTATCAATTCCACTTTGATTTTTTTATTAATATTATTATTATTATTATTATTATTATTATTATTATTATTATTATTATTATTATTAATATTATTATTAATATTATTATGACATGACAGGGAAATTTCTTCGTGCCTACTTTTTCGTTTGGCTTAATTTTCGTACGGCTTGTCGTGCTGAGAGAATTCTCAGCAAATCAGCTGATTATCGTTTAGAATGCTTGCGAACAAAGAAGTTCGAGATCACGAGTCACAATGTAAATTTATTTTGGAGTGATTGACACATATTGTGTATATAAGAACAACATAAAAAAATTAACCGTCTTCAAAAATAGTCTCTAAAAAGTTTTAAATAATTATAATATTAATATAGACGTTACTTGCTAAGATCTTCGAAGCCGGTGTCAAGAAAGATGTAAAACGCAAGATTTGATTCATAGCTTTCAGTTATCTTGGCAACAGCTTCAAGGATGTTATTAAATAATGCATATATTAAGATGTTTCTTATTAAAATCTTTAATATTATTTAATTGGCCTTTCCTAAAACTTTAATCAAAAAATATTTATTGTCAAAATTATAAATGAAATATCAGACACTGTAGCACAGCCTAAAATTTATAAATCATCAATTTACTCACGTATCGGTAATGGCAGACAAATTAAAAGCATCAAATATTTTTGACAAAGAAAAATATAAAATGGCACATAAATTATTCATAAACCCAAGAGATACGAGTTCTAATCAGAAACTTGTAATGGTAATCACAATGGGAAAAGTGCTGCAAAAAAACAAATTGCAGAATAGAATAGCAGAAGCGTAGCAGTGGCACATCATAAAAAAGGGCCTTTAAAACACAACGAGTTTAATTTCGAATCATAGTCCTGATATTCAAAATGTATCAGTTTTATATATTCATGGTATATATACGCCATTATATGTTAGAAATTATTAATATTATAAATATTTCAACGGCAAAAAGGATAAATTATAAAACTGAGACAGGTAATGTTGCTCAAAGCTACAGGCATTTGGTCTGCAAGATTCAAATATTAAACTAAATATTAAGAATAGTAATATTTAAATATTTTGAATATTGATATTTATCGGGTTTAAACATGTACTTTTCACGTTCGTCGACACTTGTTAAATGACAAAAATCGATCAAAGAGCACCTATAAATACTACAAATTTTTCTATATTTTACTGGCAGGTACTTATGAATGGGCACATATTTCCGAACGTTCCAAAACATTATTCGGACTAGTGGTTCTCGAGTTATGACAAACAAGAGCCTAAAACGTGACAAATTCCCCTATACGATACCTACTAACTTCAAATTAATTATTAAATTATTATTTGACGTACCTTGACCAAACGAGTGCTGCAGAAGTTCTTTTTGGGGCTACTTTCATAAACAATTATCAGAATTGAGTCCCGAAATCATGTGTTGTACTGTGTTATACGACAACGTTCGTCCTCCTTTTGCCTCCTTCATAACATTGTTTTACTTAATTATAAAAGAATAAAACTTGAAATAAGCATAGTCCACATAGGTTACCTTATGGGTGAAGTTTGTAGGTTATACTATAAAAGCTTTCCGAGATATGAAAGGTAAAAAGTGCACTCACTATTCAATATAATGGGGCAGTGAGTGAGTAGATAATTAAAAAAAAGTGTTTTTATCTGGGGTCAAGAGGGTTCCTCTTATTTTTATCCATTATAGTCGGAAGGCCTAGACTTATTATACAAGTGGGTCTTGTTGACTAGATTTAAATTAAAACAGGATCTTTTTATCTAGGGCAACAGAATGGGCCTTATTTGCGTGGGCTAATTTTTTTCTTTTG
The DNA here is from genome assembly GCA_963681545.1 of Germaria angustata. Classification (NCBI taxonomy): domain Eukaryota; kingdom Metazoa; phylum Arthropoda; class Insecta; order Diptera; family Tachinidae; genus Germaria; species Germaria angustata. The sequence goes on from OY813001.1 coordinate 71,684,742, forward strand.
ATTTTTACTGTAACTCGTGAGGGTTCAGAACGAACTTTATTTAGTTCTTACTTGCTTTATGTACAGTTATGGAATTCTGTCACAAAGAGCGGGAGGTACAAATTATCCGCTTTCTTAATTCTTCCGAAGCTCCGAGATCCGCTCAAAAACATAAATAAGGCAAATTCCTACCCAAAAATTTCGTTCATTAAAAGTACTGAGTTCAAAATGTGGACCAAGTTCTTTATAGGTAAAATACCATCTTATTCCTGGGTAACCTGCTATCTTGGAAATAATTTTACCTTTCCAATATCTAATATGGGAAACAATTATGGGTATTTTCATCCCTCTAACGTGGCACAGAATGGTGAGGGAGAATGTTGCCGGGTTAACAGGTTGCCTAGAAATTATATGGTAGTTTGCCTATCAACGATATAACATCAAGGACCCAAGGATGGTGATTCGGACACTATTTATTGGATTATCTCCGTGAAAACACATGCATTGAAAATTATCATCAACATCTGTTGATTTCACTCACTTATTGCTCTTTCAGATTTTCAATTACTGAAATTTAACACGGCACGTCTAGGCCTACGTTTTCTGACATTTGGTGACTATAACGCTCGCTCAACATATGTTGTATAGATCACGAGTAATCACCCCAAGAAGTCGTGTTTTGTCTGATACTTTATCTAAAATGGGCTTAAGTGTATTTTCAGGCGGCAAACAGATCGACAAAAAGTCCCCGTTGCTATTGAATTCGGAGTCGTAAAGGGTGAAATAATTCAAATTCTTTATTACACGCTTGCGATTTTGCAGTCATAGCTGCACGTATTAATTGGTAGAATGCAACAAGGAAAAATATGTAGTAGACCAGTTAAGCAGACTCCAAGAATCACCATGTGTTGGAATCACAGGCGCTCTACGAATTAGTCCTTCAAAGGCAGTGAATATTATACTGCACCTTGCTCCCATTGACCTTCATATATTGACCATATCTGTCAGTGGTGTAGTGGCGCTCCAAGCATCTGGCCATGCAAGAATTTTAAGCAGTTTGCCACCAATCTTTATCAAGTGGCTGACTATGTTACTATGAACTTTGATAGAATGTTCAAAGTTCTAATTCCTTCCAGAAGTGAGTGGGCCAAGGGTAACTTCAAAGAAAAATCTAGTATATTGTCTGATGATCTTGATTAAATACTTCATATCGTCTCCCCGACGGATGAGAAGTAGTTCAAGCGGACAGAAATATTCAGGAAAATATGGGAATTTTGGTTGATAGCCAGGTGGCACCATATCTCTGAAAGCCTTCATTACCACATATTTATTGCTCAGGCAATGTACTCAACTTCCTCACATTACCTTACTTTGAATACAAAAAGAAGACAAAGGTTCCTGGACACATACATTTTTTTTAATTAACAAACACAACTGCGAAGCTACCTGGCTTGTCTCCAGAAACACCCGGAATCTGTGGCAGGACTCGAGCCTGCGACCTTCGGACTATTAATCTAGGACACTAGCTACTAGTCTACGAAGGCGCAGTGATCTCTTAAAACACTTCACGGCAACAGAGTGAATCTGGTACTGCAAATCGTATAACCAGTACAGGTTCTGTGCACAACACATCTGACGGGCTGACGTGATCATCTAGACTCTACTTGACAGCTTACGTTCATTAAATTACCATGAAAAGAATCAGCCAATAAACATAAAGCATCTGAGTGCATATTACACGGAAAACATGCCGTTAAGAACGCCTACAGACATAGATGACTCCAAAGAATCGTTTGAGGGAATCATTAAGCAGCGTACTCAACATGCTTCTCACACAAATTGTCAGGAGAGGCATAGAAGAATTTTCTCCATAGAAGTAGAACAGCTTTTAATTGAAAACAGAAAAATTCGAAGGGAGTGTCAACGACACAGGCCACCTCAGCTAAAAAGTAGACTGAACGAATACTCTAAAGCACTAGAAAGACTTCCATAAAATAAAATAAAAATAGAATCGCTACAAGAATTCCTTCGACAGTTTGACGAAACACTACAAAACAGACTACTCGCTCTAGCGAGCAACCGGGAGAATCAAAATAGCCGCAATAAGAAGCCGCCATTGGGTCGTCTGAACGGAGATTGGCCAAGGTCTAACACTGAAAATGGACTCTTTTCACTAACCATTTGTATAAAGTGTTCATGCCAAACGTATCCGCCGATACAGTAGAGCTGCCATCACTTGTCGCTGTAGCCGCTACTCGCCTGACATTTGATATTTGCGATAAATAAAAAGAAGTCCCTGGTACACAAGAAATTAATAACAAGATGCTTTCAGATCTACCTACTATAGCAAAAACTGATTCTTTCAATTTTTAATGCTATTTTGTGCCTTGAACAAAATGACATTGCTCTGCTCTTCTCATGGACGTTTCTCAGGATTTTAATAAAGTGTAGCACGAAGGACTAATCAACAAAACAAAGCAAAAGTTACCCGTGCGCATTCATAAGCTGTTAGAAAACTATATTTATTATTAGATAATGTAGCTTTCCGAGCACACGTCACCATGTCGAAGGGGGAGTTTCCTAATTCAGTATTTTGGGTACTATTTTATACTTGATACGAGTATATGCCTCTGATGTGCCATTACGAAACAATATTCACACATCAACATTTGTTTGCGATACAGCTTTCAAAAGCGTCCACGAAAATCCGGAAACCAAAAACCCGCATCCCGCAAACTGCAGGAATATACACGTATTACGCAATAGGATAAAAAAGTGGAATAAGTTTTTTTACGTTGCACAGAAAGATATGGGCTAAAACTTGCAATAAAATTTACAATAAATATTTAATTATATATTTGTTAATTTTTTTTCCACCTTATGATATGTAATTTTTGTTTTTTATTTTTATTTACGCTCTAGGTCATATATTAAATAAAACTCCTTTGTTTTATTAAATGAAAGTGTAGCGGCTTTCGAAAACAGCATATTGTTCCGTTCTGCTAGTGTTTGTCAGAATGATTTACACATTTTGTCTTTGTTGTGATTTGTTCTGTGATAACTATCACATGTAATTTGGCTTATAAAATACGATAAGATTGCTTTACTCAAATTCCTGAAGAAGAGAACCGATGGTGATCGAAATATGGAATAAAAAATAAAATTTAATAAAACAAAGGAGTTTTATTTAATATATGACCTAGAGCCTAAATAAAAATAAAAAAACAAAAAAATAAATATTTAATAAAATAATAATTTAGTTGTTTAAATATTCTATTTTAACCTTTTTCGAGATTATTTTCAATGTCGACTTTGAAGGTACAATTCTACCCCTGCCCCTCCCCATGTTGGCTCAAATACAACCACGTCTGGAACATATAAACTTTAAAGACTCTCACTTATATAATCAAACCGATATACGACAATTATATATTTATTTGTATGGGAGGTACTTTTCTCTTCAAAAACGGTCCACAAATGACAATAAAATAATCTGTTCATACAAAAAAAAAAAAAAAAAAAAAAAACATCGGTGAATAAACTGTGCTCTTACCACGGAAAAAAGCTAAGTATCGCTGAGATTAAATCTTAGTTTTTAAGTTTTTAATCGTTGGAAGTGGCATCACAGATTTGGGACAGAATCAATTTTGCATAAAACTTAGTGCAAAGGCATTTAATAAAACACTTCTCCAGTAAAATGTTGCATTTGTCCCTTAAAAAAAGGCAGAAAGATTTAAACTTATTAAACACGCTTTCGCTCATATGACAGCTGCAGTAGGTTTTCTGACAGACGCATCTTCCCAATGCGTTTTGTTGTTTAATTTCTGGATTAACTTCCAACGTTATTGTTAAATAAATTTTCAGGTTAATGGCTTTGCGGCAGGTGTTTTACGGTTCATGGGGTTGTGGAAATGGTGTAACCTGCACATCAAATACTTGGGCTGCTGCTTGTGCTTAGAAATGCTTTGTAGCCTTATGAAGGTAAACAAATGTAACCACTATTAGTGAAGTGAACAACAAATGAATGAATGCATGAGTGACTGACTGACTGACTGCCTGAGTCGTCTATGGCTGATTGACTAAACGAATAAACCATCATGTAAGTGAGTAAATTACAATATGCAAGTCATATGAATGATCAATCCCTACGTCAACACACACATACACAAGCCACACACCACACACCACACACAACCAAATAACAATTTTAAGTTGTTAAAAATTAAAAGAAAAAATTTATAAAAGTACTCTGCTGCAACAAAACGTATTCCAGGCTTAATTTTTCGCCAACGAAAGAAGAAAACAAAGCGGCATTTCAGTTCACTTTCGTTTGTCGAACCATTTAGACGGGCCACAAAACAGAGGCAGCCAGCCAGCGAACAGTAGTAGCAACGGCGCCATTGGACTTTGTTAATAAAAAGACTCAATCTTAACAAAATGTTTTAACACTTTAAAGTTCCCAAAAAAAAAAAACCCAATTGAAATGAGAGAAGCGCCAGGTGAATTAAATATATCACTCGCACTTTCAGTTTGTCTCTCATTTAACAAACATTTCTTATCATTTTTATTTATTCATCTCCAATTCACTTGTCAAATAAATATCTGTGTGTGAACGAACGGCAGTGACTCTAATTGGATCTGCGAGTTTGTATTGTCTTGTGTTGAGATTTAAGCTGAGGCTGAAATTTAGTTGTGGTGCGTGTTGAAATATTTAGCATATTTTTATAAACGTTGAGGACGCGCAGACGCAATTCGTAATCGTGCGATCGGACAAGTCGGTTGTTCAATATTGAAAATATATTTCTGACGTTTCTTTTTTGTTTTTTGTACTTGCCTTAATATAACTTTGAATTAAGCGAAAAGTAAAAATTACAAAGTAAATAATAGTGCAAAAATATGAAAATTTTTGTGAAAAATTTTTAAATAAAAATTAAAAAAAAAAACGTTGCACTTTTTAAAATCAAAAAAAATCGTTATTCAAGAAATAAAAAAAATTATTAAAATGAATATTAAAAAAGCAAGCAATATTGCATAAGGAATTTTTAAAGAAAGAAATAGAAAAATATTAAACAAATAAATGAAATTAATGGTGTTAAAAAGTATTTACTCTTGACTTAAGTGAAAGTTTTTGCCAAAAAACTAGCAATTTATTTTATTACTTAAAATAAATATTAAGAAAAATATTAAAAAAAAAATGCGCGTGCTTTATTTAAGCATTTTTTGGGCTGCTGCTTTTGTCCAGATTTCTGAAACCCTGGCAGCCATCGAGCCCAGCACAAAATTAGCGAATCTCACATATCAACACAGTGATCAAATGACTCCGCTTAATTTACGACTTCACCAAGTGAACAATTCATCCTCAGCATCCTTGAATGCCACAATGACTAACATTGATTTAACAAATATCTTAAGGCTCAAGGACATGCTCAATGTATTCGATTTGAATGTGATCGCTTCCAATTGGATTAACATAAGAAGCGAATTGTCGCCAAACTGTTCACAAGATATCCACAAATATTTGCAAGGATTAAGTCAGTCTAGCATGTGGTCGGTAAAAAGTAAGTTCGTTTTTAATTCATACTACTATAATCACGAAATGTTGGCGGTTGTGAACCCGCTCCTCCCCTTAAAGGCTAAGAAATAAACAATTACACAGTGTTATTTCGAAACTACGAGTATTAGATTCCGGTCTATTTCCATACAACGTTATGTTGTCTTTTAAATTAGAGGCAGTGCTTATAAATCGGTTAAGTGTCTTAGGACTTAAAAGCGTTGGGGCAAACATTCGGGATTGGCCTACAAAGTAGCGATTGTCCAGCCTGACAGTTACATACACATAAAACAATTTTAGAAAAAAAAGCAATTTTGTGTATTTAATAAATAATTAATAAATAAATAAAATAAATAATGGTCGAGCTTAAAGCTGCACAGTAGCTTATGCAGTTCTTCTTCTGTTCGTCAACTGTTGAAGTTACACACCGACAAGTGGATTCGAAACTTGTTATGGATTTTGGTTTCGAATCACAATACAATTACCAGAGTTTGAAAATTGATTAAAATTATTGTAGTAAATTTTGGGGGGAGGTAACAAACCCTCCACCGAAAAACATTTCGGCTCTTTTCTTTTGGAAGCAGCTGTATAAGAGTGGCACACTTTTCAATTTGGGCGTTCGTAAATGCAAAATCTGCAGCAGGAAAAAAACTTGGTATTTTTTGCGAGGAGGGTTAAGCCACCCTCAGAAGAAAATTTTCCCTTTACGAAATTGTTTCCTTCTTAGTGAATTTATAATAGATGACATAATTTTCCTCTTCGTAAAAAAGCGGCAACGTTTTACCCTGGTCCAGAAAAATCCACAGAGGATATTGGAAATTCCGTAGCATCATGATTCGCTGTTTGCGAGCAACGCATTCCCATTCTTCTGAGATAGAGTTCACTCGGAGCTCTAGCAGCCCGTTCTGGTTGCTTTTGCAATTAAAACTAACATTCAGCTCAATCGAAAATATTCCCAAGGAACTCGTTTCGCGCGGAGAAAATTTTTCCCGAGAAAATACTCCTTAAATTCTATATTCGATGGGAAAAGGGCATGGAAAAATCTAGTCAACTGTTTTGCATAGTCACGTTTAAATTTTATGATTGGATTCATTAAAAGCCAAAAATTTATATTATTTTTTTCATAGAGAAATGAATCGCAATGTGTACGAGTACGTACCATTTGTGGAAATGTTCCTGTTGAAGAAGCCCAACAACTATAAAATCGATTAATTGTTAGCAGACAGTTACGTGATGTGTCTATCCCACTCACTGAGGTGCCACATATTTTGTTTTTACTGGATTGAAATTGTTATTTTCTGAAGTAGAGGCAACAAAAATATTTCCAAGTGAATGAAAGGGCAAAGATTTTTAAAAGCTTTTCTATTTCTAAACTAATTTAAAATATTTTGTGAAATTTCCCTTGGGATTTTGATGGGGACAACAACGTCCTCCTTTTTTGCATTCATAAGAACTCCTTTTTCCCAAAGAATTTTTTCCCTTCCCGCAGTTGATAAAAAAGGAAAAAACAAGTGAAAAAACTCGCATGGCTTTTTTGTCTATGATTGGGCTGATTAATTTTCAAAATTATTTGCTCTCGTCCATGAATTCGAGGAGGGAGCATAGACTAAGCATTGACGGGAACCTCACGTCACGTACGTGTTCACCAAGAGAAAGAGTTTGTAGAATTATTACAGCAGAGGATTGACTTCTTCGTATCGTCATCCGAATACCTCTTACAATCGTTTCCAAATGCCATCGATACTCACTTAATCAAATATCGAAAATATTGATCATTTCTCTAGTTAGAACGCCAGTATTTGTTCTGTTACACCATGGCATCCGAATTAACGAGAGTTTCTATATATTTCAGAAAGAAAGGTCAAATTAATAATCAAACAGTTCAGTGACATCTCCTCGAGATTGTCCAGGTCTTGAAAAAAACAGTTGCCTTTACTAAAAAAAAATTATGAACTAAAATTTAGGAGAATTTGCTGCCCGTTTATGTAAAACGAAGGAAAAATTCAAAATTCTTTTTGTTTTCAATACAAATAGACGAAACGAATTTTCACTTCGTTTTACATAGACGAGCAGTTACTCAATATCAGTTCAAAATAATTGCGGTATGAAAGGAAAATTTTTTTATATTTAATATCGCTAAAAAAGTTACTCATTTTCTAGAAAATTTTACCAAATTTTAGGAAAATTTCCACTAGAGTTTTGAAAAAAAAATTTAAATGTTTTATTTAGTATTTAAAATATTTTAAAATTAGTAACTTTTTCTAAATCCTAGTTCATGAAGTTTTTCAATATGCCTAATGCTTGTCTGTGGTGGGAAAATGGATGAGCAAACGGCGGATAAATATTTTTAATAGTCTCTCAAGTCCACAATATGACGAGATGTTAGATTAGAATTTCTTTTAATTACGGACTTTGAGTAAAAATTCTGTAATATTTCTTCAAGGTTCGTTCATAAATATTTAATTAATTTTTATTTTCATTAAGAAGGATAGAAAGCCTTAAATTCAAATGTTTTTGATACGAATAAACCCTTCCAAATTCGTCTTTTATTTTGACTTTGTGGGAACTCCTCTTAAAATTCAGCAAGTCATGAACTAAAAAAGACATTTTAGAAAATTTTCCTTAATTCTACAAAAAGAGTGTGAATAAAATTTAAGACAACCATTTACATATTTCTAAGTGTTAAAAACTTTATGAACTATTTGCGAGTAAATCAGTTTCTGAACTACATTTCATCTAATAAACTAATAATTTCTTATCTTGATGAACCATATTCTTCAGTCTTAATAAATTTTAGAAAATATATATGTAAAGCCAATAAATTTTTCGCTAAGTGTAGAAAATTCGCTAAATTCGCACACTTAAAAGCGATGTAAATGATGGTCTTAAATTTTAGTCACAGGAATGGTTTTGTTTACTGGAGTTAGACTTTAATCACTCCTTTCAGATATTGGAAGTTCCCAACGATATACCGAAAAGAAAATGTTATGAATTCTAGAAAACTAAACACTATGCAGTTTCTATGAAAATAAATAAAAACCTTTTAATTTTTCCACAAGCCAAAGGTATTTATAGTCGCTAAATATGCCCCTTGACTTGCGATAAAAACGTCTTAAACACTTTATTGTGTTACATTGAAAGTTGTTAAAAATTTGTTCACAATTTGAAACTATTGCAAAAGTGAAACAAATTAAAAAATATATCACTTACCTTAATTTAGCGCTAATGGATCGGTTTGGTTACAGCCTTTCATTAAATTTTTATTGTGATTGCAAATTAAAAAAAATAATAATCTGTTAATTAATTTAAAAAAAAGTAATACACACAATTTTGTACAAGAAATAGAAAATTAACATTTTTATTGAAATTTAATTAAAATAACCCAGATTTGAGAGGTAAATCTTGAAGTTATTTAACTTTGAAATCAATATGAAATAGAAATAAAAATGCAGCTGCAGCTGAAGTCTTACTCATTTTGAAAATGGGTTAAAATATGATTGTTGTGTTTTAATTATGGCCAGAAGGTTGTTCAAAAAGAAAAAAAAAACAAACGCACACACATTAACAAATTTATTTTTTTATGAAATGGAACAAAAAAAATTTTATTTGATATTTGACTGTTAAACCTTTGCCAAAGTCATAAGCCCCCGTCATTCGCTAACGATCGCTTTGGTGAACTGAAGAAGAAGAGGCGGTTTGTTATGAATGATTTGAAGGATGTCGATTTGAATTGTAATAAAAATTATAACATCTTTAGCAGTTTATTTAATTGTTTAATTTTTGCAGTTGCCATTTATTGTTTGCATGACTTTTAGAGCAGAGGGCCTTTTAAGTCAACACGATAAAAAATTCTTACTACTTGAAAATTCAAACTAATGTTGCATACAAATAGCATTTGTAGTATCGCTGATAAGTACGAGTATAAAGTGTTTTTTATTGTAATAAGTCATCAGGCCACATTATCTAAACTTACACTCGAAAAGTTTATTCAGTACAAAATGTTTGCGTTTATCGAAAGACAATGGCAATATTTTGGCAGATCAGCTGATTTACACATAAAGCTTTAAAAAGCTCTTTCTTTAGTTCCCTACATGGAATTATTTCCGACATTTTATATTTCAATTTCAATACTTCCCAACAGAATTTAAGTAAGAAATTTCAATCAATACTTAATGCCATAAAATGTTGTAAGTTTTCATTGAAAGCTCTCATAATCAGACACTCATTAGAACACATTCTTATTGGACAACTTGTGTCGATGAAATTCGAATCCGAATACGGGAGGTGTCCTCTTATGAAAAGTGTCCGTTTTGGAAGCATTGCCACACAATGGGAGATTAATTGTATAAAGATTGTGATAAAAATAAAAAGATTTATATCGAATATAATTTCCTTAATTCACTACTTTTATGGTTTTGTAACTAGACTTGCCCTCCAAAAACATATTATCGTTTTATTAGCGCGTCTTGGGATACAAAAGCTAGTTCGATACTTCTAATGGTTCCAAAGTTATTTTGGAGCATTTATGTCAAGAAGTAGTGACACTTGGACACCTCATAGCTTCGTAACGCGTATCGGATTCAATTAAATTTGATGTCGATGAACTTCCTCCCTTTAAATAACTTATTTTAGTGGCACAACTTTTTGTTGTAAAGATTTCTAAAATGAAAAAATCTCGTTTTCATAAATACTTTAAATACCCATCCTTTAAAAGACCTGTTCAGTTCATTTTCAGACAAATTTTCGCCCGTTGCTTTACAAATAGTTCAAATCGGAGTTTCAATTGGTTCAAAAATTGTGACGGTTTTTATTGGTAATTAATATTTTTCCATATAAACTTTTGGCTTCAATATTTATTTTGAAATTTCGAGGAGTATTTTCTTGTCATTTTGAATGTGAATTTTTTAAAAGTGTTAGAACTATATATTTTTGTAATATTATTCATACTGTTTTTAAAATCAAGTGTTGAAAAGATCAGTTTATAAGAAAAAATATCAATATTCACCACGTTTGAGCCCATCAAAAACCTAATTTGAAATTTTCGACAAGCAATTTTCTTTTTCCGTGAGAAAGAAAAAAATAAATTAAGGGCATTTTCCTTGCAGCAAGAAGGTACGTCATTTAACTTATTAATTCAAATAGATGAAGTCCAACGGCACCAATTTTATATGAATCCGATCACACGTTATTAGTTAAAAAAGCTTCCCCATAAGTTTAACTTTGTAGGGGTACAAGTTTTTAAAAATCAAAATTTTATAAAATTTCAAATTCTGTTTTTGTGTTGAAAAAATTTGGAAATCCACAATTCTCGTTTGTTCTTAAACATTTTTTATACAACCGTACGAACTTGAACCCCTTTTAAATATGATAGTTGAGAGTCCATTGATTAGTTGGCAATAGCACCAACACACTATACAAGATTTTTATTTAATTTTAGTACAACAAAATCATACCAAAATAATCATCTCTGTTTGCGTATTTCAGTATTGTTCAGTATTGCTCTATCGTTACCGTAGGTCTGTTCATTGGCTTTCCCAGTAAAAATTTGTGAAGAGAGTGTTGTAGCGCAAAAATTTACTCTACTCAACGCTTAACTGCTTCACTGGTAACAATTTGTAGCCAAAGTAGCTGCACTATTGAAATCAGCTGTTTTAAACACCATCCTTCTTCGTGTACTGTTGCTCCTAAAATTAAGAAAAATTTTATATTTCACTACAAACACCCCTTTTGTTTTTAAAAATTTACAACGAAGTATATATTATTTACAACTCCTTCCTTTATGGAAGCATTCCATGTTCCCAAGGTACAAGCCAATAGATATTGGCTGTGATTTTGAATGGATGCCATTTCTCTAATTTTTGTGAATAGTTTATTTTCTGAAAATAAAAAAACCTGTACTTCTGTTTTCAGAAATTCACAAGTACTTATTTATGATTTCTTCTATGGTAGATTATGTGATTTTTTTAAAAACTTTTGTAATATAAACACAAAACAGCTGGCCAACTAGTCCTTAAAGTAAAAGTTTTAATAGGATCAATTTTATAATTTGGGTAGAGGATAGGGCAGAGAGGACAGGCGGTAACATTTGAAGGCAGAGAGAGTTGAATTTCTGTTTTACAACTCAACTATTCCGCGTTGTATTTTTATTATTTTATAGCGGAGTAGCAGCGCCTCTGGTGTTAAGAAGCCGCATTAAGTCTCTTAAGGGGGTGATTTGATGCAGAAAACATTAGCGTAGATAGTATACCACCGCTAATATTGTTAAGTGACCAGTGTTATGCCTTCATCACTTAAACAGTCCAACAACAATCAACACAATGCCACAATAAGTAAATCAGAAAAATTCATGAGATATTTTTTTTCAATCACTTGCCTCGGACAGAGATCGAACCCAGGTGCTCAGCCATACATTTCTTTGTATTCAACACTCTAACTACTTCAGCCAACAGCATTCTCAATTTCTTACGCTTCTTTTTTCAGAATTATTCAATATGGTACGATATATGACTATTTGTTTCCGAAATTTTCAATTAATATTTTAAAGAGCAATAATGAATATTTTGTTTAAATCCAAGTTATAGAGTAGTACGGCTTTGAGAGGGGTTTTGAGGTTCAGAATTCTGTTCGGCTTAAAGGCAATAGTTCTCCCATAAAAAAACATGGAAAGCATCCTGCGTCTGCTATATCGAAAGCTGAGTGGCCGCAGTTAACATTCCACCAAAAGTCTGAAAGTTCGAAAGAAACGTCTTCTGACAGAACTTTCTAAAGATCAAAACAATGAAGTTGAACCAGTAGTCCTTGCTGCAGCTGCTGCTCCAACAGGAGTATCCAATTAAATTTGGATTTAGTCCTAAAAGAGGCTGTTAGTAGTCTAACCAGAGTTGTTGCATTTTTAAATAAAATTCTTCTTTCAATGAAACTTCCTTTCTTGTGGGTGTAAAAATACTGAAGCGCCTTAAAATAAATTTTTGAAAACTGTCACGTTTAAAAGTTCGTGAGGAATCGTGACCAAAAACATTTTTTTTAAAACGCTTAAGATTATGATGTTTCAAAAATCGAATCCAAAACAAAACATTTTAATTTTGGCAACAAAAATGGTAATATTTCCTATAGTGCAACGGAATGCAGGCATATAGACGGCTTAACCCACAATGGATAAAATTATTACAAAAAATTAAATACATTTTTCTTTGCCGATATCTATATTAATTAATTAAAGTAGGCTAAGGCTAATAAGTAACGTCAATAAAAAAATCTCTAAGTTTTTATCAAAGAGGTTCATTGCATTTTTTTCGAGCTGCCTCCCACATTCATCTTCATAATTTTCGACATCCACTTCCAGCTTGTGAATATTATAAAATTTTTTTTTGTGGGAAATTATTATAAATTTTTTAAAATTAATTTACTAGACTTATTGCCAAAAATGTCTGTTTGTGGATATTTAAATGAAATGCATTGAAATGGTTGTTGTTAGAGGTCGATCTCCTCTCTATCTTTTGTTTATAGTGTAAAATTATTGCATTGTAATATTGCGCAACATTACGATAAATACCAATAATAATGATGCATCATTCATTCACTCACTCATTCAGAAAGCAAAAGTCGTTTCCATTTCGTTTTGGGTTTTACACACTTTTTTTGGAGCAACTTGTAACAGATTACCAAAACCTAGTTTTGGTTTGTTGCACTTTTAATTAGCCAAGTAGACCATGATGATGATCACGCTGATCTCAATAAGCAACAGGTTGTGAATATTAGTAATATTTACAGTGATGATGTTGATGATGACAATGACGGAGATGATCATGATGATGAAGATGATGATGATAATGGAGATAAAGACTTACCAGCCATTATAACCACTTTAAATGAGTTTATGTGTCAGCGGCATTTTTAAAAATTAAAAATATGTATGTGTGTCAACCACTTTGTATAAACTGTTGTAATATCCAATGTCTTTTACTTGATTTGTAAAAAACGACACTCTGTATAGAGTTGTGTATAGATGTTGTGTATACAACATTCCAGTTTCTTTTATTCATGAAAAAATTAAATCCAATGAAATGCGCGGAAACGCAACAAATATATTTTTGCTTGGAGTCTGCTCCCCACATATGAGTACATTTTTACATCAATGGTATTAAGCATTTTAATCAATATATTCAATGGCCAAGATCAATGGCTACGCAGGCTGCAACAAAATGAACGTATGAGTCTTTTTATTTTATATAATTATTACTCCTTTGCTGTTTGAAGCTAAAAACCAGTTTCAATACCATTATTAAGGAGTGTAAATATTTCTTCTTTGACTTCTTTTTACTTGTTGGATGACAGCGCACAATACTTGGGGCAGCTTAACTCCCCTAAGATGTAAAGTGCCACACAACAGCGGGTAAATATCCACTACTTCACCAACTCTCTTTATAACTATTCTTTTCATAATCTCTTCGTCACCCCTCACTGTGGCGACATTTTCACACTTTCCTCTCATCAGGTTTTTCAAAAAGCCAAATGTGGTGAGACTAACGTTCGTCACTTCTCATCAGCAGCGTTAGGAGTTGTCCTAGACTAGTTGTTGGGGAAGACGACACAAATCATGTCAAGAAATTTAAATGTTAAAAGCACAAAATTCCGATCACGGCCCCAGATGAATCTAAGCTGCGAGCTACCAACAGCTAGAGATTTCCAGAAACGGTCGCTACACAACAGAAGTCGCGTAGTTAATTTGCTCGTGAATTTTAGACAGTCCCATAAAGTATAAGAATTCACGAGTGTTGACTGATTGCTGATAGACATCAGACATTGAAAAGACACGGCGCTTGGAAATGTATGGATCGAATCGTTCCCACTAACAATCGTTCATTTTGTTTGTAAAATTTTATTGTTAACCCTAAAAGCTGTGTACTACCTTGAATTAATTTGATGAACCATCAGATCATTGAAAACTTCTAGGGTACATTTCCATACAAAAGAGCCAAAAAGGATTGGCCAATTGTGTTTTCTTTCCAAGAACGGGTAAACATTTTAAGATTTTTTTTCAAAATCGTATATATTATCGGTAGATTTTGAAAACTCTTTGATAAATATCCGCTTGACTAGTGCAAACTTACATTTCAATTATTTAATTATAAGTGGGCAAAATGTTGCACTTTTTCCAGAAAAGAAAACACCATAATAAAGCGGAAAAGTAAACATTTGCAAAACAAAAATACAAATATTTTACCTCACGTTACTACATTCTCTTATGAACGCATTATGTAATTAAAGCCACTTAGTCCATTATTTATTTCCCACATAATGGGCCATATAACAAATAAAGAAACAATGAATTTAGACAGACACAAGCGAAAAAACTTATTCATGGTATAAAATCAAGACAATAAAAATAATTAAATTAGTCGTGTGTACTCGTATTACAAATCCAATGTATAATACCCGCCCGCACCAAAATAATTGCGGCTTAATTCGTTTTTCATATTTAAATTCCATAATTCATATTTATAAAAGAAATTATGTTGCGTGACGCTAAACAAGAGAAAATTATGTTTAATTTGGCTAAAAGTTGCAATAGCTGACGGAGGGCCCATCTACCTGCCTCTTCCCTCTGTCCCTGCAAACGCTGTTGAATAAATAGAAAAATATTGCAATCGCTTAACAGCGCATTTGACAAAATACGAAATTTAAAGAGACACAATAAAAACATTCATCAATTATTATTAAATAGTTTCATTGTTGCAACACAATTTTTATTTATTGTTGAATGACTTCATCAAGGCAAAAAGAAATCCAGTTGAATTTCAGCCAAATTCATACGATTTATTTACACAAGACAGCAAATAAAGCAGAAATAGAGGATTTTTGCACAAAACAATTTCCTGTGAAATTTTGCTCTTTTACATTTTATTTAAACAAAAATAATTTTAGCCGAAACCCGCTAAAAAAACACTAACAAATTTTAAGTGAGATTCCATTTAACGTTTAATGGCCATTGGGTGTTTTTTTAAGGGTGATAACTTTAAGATGCTGTTGACGGTTTAGCGGTAAAAAAATTGAGAGTTGACTTTGAGGTCCAATAATCCTGTGGTACAGCAGCGCGGATGACTTGAGCCAGCGTGAAAGTTTAACTATTCATTTGACAGCATAAAAAAGTCCTCAAGATTGCGATTTCGCCAAATAGAATAGATGATATAAAGCTTTATTTATTTAAAAAAAAAAGCTTTATTTATTTTTAAAAAATTGGTTTTTTTTGTTGTAGTAGCTGGTCTACTAGACTAGCATTTGGAGGGTCGCAGGTTCGATTCCTGTCGAAGACTTTGTGTGTTTCTGCAGACAAGCCAAATGGTTTCGTAATTATTGTCACTAATTTCAATTATTTTTGATTATTTTCAAAGTTCCTCGTATTCAGTAGGATTTAACGTTTTTAAACTTTTAATCTGCTGGATGAGGCATCAGTTACTACGGATGTATGCATCGCTGCACTGCTTTAATGGAACAGCACTTTTTTCTTAAAAAGATGATGTCGATTTTGCTTCAACTCAATACGAATTGAACTATATTCGCATTATCCTTTTCAAGGTAATCAATGTAAATGACACCGCTTACCATGACCATCGTGGCCGACCGACCCACATTTACGGTCGATCACTTTGGTTCACATGATACACACAGATTGCACCCATCGCTAAACACTCCAAATGAAGTGATCACATGGATACGCTTAATGTGGAGTCTGAACAATCGCAGCACCCATCATATAGAAATATTCATGCAAAATGTGGTACACCTGATAATCCGGTCAGTAGCGTAGTAATAGATAATAGTTAAGGGGAGCAGTCTTGCACTGAAATTGAAAAAGTCGCGGTATTATTCAACTGCCCTCGTACCGTCAAGGATTATCTAAAATGTTTTCCCCACACATGCCACCGCCAATCATACACAACTTTTATTGTATTTAATAATTTTTGACGTGTCTTGCACAATTTTCAAATGACATTTCAGCACATTTAATGCAAATCAAAATTTTATTTAAAGTAAAACAATTTTAAAAATATTCGACAGTTATCAAAATCAAGTAATTGAACTGTGGTCCCATATTTTTTCCGAAAATCGCACAGGCTATTCGCCCGCCCGAAATATTTATTATCGCACAATTCCTCCACTAATGGACCGATTTTGAATAAAAAAAAACTTTGTTTGAAAATGTAGAAATTTAAGTGGAAATAGGACAGACAAAGTGACCGCCCGGCATTTCAGTAAAACATGAATTAGAAATAGAGTCTATCGGGTGTTAAACTAACCTAGAGATGTTTCGGCTTTGTAATCTGTTCGATTGGTATCGGGTTTTTTTCTGCCAGAATGATTCATGTACATACATATATTTAATTTTATAATTTAACAGCTATGAATCAGATTTAGCAAATTAATATTTTTTTATTATTAATCCATTTATTTTAATTAGAAATAGAACTAATTCCAAAAATTATTTTATGTTTATTTCATGATAAAGGAATGATATACATATTCAAAATATTCTCCAATTATGATTTTCTCTTCTCCCATCTCTCTGGCAATTATGTACTCGATGGCAAAACCGTGCTCCATCTCCTGAGACCTGAAACGACTCGAACACATGAGTTTGAATGTTCTCAAACTGCTGATGGCCGAAGAAATGTCGGCATACGATAAAGAACAGCTACGGCCCCAACAAACATATTCGAAAAGTAAGCAATCGGACTGCTCCCACCCAACCGGTTTTTGTTCAGATTGCGTACATTGGCTGTAGAGCAACTCACACCAATTTCGAACACTCAGTATTATAGCCAGCGCGATATATAATACAACAACAAATTGTTGAAAAGTTCGAATATTTTTTGGGTACAATCCCGATGAATTTCAATATTAAGTATTTAAAAAAGAAGATTTTAATTTTTGTTTTGCTTGATAAACAGGCAGTTCTACACATGTTGCAACAAAAATAAAATAGACTCACGTTGAGTATAATTGATTGTTGTGTTTTTTGTAAATATAAAAGATTTCGAAGCCTGTATGTTGTAATAATCATATACGATGTAGAATTCTCATATTGTATTTGATTTGTTTGGCATAAGCACATGATATTGAATATTTTCAAACTGCTTAACGTTCACTGACGATTCGGTTTTGCGACCAATATCAACATACGATGAATAGCCAAATCCACGAGAATTAAAATTTGAAAAGTTTATGTAATTATTATTATATTTTTGGAATTTTCTTGGATAAAACAATTATTAACTTAAAAAATATACTGTAAATAGACAAATGAAAAAAATATTTAGTTGGATGAAAACTGACATTTAAAATTTTGGTTGACATGAACGCAAGGCAGTTCTGAAATGTGATTCCAAATATGGCTCTGTTGATTACGATCACTGTTTCAATCTGATGACATTCCCAAATGAAAGCGTAGATTCACACAAATATATTGATCCAAAGAAAACTTTGAAAATTGCAATCTGAAAACAGTAACGTAAGATTTATATCACACTTGACATTTATTATTTCTTGCCGCAAACCTGTTAAATTTATAGTGACGAGAAAGTTGTTGTGTTGCTGAGTCACATTTTCAACATCAATGTTGAGATTAAAAATGCAACCCAAACAGGTAGCTGGCGGCATCATCGGTCCACATTTCTTTGGCCAGGTCGTCAGCGTCAACGGCAAGCGCCATAGATCGATGATTATCAACTCTTTTTAACCTGAATTGGATGATATGGACACCAAACACTTTTGGTTTCGATTGGACAATGCAATGTGCCACACAGCTTATGCCACATTGGACATTATGTACCAGTGATTTGGGGGCATGCTCATCTCGCGTGGATATTATGTGAACTAGCCACTAAGATCGTGCTAAGATTTATATAGCGAATACAAATAAATTAAGAACAATACACAGTTTTTCGTGGAAATCCAACAATCCCAAGAAGGCTTCAAAAAATCTATAAAAAGTAGGACCGAATGGGTGGACTCTGGCCTGCGCAGTGACACAAGTTCTGATCTAATTTCTGTTTATCAACATATTTTTTGAAATTATCCTCCACACAAAAATTTAAATTATATACTATTTTTTCGCAAACTGTTTTTTTAAATTTTATTTTCAATGGGAAACGATTTTTCAGTAACAAATCTTTTCCCTCGGTGACAATATTCATTTCAATTGACGTTTTTTAATTAGCATAATTAAGATATGTCTGAAAAATATTTTGGATTTAACGTTAATTCTTCAAATCAATATATTTCAGTATTTATTTTTCAGTTTGTAAAACTAAACAAACTTTTTTTGTAAATTAATTTCCTTTTGGGGTGTTAATTGTGCGTCGTTTCCTTCACGATGTGTTGCTACTGTTTTAATTAAATTTTCATTGATTGAACAGGTTCATTTCAATTTTTATTCAAATGATTAAAAATAACTCGATCCCAAATAACAAAAAAAAAGAAAAAAAAAATCGTTATCAATATGTTAATCTAATTCCTTCAAATATACGACTCTTATACAGCAATCGAACAATTTTACTTATTTCTGATAGACATTTCCCTATATTTTGAAGGTCTCTTGGTGTCTATCGAAGTTTGCTTACTTTTGTATTCCACAACTAAAAGACATTGATTACCACTCTATTTTAGATTGAACCCAAACAAAACAAAAATTAGATCTGATCATGTGACCCCGGCTCTGCGAAGCCAAAAGTATCTTTTGTGCCATAGATTTCCAATTAGTCGAGATTCTATAAGACCGTCGAAAATGAGAGAAAGGAAAATTCTACCTAATATCATTCGAAAACAAAAGGTCGGAATGATAAACATGTCTTCTACTATTTCGTTACACAATGCAATTAATCAATGCCGCTCATAAAAGCTACAAAAATCAAACATTGGTTGGAGACTTTTTTGATGTACAAAAGCTGTTGTCGTGTAAAAGCCGCTATTAGATAACCCATAAACGTGACACATTGTGTTTCGTTATTATTCTTAGATTGAGTTAAACAATTTAATTAAGAGGAATTTTATTTATTTGAGGAAAATATGTTTAGTGAACTAAAACAAAAAAAAAAACTGTATGAAGACTTATTTCATACAGTGTACATACTTATGCACATCACTATTCTTAAGAAGTAAAAAATTTAAATATCAATTTGACACCTCTTTTCACAATCCGAATACACCGATCTGTAATAAATAATTGAATGAAATGAAGCCAAAGTGTACAATCGTATTAAGAATTGATACTGAGAAACAGTTGAGTCTTAAAAAATATTTGTTAAAAATAAAATACTATAATTTTTTCGGAAAAGATGTAATGTTTTTAAAATCAAACATCAACTGCAATAAAAGTCTTAATGGATCGTAATATCACTCATTGGGGAAGGGTATAGAAAATACGGCACGACCGAATTCGGCATCTGTATTTGTTTCCAATAGTTTTTGACTTCTCACGCAACATGAGGCCGAACATTATCGTGTGCCGCTTCACAAACATTTTTTATCGCTTAGGATTATTATTAAATCTCTCGATGCTTCGATTTTTGGCATTAAAACAGCATTTGTTGCTAAATGCCCAAAATGATGTTCTTTCATCATTTAAATGTTGATCTAAACAATTATTTATTTATTATTTAACACTATTCTTGAAAAGTATTAACAATGTCAAGAGTCATTTTCGTTGAGTATCAGTTTTATATTCTTTTTTCAAAATCGAAACGGATTTCTGGTGTACAAGTATGGCTTCAATTATAAGCAAAAATATTTTTGAAAAACATGAAATAACCATTTCGAGCCAAATTATCTTATAAGCCGAAAACAAAAACTAGAACAATAATTTTTTAACATGCTACAGTTGTTGAAACGCCTTTAGGCCGGTACAGAAAAAAAAACACCCAGTGCATAAAAATGGAAGTCGTACTTCAAAAATAACATTTTTATTGCTTCCATCCGTGGAATCTATTGGTGTATCTTGTCATCTTCCTATGAAGTCAAGTTGACAAAATATTTACTTCTACACATCTACGATGCTCAGTTTTTGTTTTTTAAAATGCTTTTTTTATATTAAAAAAATATATTTCCTCAAATCTTCATAAAAGCATTATTTTTCCTTAATTAATAGTTAATGAAATTATTTTCACATATGAAAGGAAAGAAATCGTGGCCAGATATAAATCACATATCCAATGGTTTATAAAAATCTTAATTTAATATAAAATTACTTTCTATGCAAAAAAAGCATACGAAGTTTAATTTTTTCAATATATACAGATACAGGAAATCTTTCACAATGAATTTGATCCGAATTTTCATCACTTCTGGATCCTGATCTCTAAACTTTCATAACTTTTTGATAAGATCTATTTTTTTTCTGGGTCGTATTTAAAATAATTTTTGGAAACTTTGTCGGAAAATAAATTACTATCCTGCCTCTAGTCCATATCAATGAAATAATAATGAAGAAATAAATCAATATAAGTTAATGTTTTCGAAAGCAAAAAAGGAAAATTTAACTTTGATTCCAACCACAGCAGAAAACAGCAACATCATAACTCATGTGTACTTCAATTTTTAGGTGGTGATCCCTGTATATGTGTGCGATAAGGATACGAGAAGTATTATCATAAAAAGTTTTAACTTAATCTTTAATGCTTTAATTTACCATCTCTAATTACAATTACATTATCCCTAGTCACAATGGGTCACCATCTTACCTTTTTTCTTATGGCGATTTCTTTCCACAAGAACCGCTCAATGCTAAATACACAGGAAGAAACATTAGTGGAAATATTGGCATGATCCACTTATGCTCCATCGTGTGTCGGTATTTGCGATTTTGATTCTGATAAAAATTTTACACAGACTCTGTCCCTTCTGCGTATTTGTGTTCTGTTCACAGATCAGCTTTTATTTATTGTTATTTTTCATTTTTTTTTTTTCGTTTAAATATTTGTTTTCGTGTGAAATTTTAATGTGTGGACATCAATTATTTCAAGCAACTATTTTTGTTCTATTGTGAGCTTGAAAAAGGCATCACCTTGCCAGACTGCCGTTAGCGTTTCCCATTTTTATGGCAACATTTTATTCAGAACGGAAAACGCTATCAATGTCATACTTTGTTCAGCTGCAACTGGTAGCAGCCCAGCTCTATCTGCAAGTATGTTTGAAGCGAAAACTGTCATGTCCTGTGAAAATGCTTCCTTTCCTTCAAACTCGGTAGTGGGAATTACTTATTGCGTATCTTTTTAGTCTTGTGGTTGCTCACCGCAGCGAATAATGGATTTGTTGTTTTATGACAAGTTCTTGCGAAAATATATTCAGAGATGCAAGTTTTTAACATAAATGTCTTTTTTTATTTCTACGCTTGTTTCGTATAGTTTAGTTTTTAGGTCGATGTGATCAGTAGAGTAGTTGTTGCCACACCCTTCGAAATATCGCTTTTTTAGAGAAAAGCTGTTCCACACACATAAGTATCTGCCAGTCTCAATGATTTATCGTCATTTCGACGAGTTTAGACCTCAAAAATATTATTTTGACAATTTTTACATATTAACTGTAACATTTTTTCACATTTTGTTGTTTGTTGTTGGGTTAGATGAGTATACGCTTGCATTTCATTGGCGCTAACCAAATCATCAGTACCCTTTAGCCAAATCATGTTTGAAAACAGTCAAACTCATATACTCATATAAAAATTACGAATACTATATGAGAATTCCACAAAACTCAATCATATTTTCTCTATTTGTAATTTACAAGAAATACTCGTATAAGTATGAAAGCTTTAGAAAGCTTTTACACAAACACAACACAGGCATATGCTCAGCTGAGCCAACAACAAACAACTAAATGTCAAGTATTTATTTTGGAGAATAATCGTCCTTGGAAGCAAAAAAGTACACAATGCATTATTTCATACTAAGCAATTGCACCTGATACATATCCTTACATGCACTATGTATGTATATTATAAATTCATATATTTAACAAACTTGTCTTCAAACAAACTTCTCTTATAATATTCAATATATATTTATTTTTAATTTAAAAATTTTGAATATATTTTCAATCTTCTTTTGAAATTTATCATTGATTTCTTATTTTGTCCTTTTAATTATTGGAATTCTTTATTAAAATCCACAAATAATGTGACTTAATTTTGTGTGAATCATGTTTTATAATAAAAAAAAATATTTTGTCCAAGAAATCTGATACTTTTCATGACAATTTCGATGAATCACTTTGCCGTTTTTTTATTTAAACGATTTTTTCTGCTAATTTATCTGACAGCTATGGTTCCACATCATTATAGCAAAGTTCTAATAAATCACATCTTTCATCTATTGATAGCGTCAGCCTATGAGCAGCTTCCTTGAAAGTTGCATCAAAATATCTTCTAGAGTGTCTGCAACGAATGACGCATAAATAATCATTTCATACCAAATATCTTATACGATAGTTGATATACTCTTAACGTTAAATAATTTCTCGCTAATAAATATTGCAAATAGAAACTTAATAATAAATTCTAAATAATGGCCACATGAGTGGTAATAAGAAAAAATTATTCATAAAAATGTGTATGAAGTTAAATGTATCCAGTTTAAAACGATTTTAATAGATATTGTTGCTTGGTTTCATAATCATTGAGTAATGAAATTTAAACCTTTTCTTCTAATATGTTGACTGTAGCCAAACCTTTTTTCCTCAAGGAGTCACTCATAGAGGAAAATTACGGCATTGCATGAGGCTGCATTGCTTGCGAATAATGTGGATTGGATTTGAGACTTTTTTCATAAACTTTAAAAAAATGACAGCCATAAATTCTTACAGAAGAGTTCTCTGAGAAATTGAGCCACTGTGCTGAAGTCCTTTGTCGTCTACGTATCAGTCTTAGTAGAAAATTGATATAATGGCTGATGGTATTGAGTTGCATTTATAATTAATCTGGACTTCATTTGTGAAATTTCTTTCTAAACTTTTCAGTGGCCATTTTTCTAAAACAACTCTTTAATATATTTTTTTTTAAAGTCATATTGTTTGTCACTGGCAATGAAGTTCACATCTGAAAGGCGTAGATGTTTGCCGGCAGATCGAAGTCTTTCCTTATAGGAAAGTAATTTTATCACTTTTTGATTAAAGAAAAATAATGTTTTCGTGCAGACTTGGAGAAATAAGTATTAATTTTTTTATATGAAACGAGATATTCATCAAGTTCATTATTCGAAATATTCTCCACTATATGCGTAATTATTTAAAATTTACGAGTTGGAAGTTTTGATTTTCAAACATGATTCGGCTAAAGAATATGGTACTGATCTTTGTTTGACGCCAATGAAACGCAAGCATATACGCAGCAAAACCAACAAGAAACAATAAATTAAAAAAAAATTAAATTATCTCTTACAGATCTGTAGAAGTTATTCATATTTTTAATAAATTTTTTTTTATCTATTTATGTTATTAGGAAGTTGACAAAATGCACTATGGGACTTTTACATAAAACGAAAATGTCAGTTCTTGAGAATGACTTCCACTTTTGTTGATACAAAAAGCTCAGAAAAAAATAAATTAAATTATAAAGATAAAATCATATGATGATCAATTAGACAACTTAATTTTTTTGTTGTCGAAACTTCAATGTCCCTTCAATATTAATATTTATTTCCGCACAAATAATCCATGAATTCATTAATTATACTTGAGCAATTTGGTTGATAACTTTGAATTGAATTTTTTAATGATAGATTTCATTAATTTATATGTTAAAAAAATAATCAAATTATCAATTAATTTGTTTATTTTGAAAATTAGCTTCTTCATGCTGAGCTGTCATTTTTTTATTCTCAGTTTTTGTTAAAGCATTTTGTTGATGATGAATACGAGTATTTTTAAATGGTTTTTTGTTTTGTTGTTTTCACAAATGAATTTTGTTTAAGTTGTTGTATAATATTTTTTCAAGTGAAAAGAAAACGTTTAACACTTGCGTAAAATGCGCACCTTTTTATAAAAAATTAATGCAAATATAAATGGAAGTAGTTGTATGTATATTTATATTGCATAGATGGGCGATTTGAATCTGTTGAATGAGATTTTACATTCCGTATTCCTTGGCCCAATTATTATGGAATTTTATGATTTAATGTTTGCGTATATAAATACATTCTGATATTATTTACACATACGTCAATGAAAAAATATTTATGCACGTATAGAATTGAATTCATCCAAAAATTTCATTTTTACGCTGGACAGTATCGTTTAAACAACGTCTTCAAACAGTATTGTGTGCTGATTACACACGAAGCAAACATTTAAAAGAAAACGTTAAAAGAGATTTAAATTTAAGAGTACCGCAAAGCATTCAAATTCTCTTACTTTTTATACAGAAAATGGCTAAATTGGCAACACTGTACAAGTAAAGAGATAGTAAGCGAAATATCGTTAATGGGAAGATCTCGTTTCTTAAAGCATACAGTATATTAATCTCGTTTATATAAAATCTCATTTATAAAAAATGTCAAAAATATTGATATTTTAGCGCTCAGATAGAAAATTACAGAAGCTCTTAAAAATAAACAAATCAGTCGGCAGTCACGCATGAGCAGTCGAACTTTTCATTTGTTTTTTGATTTACAAAAATGTGTTAATTGGGAATATGAAAATGATTTTTTGCGTTGCGGAATGGAGAATTGAAAAAACCCATACATTTATACGTATTAGTGTGCCGACCCCTAATCCAAAACATAATACGATGCAAAAAATATTTTATGGAATTACAAATTAATAAAAATTCGTTTCCTATTGAAAATAAAAATTAAAAAAAATCTTTAATAGTTTACGAAAAAATAGTGTAAAATTTATATTTTTGTGTGAAATATAATAAAAAAAAATATGTTGATAAACAGAAATTAGATCAGAATTTGTGTCACTGCCCAGACCATAGTCCACCCATTCGGTCATACTTTTTTTATAACCGAAATCAAAAGATATATTGACTATTGTCAATGGCCGCTTGTTATCTGTTAACTAGGAGTATTTGGCTAAACTATACAACGGGTACAACAAGGGAATAAGTCCCATAATTGAAATTTTTTAAGCCTTCTTGGGATTGTCAGATTTTCAGGAGAAATTATTTATTGCTCTTAATTTCCTTGTATTCGCTATACATATAAATTTATATATAAATCTTTGCACGAGTGGATAGTTCAAATCATCTCCACGCGAGATGATCATGTCCCCAAAGCACTCGAGCAAAATGTCCAATGTGGCACAAGCTGTGGGGATCATGGCGCCGTCGTATTGAAATCAAATGTCTTTGGTGCCCATATCATCGGCAGATCTTTCGTTTCTTCTTCGTACGAGTACGGTTCATTATTTACAGAACCAGTGGACTAAAATTTATTCATCACAGCACACCCTCCGATGGGACGTTTATGATGACCGTCAATTGGACAAGACGCGCGGAATGTTTCCTGAACAGAACACCCACTTTGATAAAATAATTTTATCACTGTTGAGAGTTGTTTCTGTCCAAGGTGTTTTGGTAAAACAGATTAAATAAATGACAACTTTCAAATTTCGGAAGTCATTATTGAAAGACCCTTCAGTTCTATAAAGTTTGCTTATGAAAAAATTTTACAACCCTTTTGTACTTCTGTATGTGTCAGCGGAATGAATAGGAAGTGTTAAAAAGTATTAAAATTATTCATCATTTATCAAATATATTAGATATTGGATGTTTGAGTAAAATAAAAATAAAGTTAATATTGAAAACTAAATAATAATTTGATTATCTGTGGTTCTTCAAAAGATGAAGCAATGGAATTAGTTCTGACCATCATGTCAAGAACTCAATTTTACTCAAACTCAAACTGAGTTTTATCGCTCATATTATTAGTCGTACATATAATATTTTTTCATAATAAAAATATTTGTTAAAAAATTGTAATAATTTTGTATTAAATATCAATTAATGAAAAAATTTAAAGAATAATTTTTTTATGAAATGTCATTTTTATAATGATGACACATAAATAATTGAATAGAAATAGGAGTATCCTTGCCGAGTTCATTGCAAATGTTAGATGTACGCAAGTGTAAAGTGGCCATTAGTTTACATTCAATGATTTTAAAGAGGTTTTAATATTCAAAGGTCATTTCAATATTTGCATAATAATAAAATAATAATTTCACTTGTTGCACCAATCAGATCAGCAAAAATCGTTACTCAGCAGGTTTATAGACCAATTACAAATACTTGCATCATGAATTATTGAACGTTTCAACGATGATACTGCGAAATTGGGTTTCCGATAACTTGTTTAATTCTCAAATTTAATTTAGTGATTTGGCTAATGAGTCGAAAAAGATATTTCGAAAATAAAAGTGCAAGGTAAAATAAAACCAAGCCAAGAAGACATTGCACAGTGGCGCCATTCGAGAAATAATTGGTAATAAATACACTATAAATTTTGTAAATTTCATACTGGTTTTAAACAAATAAGGAAGGGCTTAGGCATTCCGGATAAATTAGTCCATGGGTCTGCGGAGTGGATATGATACTGATAAAACGGTACAAATCGTAACTCTTATTCGATCTACAAAAGCCTTGGAGAAATATTTTTGTCCATGTGTATATTATCTTCTAGACGAGATATCATCGCAAAGTAAAAAGTTATATATTCTGATTTAATTGCATGGCTTTAATCAATTTTATGGTATTAGGGCATTTTTATGGAACTAAGGCCGTTCTATTTATCACATTTGTATGCAACGTAACAATAGTATTTTACCACACATTCACGCTGTTATAGTGATTTATCAATATAATGTTATCATAACTTATTATAATATGCTTCAAAATTATTTTTAATCATATTAAGGTTCACCTAAAATTTTTATATATAAAAAATCTTTTTATAAAACGTAAGATTATGATTATAAACTTAAATATCATGGAATAGGTAAATAACATGAATCACAGTCAATTATCAAAACCTGCATCGTCTGTTAATAATTATTGTTGCGGCAACATTATAGTCAAAACCGTGCTATTGCTTCAAAAAGCGATCACAGTCATGATTTATATTCGCTCTGTAGTACCTTCCGTACTTTGCCTTTGAAGACAGTACAAGTACTGTGAAAGCAAATTCCTCTTTTACTGATGTTCAAAATAATTCGGACCGATGTCTTAAGAATCACGAGTATATGTATAAGATATGATTTTGATTCCGAACTCTACAGTGACCAGAAGACGGAATTTAAATAAAACAACAACATTGTAAGATATAAAATCGATTTCGACCTCAAAAAGTTTTTTTTTTGGGAACCTGTAATTTATTCATATGAGATTTGTAACTTATTCAGTAAATTATGATTTTTTTATTAACAATACATTGAAATTGAGTAAGTCTCTATGTACATACTTATATCCCGTTGCTGAGGCCACATTATCAGGAAACGTTTCACCTAAATTTTTGGGAAAGTGAGAGATATCTTTACAGCGAACACTTATTGTACTTAATGAGAAGCATTATTTTGAAGCTACACAAAGAACTTGTCCTAGATTCAGAGAAAATAACGTCATGATCGCGGCTGACAATTAATAAACGCTAGTCGTAAGATGACACGGACACCAAAATTTCTTTCACGGATTCGAGCATTGCGTCGTATGTATAGCGCTGTCTGTCTATAGCCGCCTCTTGGAACGTCCTTTACCAAGGACCTGCTAATGGTGCCTTTTTCGCTATTTCCAAAGAAATACGGAAGTACTGATGATGCCGTCGGACCATAAATAGCACCAAAAATTCACTGGATGCAATGTTGCTGAATCAAAAACTTGCGGATTGTTTTCGATCCAATAGCCATTGAGCCATAAACAGGGTTCGTAAATTCAAATCTTTGCTTCGCAGCTTCCCATCTTCAATCCTTACGTATGTGAAGCAGATGTGCATGAAATCTAGGCCGAATTGACTATCAGCAAATAAGGGCCGAATCGATATTACGAGATCTACTTCGGCACTGGCCGCTATGTCAGCTTTTTTTATTTCTAGCCAAACCCTGCCTGGTTGCTTAGGTTTAAAAAGAGTTTATTCACACTCAGACTTTTCTACAGTACGATGAAGTCATGTTGAAAGTCTGTCTATTGGCGATTTTTGTGTTTTTCTTCCGACGGGGTTTGTTTGAATTTGGGACGATTTTCCGTCATCCCAAGAATACTCAAGAGAACACTGAAGATGGCACAAAGCCGAAACCGATCTGGTTACAAACCAAATTTGACGTGGGATGACGGAAAATCGTCCCAAATTCTGTCTATTGGACTTTATATTGGATGGATGTTATGTCCCTTACGTTTAAGAATGTTTCGTTTTCTCAATATATGTTTTTACTTTTATGTTTGAAGACTAGGTTATGTTAGGTTGGCAGGGCAGCTCGCATAAGTACACTCGGCGGACAAAACGTCCACTGCGACGCTCAGAGGCCTAGGCTACATCTTACGATTTCCTACGAAATTACAGATTTCGAACTCCCATGACACATTCCGGGTCTGAGTCTGCAGCACAGCAGGACAATCGTATATAAACTTTTGAACTAACTCTTCCATTCCATTACATTTCAATTTAATTGACATTTTCGTCGAATGAACGATTCCATTTTTTAAATTCAAAGTTAATTTTTCAATAATTTTGTTTATTTTTACAATATAAGTTCTTAGTGCTTAGAATCTTTCTCCCAGTTTTTCTTCTCTATACTTCAATAGTTGCAAAAATTTTGGCTCACAAAATAAATCTTAACAAAAAAATTATGTAAATCTACTTTTTTCTTTGCCAAAAATGTAACCAAAATAAAAATATGTATTTGTACATATTGGAGAAAAATATTAGCAATTATTGTTCAATATAACCACAACGGCAACGCTGTATGTGAACACTATCCAGCAGCAATAAGTATTTTTTTTAGTAAATTAACAAATCTTCTTTTAAATATCACTAAGGAAAATAAATAAATGTATTTTAAAAATTTTTTAAATTTTTTACTGAATTTGAACATAAAAAATTAACTTTTTAGCCAGTTATAATTTTTATTTTTATTTATTTTGCGATCGTTCCTACTGTGCACTGTGACACAAATACCACACACACACACACATGCCCCCAAGCACACATTTGCATAAAAAACCTTTCAAAGTGATTAATTTAAAATTTATAATCTGGTTTTTGTAAAAAAATCAACTTCTGTGTTGCTACTCGTATTATTGGCCGACAAAGGCAAAAACAAAAAGAAGCGTTTAGACAAGTTCACATTGACAGTGATTGGGATAAAATAACAATTTATTGGATAACCTTAAGTTATTGCCATTCGGTATATGCAACTAATCGTACGCGAATGAAGAAATGAAGTGCTCAAAGTCGTATCTCAAAAACTAAAATTATTTAGTTCTTGAGAGAAAAGTATTCCTCTTTATAATAAAAAAAGCTAAGCTGAGCTTATACCGAAAAGTATCAATATGGAACACTTGCATCGCATTTGCAAGTTGGACTTGTTTTAAATACGATTATGTTGCATGAAAGGAGCGATATACTCGAATTTAAACAAATTTAGCAGATGAATCTCTTCAACACAAACATAATAAATTTAACCTCACATATCCGTGTTTCAACAAAATAACATAAATACATGAAGGGTGATCCACTATTCCAGGTCGCCTCACATTAAGTCCGCTCTTCTACAGGAGAGCACGTCAAGGCAGCAGGACTGCAAAATCTTTTACCTATACTAAATGAAGCAGAAAATACAGTATCCTTATCCTCCCCGACGTTACAACATTTATAGCGTGAATCCGCATATCATCTTTCATTACCACATCTTTATTTCTCAAGCAATGCAGAGAAGAACTGTCAGGCTTGATCGACTTTCTATTACCTTACTTTGGTAATGAACTAGCTTGCAGATGAATTAGCTAGTTTGGGATCTGTTTTAAAATTTCAAATGAGGTGTCAGTTGCAATTTCGCTTGGGACACATTGCAGGGTCGCTAGGGTGATGTGGATCTCCTGCAAAATAAACCTCACAATGCAACGCGTAAAACGTGTTATAAGGATATTTCGAGACTGCTGTCAATATTAACGGGTCACTGGATGTTAGCAGCAATATTTTACCTTCTCTGCGAATGTCCATCGTTAGCAATAAAAAGTCAAAGATTTCTGTGCTGTTATATACTGGATGATCTTCGCAAAGCAGCAGGGTCAAGATTAAATGACAGGGTGGATCTAGTACTCTAAATCATTTAACAAGTACAGGTTCTATGCATAACACATATGACGCATTGTTGTCATGTCAAAACGGGGTCATCTAGAGTCTACTTCGCAGTTTGCGCGCAGTAAATTGCCATGCAACCCAACCTACCAATCTTATATCATCCCTACCATGCGCAACTATCAAATGTGAAACTTCCGTTTTTAAGATCGTGCACTCTTATTACCATATCGGAGAGGATTGAAAGCTTCGGAAGAAAAGTGTAAGAGCTTTTGGAGATGCTCTGATTTTGGTTTTATAAATTAAAAACAAATTTTCGCTGTCCTGAGAAGTACAATTTTCACACCCGGTAGTTGGATAATATAGAAACGGTATGTCAGTGCACCGAGCTTTAGCAGATGTCATGCTCCACATTGATCGAATAGACAACTTACAGCTGACTAAACGTGACTGCTAATTTTCACACAATACCATCGTAGAAGAAATTTAACACCTTCTCCCAAAACTTTCTCCTTTCTATGGAATTTCTAATGAAAGTCATAACTTTCCTCTTCGTAAAAAGTTTATACCTCCACACATAAAAATTCTCTGGGGTTGTGTTGGCCTATTGTGAGCTAAAAGGTCTTAAGTCTGTATGTCTGATATTTCACAGCGCATCAAAGGACTCTCATCAATATTTTGGACATTTTAAATGGATAAAAAGTTCTTCTAAGAACAGTGAATATTTGACAACTTAAACTGAGAAAAGCATACCAATTTAATTATACTTTTTTCTTATATAAAATATATGATTAATAAAAGTTCATTACCATCATTTTATGTTCATTGCAGCAATACATAATTGATATAGCAAAATTATTCTTATTAAAATAGTGAAGATTTATCTTTTTAAAATCTTTTTAAATTATTGACACAATAAAATACGTTTGAAAGTGTAAAGAAGTTATTCAAAGTGAAAGCCTAAAATAAAAATAATAATAATAATAATAATAACTATTAAAGAAAAAATAAAAAAGAATGACGTAACGACGTACTGAAAAGGGGGAGCATGCGTGTGTTCACATATCGCTCCCGCTATCCTCCTTACCCTATCCTATTTAACTAGTTTGAAGTTAAACTTTAGTTATATCAAA
This sequence comes from Germaria angustata, assembly GCA_963681545.1. NCBI lineage: Eukaryota > Metazoa > Arthropoda > Insecta > Diptera > Tachinidae > Germaria > Germaria angustata. Next base: position 71,716,682 of record OY813001.1, read on the forward strand.
AGTACCGATATGATATTTAAATGCAACATTGTCACATCTCAAAAACTTAAAATATCCTTTTTAAATATATAAAAAATCAGAATTATATATGAAACTTAAACAAAGTTATACCAAAAAGGTTTGGATAAGGTCGCTAAAACGTTACGGGTTATAATCGCATTTTGCCAAGTTCGATGGTTTTGAGATACGTTGCATTAAAGAGGCAATAAATATTTGTTGTGCACATGTTTTTTTTTTTTTGTAAGGGTATAAACAAATATATATTAATTTTTTCTGTATATTATTATAATGAATATATTAATACAGTTCTGACAAACATCACAATTTGTTTATGATAAACATAATAACACGTTTTATTTGATCATTTAGATAAACATTTATGATAGTTTATGCAATTGTGGTTGCATCATCTAAATTTTTTTTATTTTTTTTTTATTAGTGCAGATTTTGCATTTACGAACGCACAACTTTAGAAATGCGGTAGTTTTATGCACACATCTATTGTATTTAGACCTCATTTTATTCCGAGATTTTTCTTAAAGCAAATTTTCTTTTCTCTCACTGGTCTTATATTAATGTACACATGAGAGAACAACACGAAATTCAGGCACCTGCATGTGTGTACTCTTTTCTCTTCGTCTTAACTGACTTGCCGATCAAGTTGGAATTGCCGCAAAAAAATCACTTTAAATTATTGTTTTCATTTAAATTCAATAAACAACATGGCAGCATTGCAAAGCTTCCAAAATAAAGTTTTTAAGCTTGCCAATAACAGCTGTTTATATATGTAAATAAACAAAAAATTTAAAGAATATCAGAGTAAAATTTTTAAAATAAATATTTTAAAAAGTGGTTGACATAAACATTTATAATATAATTTATTCTCTATTACCATAAAATTGTATATTTAAATTTATTTATGTGAAAAAAATTCGATGGCCGCAAATTTGTTGTTGTCTGCCGAACATAATCATGCCACTAAAATCATATGGACAGTGAGTTCAATTCTGAATTGACTTTAAATACACAAAATTGGGCACTTAAAATTTATTTATGTAAATTTGTACTGAAAAACTGCATATTGTATTTAAGTAGAGCTTGGAGATAAATGATATTCAAATACGAATTGGAAAAATGGCCCTTAGTATATCTCAATTAATTAATTAAAAACTTAATTTAAATCTTCTTTATACTATTGTATTCTAATAGAGTAGTCCATTAAGGCCATAATCGCTTACGAAACTGAATTTATAAACACTGAAAATTACGAAAACTCAACAAAGATATTAAAACTAAAAACAACTACAAACATACAAAATAAATCTAATGCAAATATTTATCCAAATTTTAATAATTATTAATGTTGACACCGCCTAACATTTATTTTATATAATTATCAAATATTACAGGCGCAATAACACATCGCATTATAACTCTGCATAGCAAGAAAGGCCTTCATTTTCTTGTCCTTCTATTGGTCAGAGTCTCAGATGAGATTAGAACCCATAATCTCAGACTGAAAGGCCACGAGGAGCCTTTGGACAGTGAGGCAACTACTTGGTAGATCCTGGGGTCTGAGCCCCAAAATGACCTTCTGGATATATATCCAGATGGTGAGACCAACCATACTGTACGGGGCTCTGGTATGGTGGATTAAGACTGAGCAACGGACAACTATATCGAGACTGTGCAGGTTACAAAGACTTGCATGCCTATGCGTCGCAGGGGCCATGAAATCAACCCCCACGTTGGATATGGAAGCTCTTCTGAACCTTGCACCGCTCAATTTGGCTATACAAGCGGAGGCAGCTATAAGGGCAATCTCTATCTACGGGAAAGAGAACCTTAGGGCGGGAAACCTTACTGATCATTTGGCTATCATCAGGGGAATCGAAGACACACTTGATATGTCTAAGGCGGGCGACCATATGGACCCGGTATACTGTTTCGACAGGAAATACAGGGTCCTCTTCCCCACAAGGGAAGAATGGTGCGCAAACCCAGGATGGCTAAGAGATGGATCGCAAATGTGGTACACGAACGGCTCAAAAACACTCCAAGGTGTTGGGGCGGGAATAGTGGGGCCTAGAGCACACAGGTCTATAACATTGAGCAGGTATACGACAATTTTTCAGGTGGAACTTTACACGATACTGGAAACTGTGGGGATCCTATCCGAGAGAGTACACAGTCGAATACGGGTTAAGATATTCTCGGACAGCCAATGGGTTCTTAAGGCCCTGAGAGGCTGTACGTAAATACATGTCCAGATTATTACTAGAATGCCACAACAGGCTCAATGACCTGGCGACTCATAATCAGATTACTCTGATATGGGTATCAGGGCATCAGGGACATGCCAGGAATGAGATGTCGGACATCTGTGCGAGAAGAGGGGCTGAGGGGAACTTCACTGGACCCACCCCTTTTGGGTTCAACAAAAGTCCCCTTAAGGGGGAGATTTCGAAATGGACATCGTCCAGGATTGCACAACATTGGAATGACATCAACGGATTATGTCACTCCAAGAAATTCCTACGCTTTGACGCTGGGAGGGCGGATTTGGCTCTAAGACTGGACAGGAAAAGCCTACGGACGCTGGTAGGGGCGCTCACAGGCCATTACACTTGCAAAGCCCACCTATACAGAATGGGCTTATCTGACATGGACATCTGCAGATTTTGCGGTGAAGATGAGGAGTCGATGGAACACTTGGTAGCAAATTGTGGGGCATTGTGCCACAGAAGACACAGGACTCTACATGCATATACGCTGAGTGAAGAGAATCTGCTAATGATCCCATTAAAGGAGCTGATCCAATTTGCGAATGTATTGGACTGCTAGGGACATGGGAAGCACAATAGATCAACAATGGTCACAGTGCAAAGGTCCATCCTGGGCCAAACCCCCATTACATCTCAGACTATTGCACAACCCCATCAGCATACTGAGGCAACCAGACTACGTAACTACTAATGTTTATCAAATGAAGAACGGGCAAATCTGATATGTAAATGTTGTGCGTAGATGACGTAAAATTTCTACTACGTTTTTTTTTTTTTTTTTTTTTTTTTTTTGCAAATATGAATTTATTGTATCTTCAAACTGAACTAACAATAAGTGTTCAAATCTTAAGTATAAATATTATAATTAGGCCCAACCAGTGTCGGACATAAACTTAGTGATAGTAATTAATAATACATAAATGTGTTAAGCACAAAAAATATTCAAAAAATTCCATCTGAAGTGTGGCGTATTAAGGCCATAGTATCCCTCTTTTTTAAGCGGATGTGTCCAGGAAAGTTCAAGATGTTACGAGCAAGGGGATTAGGATGGAACTCGAGTTTCTTTAAATATTTGCCTGCATATTTTGCAATTTCTGCGGTCACGAGTGGCATATTTAAATCATGATGTAAAATTGAATTTTTCATGTACCAAGGATCCGATGTTATTAACCTTAAAATTTTGTTTTGCATTCGTTGGATTCTCTCTACATTAGAAGCTGAAGCAGTGCCCCATAGCTGAATTCCGTAACACCATATCGGCTTCAAAAGCGACTTGTATATTAAAAGTTTACAATCTAGACTGAGGGTAGAATTTCTACCAATCAGCCAATGTAACTGGCTTAATTTAAGCTTCATTTGTGTTAGCTTAGAGTCAATGTGGTGTTTCCAAGTAAGCCGTCGGTCAAGGTGTATACCAAGGTATTTCACCTGTGAATGTTGAGGAACAACTTGATTGTTGATACGAATGGGGGAACAAGTGTCTCTTCGTAGCGTAAATGTGACATGAACACACTTTTGTTCATTTACTTTTATTCTCCATAAGTTCAACCACGGTTCCAACAGGTTAATATATTCCTGGAGATAACGGGTAGCCTCGTGAGGGTTTTCATGCATACTAAGGCAGGCTGTATCATCGGCAAATGTAGAAATGAGGATATTACTGCTCAAAGGCATATCACTGGTATAAATCAAATACAAAACTGGCCCCAGTATACTCCCCTGTGGCACCCCAGATGAGATAGTTTCGGGCACACTCGTGAAGTCTCCTTCCACGACAGTGAACTTCCGGGCAAGAATGTAACTTTCCAATAAATTCACAATGTTCATTGGTAGATATCTCCTCAATTTCAAAATCAGGCCCTCATGCCACACTTTATCAAATGCTTGAGAAACATCAATAAAGAGGGAAGAACAATACTTCTTTTCCTCAAATGTTCTTCTTATGAAATGAACCAATCTATGAGTTTGTTCAATTGTGCTATGCTGACTTCTAAACCCAAATTGATGGTCCGGTATGCACCCATTATCAGCTAGAATTGGAGACAATTTTGTCATGAGCAGTTTTTCGAAGAGCTTTGAAATTGTTGACAGCAAACTTATTGGCCTATATGACTCAGCCTTAGTAAGATCTTTGCCCGCCTTTGGAATCATTTTGACCATGGCAAGTTTCCAGCTGTGTGGATAATACTGCAATCGTAAAATGCCATTAAAAATAAATAACAGGATTCTAATAGCAATACGAGGCAAATTCATCAGCATCTTGTTACTAATTCCATCTATACCCGGGGCCTTCTTTGGGTTGGTTTCAGCAATTAGTTTTTGCACATCACGCATCTTAAACTTTATGGGTCGAGGGGGTAGAGCAACTACACTCGGCAAATCAACAGCACCAGTACATGAGTTTGGGGTAAATACGTGTTTTAAATGGGTTCTTGCCCAACCTCCGGTAGAAGTGCGCAAGGGTGGTTTAGACTCAACGGGTGTTTTAAGTTTTTTAGCAGCGCGCCACAAGGAGTAATTAGATGCTGCTGTGACATCGAGACCTTCCAGATAGTTCTTAAGAGAAGCAGATTTTTCAGATGAAAGCAACTCTTGGAGTCGTTTTGTGCATTCTTTAAGTCTAATTTTATGTTGGGGTGATCTGTGCTGTTGCCATTCCCTTCTAGCTCTTCTTTTTTCACATACGAGACGTTCAATATCCGCAGAATAAATTCTATTAAACCCAGTCTGCGGATAGGAAGTAGTGGCATGTTTAGCAGCCTGTTTAATATTCTCAGTAAGATTGGCAATGTTAAGTTCAATATCATTGGGAGTTCTAAGCCTGATGTTTCCCGTACAATGACTACTGAGATATTTTTTGAACCCCAGCCAATTAACATGATTTATCATCTTCACATATGGGTGAGGCAAGTCACTTCTTAGTGGGCTACAAATTGTAACGATCGTTGGCGAGTGATCGGAGGAGAGATCATGAGAAGCTTCAACATGAATTAAATCCCTAGAGATATTTTTCATGACGCCAAGATCTATAACATCTGGAATTTTTTGTGGGTCAGTAGGCCAGTAAGTGGGCTCCCCGCTCGAAATGACATCCAAACCCATTTTTGAAATTGTGTTGAACAACGCTCGACCTCTAGGTGTAATAAGACGCGATCCCCAGAACGTATGCTTTGCATTGTAGTCCCCAGCTGCTACGAAACAAGGGTCAAGAGTTTTGTAAAAATATTCGTATTGATTCTCAGTGATTGAAAATCTGGGAGGGGAGTAAATTGATATCACGAAATTTGAACAAAAATTTTCGATGCAAATATTCGTTGCTTGTAGATGGTCTGCACAATTGTTCTCAAGAATATATTGCTTGAGTCTTGACTTTATTAGAATTGCTGATCCTCCGCATGCTCTTCTTCTCGGGTCATTTGTATCATATAAGGTGTAGCCAGTCATTTTAAAAAGGCTTCTCGGAGTCAAATGAGTCTCAGATACCAACATTATATCAATATTTTTTGCCGTGAGGAAGTGCTCAAGTTCATTTTTATGTTGGCGAATGCCGTTTGCGTTCCAGAAACATACTTTTAACGTGTTCATGGCTTGTTAACTAATGCTAGAAGCAGTGTGTTCTGCATTCGCAGCATTTCTTGCATCATGCTAGTCATATTAGTGGTAAAGTTGTTTATAGTTTGCACCAGATTATCAATAGTTGTTTTAAGGCGACTGAAATTAAAGCTTGGGTTAGCATTTGTTGTATTATTTGGTGGTGACACTTTTTGCACTGGAACAGAGTTGATCTTCACAGCGTCAGCATACGATACTTGTGGAGTGATTGGTTGGGCCATTAGAGGATAAGTGGCGGAGTACGTATTTCCTGTTTGCGCTGGGGTTACTTTAGGTTTTTGACTCATAGCCTGTTTAACGAAGGAGTATACAGGACATCCTCTGTAGTTAGCAGTGTGATTACCTCCACAATTGCTGCACTTTTTTTCCCTCTGGTCTTTCGATTTATTGCAAATAGCAGTATTGTGTAATTCACCACACACAACACAAACAGTAGGTAATCTACAATACGTTTTTGTATGGCCATATTCTTGACAATTATGGCATTGTACGGGTCCTGAACGCTTGTGTGGTTCTTCAACTGTGATTTTCCGGTATAAGAGATATTTTAAATTATAAATGGGATGGGTCTCATTTTTCTTCAATAATCTATCATTTGGCTCAAGTTCAACGCGAAATAAAGATTGGGGGACCTTCTCCCTGTTTATTATATTGGATACATTTTTTACCTTGAATCCTTGGAGGGTGAGAGCATCTTTTATTTCAGCAGGGACAACGTAAGAATCTATGCCCTTCAATACAACCTGTAAGCCTTTAGCGCTCTTAAGCTGGAATGTGTAAAAACTTGTTTTATTTTTTTCCAATTCATTAACCATTTTGCGGAAATCTTTTTCTTCATATATTTGAACTTTAGTTTCATCAATGTTACCACGTTTTATTGGAACAATATAAAATGCCTTTTCACCAATGACCGAGATTAACTTCTTAATAAGTGTGTTAGAATTTTTTTGTCTAAGATAGATTGGTGGTGGTTTTGAGGTTTTTTTCGAGGATGCTTCGGGTTTGTCATTGTCCTCCTGCAATATTTTAAAACGGTTTTGACGGTTAACTGTTGTTACGTCGTTATCCCTGGATATCTTGGGAACCGATGAGATTTTAGATGAATTTGGGCTTCGCCCGCGCTTTACTACTGTGATATATCTGTCCATTCCGACAGGTACTTTAGGTTTCTCAATATTATTGTCTATAGTGGTAACTGGGTTCAGTGATGAACACGAGCCCGGAGCGGATAATGGCGCTGACTTAAATAGAGATGAACTAGGCAATGTTAATGTTACCGAATCACTACTTGGCATTAGAGTAAGCGAATTTGATCGCTCACGTAAAATTGGCTTTGCCGTTAGAAAAAGACTGTCATCCGATTTTTTATTTTTATTTTGTGCATTAAGAATATCAGAACTCACAGTAAAATAGGCATTTCTGCCGTTAGAACTCACTTCACAATTTTTTGTTTTTGAGGTACTCATACAGAGTATTCCTCAGTCACTTTGTTTGTGGTTTTTTGTTTGTTTTTGTTGTTTCAGTTTATACGAAAAATATTATTAATGGAAATAAAGCAAATTTAACAAAAACTGTACTTATTACGAATCAGTACTTATTACGAATATTTTTTTTGTTTGTATTTTTTGTTTGTTTACTATGTAAAAGAAAAAAAAAAACTCCGCTAACACGTCTGTTCACTACGAAGGTTCAACAAGACTGATTTCTACTACGTGACGTGCTTTCTTGTACAAAGTCATAATTTAAACTGGCTTTCATTTTGTTAGAAGTGAAAAAGGGCTCTATTTTAATCGTACAAAATTAATTGTAAAAAATTATATGGCTCCAATAGCCACCTCCCAAGATGATGCGTAATTGCTCTTGAATTACGACATTGTGAATTATTGCTCGCAAAACATCTGGCTCCACTTTTCAAGACAAGCAACCTTCGTGGTTTGTTGTGATAAAGAAATGCGGGATTTTTAAAAAGTTCCAAAATAAGAAGTCTGGTGCTGTCTGATGATCTTAACGGCCAGATCATATCTCCAAAATGAGAGATAACTCGACCTGGAATTTCGTGTCTCACAATCTCCATTATTGTTCGAGCTGTGTGAGCAGTTGCACCGTCATATTGGAACCAACGATAAACGAGACCCAATACAGCAACTTGCTTAAAGAAATTCTTGTTTAGCATTTATTTGTAACGCTCACACATTTTCGGTTACAGTTGTGATATCGGGGTCTGCAAAAAATAAGGGCTAATGACTTTTTCACTGCAAACGGCGAAGCAAACAGTCACATTGACAGGATACAATCACTTCTCATGCTTTTTATATGGATTCTAAGTCTATTGAAAATATATTGAAGCTACTCGACCGAGTACAAAGGAGAGCGAAGAGGGTCATTGGTGACAGTGGTGTAGCCAGCACTATTGACACATTGGATCCTCGACGCAGCGTGCGGTATGTTTCACTGTTTAACTGTTCCTATGACCATCTCTTATTTGTGAGCAACACGATCTTCATTAAGAACGCATCCATTTGTGATCGATATGTCAGTGAATCGCACTAATGATTAGAAAATTCCTTCTTTAGTCGAATAACTCGTATTCCATGTACGAGCTCTCTGCATATGTCTTTCTTGTCAGTCCAAGCGTGGAGGAGTTCAAGTCGAAAGTTCATAAACTCTACTCCCTTTACTTGTCCTCCTCTTCTAGTACCAGCACAGTACATTGAGTAAGTAGGGGTCATCCCCTGAGTACTGGCCTAATTGGATTGGAAGAAACGAAACAAAGAATGCTGGTTATAATTGTAAATAAATTTACTGAAAAAATATAAGGAATACATACATACATACAAGGTGGACAAGAGTAATGTTACAATTTGAACCGCCTGCGATTTTTGCAGATGGCGCTAAATGTCACTGTGTTTTGCATTTTATGATTTAGATTTTATGAAGAACTAGTTTTCAATAATCCACATGAAATGTATGAAGAGTCATTGCATGCACTTAAAGTGACTGTTTGGTGCATCATTTGCAGTGAAGTCGATGATGGCACAAACGGAATCGTAAATGTGTGAGTGTTACTGGCAAATGATCACCAACTATTTTTGCAATAAGTTGCTCTGCATTAGATCTAGATCACTGTTGGTTTCAACAAGACGGAACGAAAGCTCACACAGCTCAAAACAGAACAATGATGGAGATTTTGAGACGCCAGATTCCAGGACGAATGACTTCCCTTTTAAGAGATTTAAGCAGGCTATACAGATCGCCAGATCGCACTGGACCAGACTTCTTCCTTTGGGGCTTTTCCTCTCTGGCGCTTACCGTAAGATACCATGAACCTTGCAAATCTTGAAAATTAATATTGAAGAAGAAATCGTCAATTTGGAGCCAGATGTTTTGCGAGCAACAATTCAAAATGCCGTAAAACGACCGCAATTACGTGTCAACCTGGAAGGCGTCCAATAGCGCGATATAATTTTAACACTTTCATATAAAATTTTTTCGAAAACCGATCTCTTTTCTCATATATAAAAAAGGCAGCCGGTTCAAATTATGACATTATTTTGGCGCCACCTTGTATATATAAAGAAAAACAGAAAATAGTTTCATAAGAAAATTTCCCAATCGAAAATATGAACTTATTTTAAATGAGAAAAATATTTTTAATAATTTAGATTACCATAAAATCAATTGTTTTAAAAAATCTGCAAAAACGTTTTTTCAATAATCAAACGGATTGAAAAATAATCATAAAAGTTGTCAGATTATTTTTTTGATTACTTTTAATTATATTTCGTAACTCTAAGTAATTCCAATTATTTTTGCATTATTTGTAATTGTAATCCATTACTAATCATGCAAAGCTTAAAATATTCGTAATATAATCTATTATTTCACCCTTGACACAAAAATAATCTAATTATCAATCATTACAAAGAAAACATTATTACCAAAAAATATTTACTAATTAAAAGAATTGGGCTATTAAAAATAAAAATTTAATTTTTTTCTGTGTACAACCAACTTGTACTCGTCATTCTCATAATTTTAACGAAAATTATACGAGTGCATAAATACATACATATGTATGTATGTATATACATACGATTACATGTGTGTATTAAAAACAGATATATACTTAAATTTAATTGTTATGTGTAATTATTACAAAGCTTTTGATTTAGGCTTTAGCATTTTGGCAACCAGTTTTAAAAGTGCAAAATATTATAAATAGTAAAAAAATGCATCAAACAAATTTTTTTAAATACTAAACCAATTGTTCAGTTTTTAAATGAGTTCTTAATATCCTAAATTTAGCATAAAATATGCTAAGGCATAAATATGCTAGGCATATAATTATAATTTTATGGAATAGTTAAAACTCTATTTTTAAAAAAAAAGATTGTCATGTTGAATTATTTCAAGAACTTTTCAGTCTACCCGCGTATATGTACGCCTTCATATGTGACAGTAAAGAAACCATTTATGCAATACTAGAGTATTGTTATGATAATAATATTTTTTATAATATTTAAAGTACCATTTAAAACAAAACTTTTATTTAAAATATTTGTTATGCAATCGATGACTGTCATTCATTTGTTGGTTTTTTTGTTTGATTCGTGTTATACTTTTTTCTTTTGTTTTGCTTCGTTTCTTTTTTTTTTTTTTTTCAACCGTTTTAAAATATTCAATACGTTCGAACAAAACTTTTCTTTATTGTTTGTTTACCATTATTTTGGCCAATAACCCCCATAATTGGAGTAGTAGAGTGTGTTAAGCACTCCACACATGCTTTTGCCAATTTATTGCTCCTCTTAGTATAACAGTGACATTCAGACATTCATGTGCCATAAGAAAAGTTGAAAGCATTTTGAATTAATAAAATTATTTTAATATAATAAAATATGAATGTTGTTCTTGGTGTGTGACATTTTCATTTATTTTGAAGCATTTTGAAGCAAAAAAAATCCGGCTTGAATTTAAAAGAAACATTTGTTTCTGCAAATTTACATGAAAGCAATATTTTTCTCGAATTTATTTAAAATTGAAATTATATAATGATGAAATTTATTATGTGGGATAGCCTCCCAAAGCAATCGTTTAAATAAATATAGCTTAAAATATGTATTGTTTGGTATGCGTTTAGCTGACATTTCATTGGTCACTAAACCGAATCGTCAGTGAACTTTAAGCAGTTAAAAAAAATTCAACCTCATGTGTTTCTGCCAAAATATTGAAAACAATATGAGAATTCTCTATCTTGTGTGATTATTACAAAAAAGTATAAAGTAGCTCAACGTGAGTCTATTTTATTATTCATGCAAATGGACGCTCTTTGGATGTCAATCTTTGTATTCTTCGAGCGAAACGGAGAATAAAATCTTTACTAGCTGACCCGGGCAAACGTTGTTTAGCCTTCAAATTTTCACTAAATCGACATAGCAATTATTGTTCAAATACAGGTATCGGGCTAAACTAAATATTGCGCCATCTGTTGGACGAACTTCAAACTACACAGGAACACTCCTCACGGCCCATAGAGCATGCATATAAAATTTGGTCAAAATCGGTCCAGTAGTTTTTGAGTTTAGCGATCACGAACATACACGTAATTTTTATGTACATATAGCTGACCCCGTCCGCGTTGCTGGCCCTAAGCAAACAGCTCAAAAGTTATATTACCATACGATTTAAATTGAGCGTTAAACGAAATTTACGGCCTTTAAATAAAAATCCATGGAATACATATCATAAAGTTTTGGAGTCCATACGTTACATATACATATATATATATATATATATATATATATATATATATATATATATATATATATATATATATATATATATGTATATATATATATATATATATATATATATATATATATATATATGTGTATATATATATATATATATATATATATATATATATATATATATATATATATATATGTATATATATATATATATATATATATATATATATATATATATATATATATATCGTGTTTTATATGTATAGATCTTTAACTTGTTGTACAATGTTGTACCTTAGTAAGCGCGAAATATCTTGTGGTATCGAATGATGTAAATATTTTGTAAATAAACCGAAAACTCGGATTTTTTAATGCAACCTTTCGAAAGTTATTAACATAGATTTTTTGTAAATATCTTCGGAACTACATAACCGATTTAAGAGTTCGATATCTCGTTTTGACGAATATGACAACGGCTTTCAAAAAAAAAAGTAAAATAAAATAAAAAAAGCACAAAAAGTAAATATATGTATATGTCATTGGTTGTGCAATATGAAAATTGGATTTTGCCACACCCTTCCGCCCACAGACCGAAAATCAGACTTCACAGTGTCACCCGCCCGGGTATTCTGAAGGTTCCCTGAAAATTTCGTCAAAATCGGCCCAGCCGTTTTGTAGCCATTACGTTACATACATACATACATACACACATCCTATTTTATATATATAGAAAGATATAGATAGATTTAAAGCAAAATTTTCTTCGTCTCTTCTAAAAACATTTGCTTTCCACTCGTAAACGGTGAATTAATTTTTTGTTTGCGAATAGTGGACTCATGAAAACTCATGAAATTTGTATTGCTAAAATACACATCAGCTGATTATTATGCTGTTGCTGTCTTCAAAATAATTATGAAGCTGACTTCAGAGCAGCATTTAAAGTTGGCAGCATTTGAAGCCGTGAAGTCGTGAAGTCTGCTGTCGTCTATGTGTTTAGAGCATTATACTCTTCTTAGTACTCACGATACAAACAAACTTTACCTCTTTACAATACTAGATACATATGTACATACATATGTATAAATAGATAATTTACTTATATCAAATCTTACATCTTCACTCACGTACAATTACATATACATATACTTATGTAGTCCATGCGTGACAGCGAATTTGTGGGTTTGTCTGCATGTGCCACAAACAATCATGAGAGCCGGTAAATGTCTCAAAAATTATGAATTCTTGGCATGAACGCAAAGACGGAAGTTTTATATTTTGTGCCGTTCAACCAAGAAATTATATTAACAAAACAAACAAAGTTTTGAATTCGTTTTATTATCATCTTATTTTTAACTTTTATCAACATGTACCGCTTCTCACGCATAAAAATTAGTCAGATATAAAACTGTTTTTAATACATGTCGTTTGTATTTAAAAATTTTATCTCAAATTAAAAAAGATCCAAATGATATATTGTTACTTATTTTAATATATCAAACAACTTCGGTGAAACACTGTCACTCTTAGAGGATGGCTTTACTCGAATTCCTGAAGAAAGAAATTTGTTAAAAAAATAAATTAAAGGACCCACAGTTAGTTGTGCTGATTTTTGAGAGAACTTCAAACCGATCAACTAAAAGTGGGCTTTAAGTCGCCACTAATAATGTTTGCTTAGTCACCGTCGAACATCATTAACCATCGGCTTCGTTCTCTGCCGTATCATTCGTGGGAGAAAATAAGAACTTGAATTTTTGAAGTTTTTTGTGAAGTTTTCTTTACACATCGCTAACTTCGGTTGCAAAGGAGCTTTAATATTGTTTCGCGAGCCCCACGGAATAATCATCTCTTCAAGACTTAACATTAGACGTTTACATATAGACCTTAAGCGCATACAAACAAAAATATCAATTTAACAATGGAACCACAAAACTACAGAGAACAGAGCAACAAATTTCTAGTCAGGGGTGGGTGTCACCATCCGTCCGTTCTTATCCTACCATAGTCTCCGGACTCCACCACAATTTTCGGGATCCCGTGAAACTTTCGCCGATAATACAGCTTTTCATAGCATCTATGAAAATCCACGGATCAATATTTTTATTCAATCTTTGTATTTGCGTTGGTAACAACACTGAAACTATTGGCTTATTGGGAAATGTATTACTGATGCGCAATGCTGATGCAAATCAACTAAAGCTGATCCGAATATGATGTTTTTAATTTTTTTTTAATTTCTACAGTTTAGAGCTTTAGAAAATTCGAAATAAATAAATTAATAATGGTTTATGTGGTTTGAAGTGGAAAAGATGATTTATGCTACGGAAATTCATCAGTGAAATTTGTGATGCGCTTCAGATGTTTTCTTGCACATCAAATGATGTATGCAGAGATGCAAACTCATGCATTTCCGAACATACTGCGCATCAGATCCAGCGTAGTGATACATTTTCGAATAAGGGACCAACAAAATGTTGACATATTATGACGTCTTTAGTGTCATGCTATTCTCATCTCTCTATTGAAAATACTATTCAGACAGTCACTAATAAAAGTAAATTAAAACTAGTTCATACCAAGTAAACTCACTAGTAAAGCAAATACAACTCTATAATTGCACAATGTGAAAAACAGCCGAATTAAAGTAGAAAGCGAAGGAAAATATTCCAAATTAATCAAAACAAATGGAAAAATTTTGACATTAAGAGACGAAATATATTTAGAAAAAAGTTATCAGATGCGCGGGCAATCCATCTGTTGTGAATTCGCCTTAAACTAATTAAGATAAAATAGTTTTAAAAACAAAGTTGCGATAACTGACGTTTTTAAGCATGAACTAAGTTATCAGTAATCGGAAGAATGCGTTAATTGAATCTTGAAAACTAGCAAGGCGAATTCACTTACCACGTTGCCGGACTTAAAAAAACATACATTCACAACAATGTGGGTGTTAGGTTTGCTCGTATGTCAGTTTCTTTTAAGTTCAAATCAATTTTAATTGTATTTCTTAAGATATAACTTAAATATTTGATTTAGACACCACTTTTTTAACTTATTAAAAAATTGTGTACTATTTTTTTCAATTTCCCACCATTTTTACACTATAAAGAATTCTTGACATACGAGCACCCAATTATGCGAAAAAAAAAGCTCAACTGTGTTATCAACATCACTTTGTAAATGAATTCGCTTTGAAATCTAGAAAAATTACTTGAAACAGAAAGACATCGAGAGAAATCGAGTAAAAATTCTGGAATCGGAAAACTTCAGAAAGCGGCACTTTCAGGAGAAAATGTCAAAGCTATAAACAATATCTTCCAAATTAAATGTGTATAAACTGACCTTCGTAGACTAGTAGGTAGTGTACTAGACTCGTAGTGCGAAGGTCCCAGGTTCGAATCCTGCCGCAGAACTCTGGCAGTTTGAAAGGGAGCGCACAACAAGCCTTCACTGGCTTAAGTGTATGTCGTATGACATGGGCTGCTATCACACCCCTCCAATCAACCTAACCTAACCTAACCTAAATGTGTATAAAATTGGACATGGGGCAAAATTGCGAATAAAATAAACAAAAATTACTGAGCAACTTCAATGAGTGTTTTTATTTACTTAGGTTAGGCTAGGTTGATTGGAGGGGTGTGATAGCCCATGTCATACGACATACACTTAAGCCAGTGAAGGCTTGTTGTGCGCTCCCTTTAATTATCAAACACAACTGCCAGAGTTCTGCGGCAGGATTCGAACCTAGGACCTTCGCACTACGAGTCTAGTACACTACCTACTAGTCTACGAAGGTCACTTACTTAAAACTATTCTTAGATGGAATCGTGCGACAGGACGAATAAATCGACAAAATGGGATACAGTATAACGGGTCTTCCAATAGGAATATCTATACCTTGACAGCTGATAGCGGCCATTTTTTGAAGCTGCATCTGTCGAATTTGCTGTCACTTATTCAGACTATTTAGCAAAACACAATGGATGGATATAGCGTTCCACAGGACGTGACAACAATAAAAGTGTTTTATAAAAATGAGTTCTGCATGTTTTGCTATTTTTGCGATCGCCAAAATCATCCTACTGAGGAGACTGTTTGCAATGTGGTGGATAAATATAAGACCACTGGCTTAGTTAACAATAATTCCAAACTCATTCGACGACGATGCGTCGAAATGAGGCCCATTTCTTGATGAATGGGTGCCAACAAACAACATTGTCAAACTTGGGACGATACCAATCCACATGAGATCTAAGAGCATCCCATGCATCCCTAAAAAATCACTGTTTGGTTATGGATTTCTGGCTGACGGCATCGTCCGGCAATATTTTTCGGAACGACATTGGCCAGGACATTACTGTCAACGGCAAGTCAATGATTACCAACTTTTTTGGTTTGAATTGGATGATACGGACATGTGATTTCAACAGTACGGCGCTGCGTGACACACAGCTCATGCACATTGGAAATTCTGCTCGAGCGATTTGACGGCATAGTCATCGCACGTGGAGGTAATGTGAACTGGCTACTGAGATCGTACGTGTGATCCTGTTTTTCTTAAGGGGCTTTATTAAGTTGACAGGTCTATGCGAATAAGCCACAAGTCACAGTGGCCCTGAAAATCAATATAACTATTCACTTAATTTTAGATTCCATACAGGGATTGATGGGCCTTTCAAAAAAATATAAATAATGATATTTCACAGACGCTTTGTTCTATTTAAATTTAAAGATAGGAGTCGCTTGATGAAGGGTTCTTTATAACAATAACTTGTAAACAGAAATAAATTGCAGAAAAAGTAGATGGGATGCGAAGAAAAGACACTCATACGAAATCACTTTCGATTTAACCTTTGACTTCTTCGATCAAATTTATTTATACTTAATTAACATTCTGAGAACACCTAAGATATATATATATATATATATATATATATATATATATATATATATATATACTGTAAAAAATCTGTATATACGAGTACATACGTACTTTGAAAAATGGAAATCCACATTTTAATGCTAAAAGAAACATATTATCAGGCTTATTATGAACAGCAACTTGCGGTTGATAAGAGAAAATTTTGATAAATCGGTATTACGAAAACCCAGCGATTGAAAAGCAGTATCAACCTTAATTTTTCAACTAGCAACCGTAGGATCACTATTGTGAATAGCTATTAACGGAAAATTAGTTCTCTTTTTTGCAACTACAAAATAGTGGGAGAAAAATATTCAACCGAAACGTAAGTAGTAACTAAATAGTAATAAATAAATAAATAGCGTTATAAATAAATAAACAAAATAGTTGATTTTATGCACAGAGCTCGTATTATGAGAAGCAAATTGCAAGGCTTGTAAGCTTGATGGAAGCAAACCCGGATATCGCGAAAGGACTCTGCTCAAAAGCAGTTGGTGGAAAAGTGGGAGGAATATAAGACAGAGCTAAATAGTTGGTAGCTTCCTTGCCCTAGAAAGCGCAGCACAACAGCCAGTTTTATAATTGTGCTAACGCCTCTCACATTTTTCATTACCGTCAATTTTTCATCAACCTCTTCATGAATGTTCACAAACGCTTCTTTCGAAAGCTGAAATATTGTTGTGAAACTACAAAATTTCAAGCTTTGGTATTTGATCTTTTTCCTAAAAATTACAATTTTATACGTGTCATCATCCAATTCTAGAGGATTGGAAGCGTCCCTTATACGTCGTCCCGATCAAAAAATAATTCCTTTGAACTCATTTTGGAAATTAAATATTCGTTACTAATTTTTAAACAAATTCCGCACATTCACTCTATCTCATTTTTTCCATTTCTCAAATGCACATTCACAATTGCGAATACGTTCTTACTCATCCACAAATTTATCAACTGGTTTTCGTAATAACTATTTCAACCTTAGTTGACAAACTTTTGCACTTTTCAACCAGTTGATGGTTGCTGTTCATAATAATCCTGTATATGTCTATGATTTAGTTGATTTTGAGTAACCGAACGATTTCATTATTGTCTACTTTCATACTTAAAATTTTTTATTTATGACGACTTTGTGTTAAGAGACTTGCTCATAATCGTTTCGGTTTTCCATGGTCTTTCATTGAAAAATTAAAATTTTGGTTTTGATCACTTCCGTGTAAAACGGGAGACAGGTGTATAGTTTATATCACTAAAACTTCAAATTTGTAGCAACCAACAAAGGAAAACTTAGGTTTGAGGTCTTACAACGGCTGAATAATTTGAGCATTAAAATGTTGAGCCTGCCACTACCAAGCACTATGAAAGATAAATTATTTTCGTTTGCCACAAATAAATTTCAAACTACGAATATTATTTTGTAACAATATATAAGCCGAAATTTTCCGTATTTGAATTTGTATTAATTAAATAATACACGTGTTAAAAAGCTCTTACCTAATTAAGGGTGCGTACAGAGTGGCCGCTTGTTGCCGAGCCGAGCCGACTGACGCTTATTGCGAGAGCCAATGCGAGAAAACTGGTAATATACAAATTAGTACAAATTAGCGCGAACAGGTTATAGTAGGCGCCGAGCTGGTCAGAGCGCAAAGCTGATTCAGTGCGAGAAAACAGTTCCGAAGCGTGTTTTAGCGCCGAAAACATTGTTTATGTTGTTGTTATGATTTCAACTTGTTTGGAAAACATAAAAAAATAAAAACAAATATTTAAGAAAAAGTGGAAAAAATGCTTTTTCTCTTTTTGTCTATTGCATTTCGGTTGTTGTAATTTTGGGTTGTTGTTGCTTTCTTGAAAACAGTCGTGTGTTTTGGTTTATTTTAAACAGGCGCCGTGCTGGTCACAGCGCAATGATAATTGAGTCCGAAAACATTGTTTATGTTGTTGTTATGATTTCAACTTGTTTGGAAAACATAAAAAAATAAAAACACATATTTAAGAAAAAGTGGAAAAAATGCTTTTTTCTCTTTTTGTCTATTGCATTTCGGTTGTTGCAATTTTGGGCATAAAATTCTTTGTAAAAATTGAAAGCAAGTATTATATTCTGTCATTCATCATTTAATGTCATTCTTGTTGAACTTTTCTTGAAAACATTCGTCTGTTTTGGTTTATTTAAAATGAATATAGAATAATTAATAAGTGATTTCTCGGCCGGCTTTGTGGGATCAGAAAAATAAATGTTATCATAACCGCGTTTTAGAAATGAAAATACCAACTAAGTTATATTGAAATTTATTATATTTAATTCATGCATACGAAATTACAAAATTTATCTCTTATTAATCTTTAAAACAGTAGCCGAAGCTAAATACTCATCATCTGACGAATCCATATCTTTTCACTTCACAAACACGAATGAACAAGAAACCCAAATGCATACAAACATAAGTACATAAAACACAAACAATACATAAAATATCAGGGCTGATTCTCGCATCCACTATGCACACTCAGACTTATTGCTCGCATGAACAAGGTCTCGCAATAAGCGTCAGTCAGCTCGGCTCGGCAACAAGCGGCCACTCTGTACGCACCCTAAGGCAAAACTTCTTTTGGTGTGCATATTTGGGACTGAAAAAACAAGTATGTACATATTTTTAACAATAATTTATAAAAATTATATGTTTTTAATGTAAACAAGGCGCTAAAACCATGGACACATGGCAACTAAAAGCTTCATGAAGACGTACGAGTACAGCATCTTTTTCAAGTCAATCTAAGCTTTCAGACACTGGCTTACATACATATATTTTTTAATTTACATACATACATACATACATAAAGGTGTATGTGTGTGTATATATACCGCCTTAAATTATTTCAGTTTTGAATTTTTTCAGAAAAAAATACTATTTTCGCTATTAATTAGAAGGCACGTGAATAAGACGGCCGGTTACAAAAACATCATGAAACTAACACGTGATTCTAACAACTGATTCGAAGAGTTGATCGTAATTAATTGCTAGTCATTTACCAAGATAGCAACCTCAGTAGCACAGTGGGACAGAAACAAAATATTAAGTCAGGCCGTTTATAAATGATTGATCCAATTGACATGCAAAATTCCGCTCAGAGATTGGAGAACAGATTTCCAAATAAAATTGTTCGTATGGTTAACAATACATACAATTAAGCTAAAGCACACTACAGCAACATAAGGCGTTTCCGTTTCTGACAAAATTGTTACACATAATTTTGTTCTCCTGCATGTTTATATTCTGTTCTGGAAAAAAACAAGTATGTAAGCAGTATTAGGAAAAAAACATCATCTTACTTCAGAAATCTTAATTTAGGATACTGCAGTAAATCTTCTTAAATAATAAAAAGTTTTTGTTATATACATACATATAAAAAATAATCATTACAATATTAATAACGTAAAATTTTACATTAAATCTGTAGCCTATTCCTAAATATCAACGAAATTTTAAATTGTACTGTTTTTTTTTATTTATTCACCTTCTTTGTACATGGTACAATAATTTACGTGAAGAAAATGTTCACCTTTTATTCACGATGAGGGTAAATGTTGGACTTAATGGACATAAATTTATTCGTCTTATTTAACACCCGCATACTATATTTTTCGAATAATTTAAAAGAACTGAAAGTTTTATTCCAAATAAAGTGATGAGCCCACGGGTTGTGAAAGCTCCTTTTCAAGGTCATTTTAAATACTCAGTCATTGACCGATTAATGTATGTGAATTTACATATCCATATGTACATACATACATAGTCCCCTTTCACACACATCAGGTTTTCTTGATCAAGTTTCAATTCAGCTGTGAGAAAGATAGAGAAGGTAGTACATACGTTCTCTATCATTCTCACAGCTGAATTGAAACTTGATCAAGAAAACCTGATGTGTGTGAAAGGGGACTTACATACATATTTACGAGTATGAGCATATATGGCCTTGAATTCTAGCGGCTTAAATTATTTCTTGGAAAAAGAGAGAACTCATTTCAAAAATAGCAAATACGAGTAAATAGACAGATTACAAAAACATCATGCACAAACTAATACCTGTAACAGTTATTTTGAGCATTTGAGAGGCTGCAATTATTGAGGGAGAACTCTTAGTTTCACAGTGGGTTTAACTCGTAAAAATTGTGTGACACTCATCACGGTGAACGCTCTTTTAATACAACAACATCAACAACGTATTTCAAACATCAAAAATTTTTCTTAGTCCCCTTTCACACACATCAGGTTTTCTTGATCAAGTTTTTATTCAGCTGTGAGAATGATAGAAAACGTATGTATTACCTTCTCTATCTTTCTCACAGCTGGATTGAAACTTGATCAAGAAAACCTGGGGGCAAATTACGGCATTCGATATCGAACGAAATTTCAAACAAAATTTTCTTGAATTGTATTGAAATTTCGATCGATATCGAATGCCGTAATTTGCGCCCTGATGTGTGTGAAAGGGGACTTATTGGTAAAAAAGTGGCTCACTTCCTAAACGCATGTTGCTTTGTGGTAATACATTTCCTTAATGCAACCCTAAAAATTTTTGCGCTGTATTTTGTTCCCATTTACATCACTGTTGTAGTTAATACGCAAGAAAAGCATCCAAAAAAATGTAGATGCAAAAGGAAAACAATACGTAGCACAATTGCGAGGCAGGAATATACATACATACCGTAAGCGGTTTTTCTCATAATTTAATACATTTCTTTATTTGTGTGGGTATTTGTGTGAACCATTTAACAAACACAGAAGTTTCTAAAAATTATAATAAATTGGTTTAGTAAAAAAAATTAGTGCATCATTTATGTATTTGCGCAAAGCCTCTTGTTTCTGGTATCCTTTTTGATACCCGTGTTTCTTTTTGCAATAAAATATGCTCTCCCGTCATTGTTTGCTTTATTATGCATATACATACATATGTATGTAAACTTGCAACTTGGTGTTAATACTGTATTGATACAAAGTAAATATTCGTTTAGGAAGTCAGCCAGTATTCCACAGTATCTTCTTCACATGCAGAAAAAAAAACCATAATCATATTAAATGCAACATAGTCATATCTCAAAAACTGAACGTTCATAAATTCTTCGGAAAAAAGTTTTTCTCAATTTTCATATAAGAAATCAGAATTACTTACATATATCGGAAGCTAAACCGAAGTTAAACGAAAGATCTTTGACGAGGAAGCTATGACATTACAAACTTAAATAGCATTTTGCCAAATTTGTTGATTTTTAAAATATGTATGTACGTCTGTGTTGCATGAAAGGGACATGAAGTCATTTAGGCCAATGAAATGGCTAATGAATGTGATAGATCATGTACGACCACAAAGGGATATTGATATTCCTTCCCTTTTTCGATGATATCGTCACGGGACATATGTATGGACATACCAGAACATAGAAGACTATGGCAGGCAAAACTGTAGTTTGTTTCGACAAAGAACGCATTTTATCCGCAACACAACAGCTCTGAAGAAGCAGCGGAATTAAACATCTACTTGTTTGCCCTCACTTCATTTTCTCGACTGTCCTCGAAATGTACCACTGACTGACCATTGAAGCTTTGTAAAAGTTCTATGTAGTTTTTGGGAGCCAAATTTCTAGAATTTTATAGCACCATGTAAAGTATCAATGAACATATGGACTCTACAGTAAGTCAAATGGTCGCCACAATCTAATCGCTTTGACCTTTTAAGTGAACCATGACCCAACTACTGAATTATAAAATTAATTTATTCATCTATGCTGTTGTATAATCTGTAGTTCCAAGTTCCTTTTGTGATAGGTCAGTAGTTTATTTTTTTTAATAAACAAAAACTCATAAAAATATCAAAAGTCTGGGCTTCAAGTTATGTTAATGAAATTCCATAAAGTTTGTTGATCTCTGCGACGTGTGTCTCTGTTATATTTTTATTTATTTCTTCAAAGTATAAAAACGAGGTATTGAGTCAGTCATATCATTAGATTTACATATAAAAGCAAGTTAGAACTATGTATATAAATTCACTGACTAAATTAGAAAAAGCGTCTAACTCTACGCCAGTAATATAAATAAATATGCAAATACTTCAAAATATTTAAAAATAAAAAATTCAGCATCAAAGTAACACGTCGAATGGGTTTTAGTTTTACGGACTACTGACTACAAATCATTAACATTTATATTTATTATTGCAAATTAATTTCGATGAATAATCGAAGCCAAAATCACAAAATTATAGTATAAAACACTTTCAACTAGTCCGTCAGTGCATCCTATTACCGTATCAAATTTTAAATTATGGTTTATTAAAGGAAAATTCGCAAATTGGCGCGTCGTAGGGCACTGTGGCAGGTTTAATATATATTGTGATATTTGTATTGCGATCCGTTTCAATAGATTGATGGATTTCAAAATTTTTAACTATTCTACGATATGGATCGCGATACTGCATGTCAAATGATCAATAAACATTGCGATGCTGCATAATCGCGCCGTTATGACAAAATGCACGCTTGGTTCAAAGTCATTATTACTAAATACATACTTATAATGGCATGTTCTTTTCTAAAAATTGTTTATTTTTTGTTATCTTGTTAAAGATAAAATGGAAATTGTGTGTTCTTTAATTACACTGTGTGTAATTTTTTAAGTCGTGGCAAAATAACCATATACGGACACCACTACGTGATAAAAGACTAAAAAAGAAGACCCTTGTCTCCCAAATTTTCCCAAAGTCATGCACTTTTTTTTATGGGCCGCCAAAGATTTGGGGCCTCGGTATCATTTTCGCAAAAAAAGTGATCATTTTCTCGGGCTCATATCTTGCAAACCGTTCCGAATTTCGATTTACTCTCTGAGGCAAACTTGTAGCTCTTGTCATAAAGAACAAAAGTTGCGAACATATAAAATCAAAAAAACTTCACCTTCCAGATAATCGCAAAAAACTTAAAAAAATTCGATTTTTTTACCTTTTTCTCTTGTTCAGGTCCATAGGTAGCAAACCGTTCAAAATTCAAGGAAACAATCAACTACAAAAATTTACCTAAGATCTCAATAAACAAATTTCTACAACATATAAACTTCCTGGGAATAATTCTGAACACCTTTAGGTAGCGCTTAGGTAGCCGCAAAAGTGTTTTGCGATTTTTATCTGGAAGGTGAAGTTTTTTTGATTTTATATGTTCGCAATTTTTGTTCTTTATGACAAGAGCTACAAGTTTGCCTCAGAGAGTAAATCGAAATTCGGAACGGTTTGCAAGATATGAGCCCGAGAAAATGATCACTTTTTTGCGAAAATGATACCGAGGCCCCAAATCTTTGGCGGCCCATAAAAAAAAGTGCATGACTTTGGGAAAAATTGGGAGACACGGGTCTTTTTTTAGTCTTTTATCACGTAGTGGTGTCCGTATATGGTTATTTTTTTTCGTGTTGCACTGTGTTAGCGCACACTTGTTAGGAAAAAGCATGTAATCCTGTAAAGTAGTTAAATAAATAAATTGTTTCAAAATCTTTTGAATACCTGGTGGTCCAAAAGAACGTGTATGACGAGCTGCGTGAAATGGTTCGCTATCCTGCTGAAAACAAAAATTATCCAAATCCATATCTTTCATTTTAGGCCATGAACAATTCATAATTTCGCAGCGGTCGCCGTTGACTGAAATGGCGTTGTTAATTAGGGTCACGGCTATAACTAAAAATCTGAACTGCAGGCATGCCGCTTACACATCAGTCACCAGTATAGAGATGGAGGAAAGATGGCGCACAAAAAATGGAATAACGCAACAATTTCTTACTTCAGCTTTGAAATTTATAAGACGAATATTTTAGGTGTTTAAGAATAGTCTGGGAAATATTTTTTTAACTATTGAGCTTAGGCATCGAAGTATTCGGGTAGCGTCAAGTTGAACACATAATCATATTCTTAAAGGCCTTGCGAGAGCTTTAATTCTAAGTGTAGTGTCGTAGTGCCGCTCCTGAGCGGTTTTAAAAGTTAATCTTCAATGAACAGAGCCTGTCCCACCATCTTTAACTTTTTCGTTTGCAACCAATCTATGCTACAAACAGCTGATTTGCGAAACAACTTTTGAACTGATAAGCCTAAAGAAAATGAAAGCATCTCTATAAAAAATGGCGTGTCATGAAGAAATTTCCTTGTCATGTATGAGTATGCGAACGCAAATGTCAAAATCAGTTCACAACAACAATAACAAAATACGAATTTACGAAAATGATTGCAAAAAATTAAAACAAATTTAAAATATCAAAATTGATAACAAATAGAAGTAAATAATGCTTTATATCTATAAGATTAATTCAATAACAAGAAATTATATCCTTCTAGAATAAAAAAGATCAACGTTAAATCAATTGACTTATGTATGTATGTATGTATATGTACTTACATACATATGTACTTATATGGAGGAAAACACTATAGAGGACGGTTAAAAATTTATGACATTAATTTTTAACCGTCAAAACAACCGACGGAAAATTTATCAAACCAATAATTCCACGCTCTTGAGGTGTATATCCCTCCATGGTTAATTGACAACTAATTATCTATATACCATATCTACATCATTAATGTCTAAGCACAGTGATATTTGGCGCAAATGGCAACCATTTCAAATTATGACATTATTTTGAGTAAAAAAGGGCAACGAATTCAAATAGCGCCATTAAATTTGTTCCACCTTATATTTACAGAGGACTGTTTTCATTGGGTATAACAAGATTTTTATACAACCGTCAAGTGATTTTTTAATCGAATGAGGCATTTAAAATTTAAGAATTTATTTTCAAAATATTACGCGTCTGCCCCACTGTACCACGTACAGAGCGTTTGTGTATGGACATATGTAGGTATATACAAAATGCGGAAAAGAACGGTATTTTTCAGAATTTATTATTTTCGCATGCATCCCTTTTTAAAGACATATCAACCCCACTACTTATTTTATAAAATTCAAAATTTTGTCTGAAGCAATTTTATTCTTTAGACTATTTTGTGCTTAAAATATGAAAACGAACTTAAAAAAAATTATCTGGGCTATGAAAGAATATATATATATATATATATATATATATATATATATATATATATATATATATATATATATATATATATATATATATATATATATATATATATATATATATATATATATATATATATATACATATGTATGTATATACATACATATCTTCATATTCGTTCAAAATACAGCTTTTAATGAAAAATACTGAATCACTTTCCTGGATTGAATGTCAATTACCAACGTTTTTGAAATTAAATTAAAAAGAAATCGAAATGATAATTTTTAAAATCATAAGGACAAGTAAAACAAAAACCATTGAGACATTCTTTTGATTGCAAAATTACGGAAAAGATGCCATCTACAGACTCTTTAATAAAAATAAAGAAAAGAAACACATTTTTGATAAAAAGTTGTCTTCTTTGTGCTTCATATATGTATTTGGTTTAAATTTTCTTATAAACAATTTCAAATAAAAAAAAACAACAAATATCAAGGGTTTTCACGCTAAATAAACAAAAAAACATTAAACTTATTTTCGATATCTTCAATATTGTACTAGTTTGACCACCACTCCTACATTGTGTATAGTGGCAGTCACTTCTCCAATATGACCACTAATTTTCTCGAGAAATTTACATATTTTCATCTTTTAAATGGACCAAAACCAAATACGAAACGCACTTTGGTAAATTATGTATGTGTTAGCCAACTCTGTGATGTATTCGTTTCTGAAAAAAGTGCAAAATTTTTTGGATAAAATAATAAAAAAGACTTATATTTCACTGCAATTAAAAAAAATTTATTACCTTACACGAGTTTGTGGTCTCTAACTATAAAATTAGCACTATGCATTTTTCATTAAACTTGCATTTTTCACGAAATTTGTCGCAGGACCTTTATCTATTTGCCAATGTAAGAAAGAGTGAAACATTGAGATAAGAAATGTTGTGCGAAATCGAATGAAATTTCATATACTGCCAGAATAGTATTTGTACCAAAATAGCGTTTTCGGGTAAAAATATTTTTTATAAATGAAAATATATTTTTTTAAGAGTACGAACAATGGAATTTCACACATTTGTAAAAGTATTTTTCATTTTCAATTAAGATTACCTTCCTATGAAGTTAAACAAACTCTCTAACTGACGAATTGTAAGCAATGAAATTTCGCATTCCGTCAAAAAAAATATAAATTTTTCATTGAACAGTGGATGTTACTGAGCAGACAGAGAAAAGGTGTCAATGTACTCGTACCTACCTACTCGTTTAATTTTTAATAAAATATGTATGTATATGTGTTTGTATGTATGTACATATGTATGTATTTTATTGTATTCAAATTTTATTCAATGGCCTTGTTCAGGGGGGAAACTAAAAAAGTTTACTCTTCAACAAAAATAAATCATCTCATTTTATCATAAATAAAAATGTTAAATTAGTTAATCTGTATTATGAAGGCTTTCGAAATGAAATCGTTTAAGAAGAAAAGAGCTTAACAACTTCCTTGAGCTTTTATGTGCTTGCTATAATTTATTATCTAATTAAAAACGAGTATAACCATAAAATAACCGAGAAGCTAAGAACATACTTATTTGCTTATAATATTTAAGTAATAAAAATCAAATTAAGAATATTCGATTTCAGTAGAAACAAAATATTAAGTAAGAAAAAAATAAACTCATGGGAGAAAAAGGCGGTGTGACTGTCCTTAATTTTATGATAATTAGAAATGGAAAATAAAAGTTGATACGAGGGCTTTCAGAAAATGAACGACAATTTCATGCATGTTGAAATCATATTGATTCTCGTATAATTTTTCTCTACGTGAATTCTAAAAACAGTTTCGACTTATATTCGTAGAAAAAAACAACGAGTCAAGCTCTGCCGTTTTAACACTTTAATCACTATACGTTTCATAAAAGCCAATTATATTGATATAAGCGGTTTTATGCGCACGAATTTCGTTTTTTCTTTCTTAACAGGAGTTTTAAAAAAAAACAACAAAATTTTATTTTTAAAGGAAAGAAAAACAATTTTAATTACAAGTACATTGATCACTTCACTTTGACTTACTTTTACCAAAAGACAATCAATTTACCTTTCTTCTTAATTTATATTCTTATTGTTTGCTGATTTTACATTTTATATTTCTTATTAAAATAAAAATTAGTTCTTTACAATAATTTGCTGATTTTCATTAATTGGCTAAGTAAATGAACTTTAAGGTTTCGAAATACAAAAGTAAAAAGAAAATGCAAGTATTGCAAAATGTTTGAAAAATATAATTGTAACAGTCTGTTGGTAATATTCTTTAGTAAGTCCCCTTTCACACACATCAGGTTTTCTTGATCAAGTTTTTATTCAGCTGTGAGAATGATAGAGAACGTATGTACTACCTTCTCTATCTTACTCACAGCTGAATTGAAACTTGATCAAGAAAACCTGATGTGTGTGAAAGGGGGCTAATATTCTTTAGTAAGTCCCCTTTCACACACATCAGGTTTTCTTGATCAAGTTTCAATTCAGCTGTGAGAAAGATAGAGAAGGTAGTACATACGTTCTCTATCATTCTCACAGCTGAATAAAAACTTGATCAAGAAAACCTGATGTGTGTGAAAGGGGACTAAGCACAAATAAAGTTCATTTAGTCCCCTTTCACACACATCAGGTTTTCTTGATCAAGTTTTTATTCAGCTGTGAGAATGATAGAGAACGTATGTACTACCTTCTCTATCTTTCTCACAGCTGAATTGAAACTTGATCAAGAAAACTTGATGTGTGTGAAAGGGGACTTACCTATTTTATTTAAAAGGTCTTCAATATTATCTATATTATTGTTATATGTAACTCACGCAGCTTTAATATTTTTGTTGGTTCGTTTTAGCATCTGTTAGGTTACCGTATAACATTCCATATACGTATAATAATGTTTCATATTATTTTGTACTAATATTGCATTTTTCATACATATCATTTTGTTAAAATTTTGTCAATTGGCGCCACCGTAATTTAATCGTAAATTCACACATACAAACCACTGTAACTTATTTTGGTAATTAACCGTTAGATTTATTATGAATATTTGTTACTTATTGAAAGAATTTTTAAACAGTATGTTTTGTTGTTGTCGAAAAGAATGCAATAAATTTTTGCTCTATATTTTGTTTTATTACACTTTATTTTTTCAGGACGATTTGGACGGGTGGGCATCAAGTGCGTGGCGGTTTAGGAAATGCATCTCATATGTATGTGGTAGATGTCTTATTTGAGTTTCTGTTTCTCCTGCACTAACATACTTAAATTGATGGAACGAATGCAAGCTAGCTCCCGCAAAAAATCTCACTTACTTTATTTTATCATAATTGACTCTCAAGAAATTTATATTTTGAGGAAAATATATTTGTTAGTCTTTGTCAATTAAGTAACTTATCTCATTTCCTGATATAAGTAGATATACGAGGTATAGGTATATGAAAAGCAAGATGACTTTCCATTTTCATCAAAAAATATTTATGGTATTTGTTAATCAAAGTAGTGTCCCCTCAGACACTCTATCATTGAAATACATAAATACTTCAGAAAAGTATTTGTGTGGTATAGCACTGAGTTATTTCAGTTCTTCTATTACATGTATTCTCAATCATTACAAATCTTGGGGACAGGAATAAGAAGCGTAATTAAGAACACCACCTTAATTTGGTAATAAACAAAAAACACACGAGCAATTATGTATGAGTGAGCGGAATGATATACAGTTGAAACCAGGCGAATTAACTATATATGTGTAATCATAAGCGAATTAAATTCGCCTTCGTGCGTATTTCGTTGTTGCTGAGAGTATAAAAAATGCATTACAAACTGCTGGCGCACATTCAAAAAAACCATAGTCAGCTGTGTTATTAATACTAACTAGTACAGTAGATTCGCCTTCAAGTAAGGCGAATCTGAGTCTTATATTCAGATTCGCCGTAATAAGCCGTCTTCTAAATTCGCCGGCAAATTATTCTATTTTTAAAACAGCTCGGAAATTTTGTTATCCTTTTCATCTCTAAGTCTCTACCGATTTCATCTCTACTCCTATATGTTTATTATTTGTGTCATAAGTTTAATGTGTAGCGGTGTGTTTGGATTACATATGTACATAGTTGTATGTACGAGAGTGAAGTATTTGAGGAACTCCGTGATCTAATTGATAATTTTATGGTATTATAAAATCTCCTAATCATTTAATCTATTTTCTCGGTATTACTGATTTCGTTTTATAAATCAAATGTAGCTAGACCAATTTATACCTTTAGGCTGATATGAAAATATTAGTTTTCTTAAATTTTTAATTAAGACTATTAACCAAATTATGGCCGCTGGCCAGGTTCTACTCTTTTCAGGCATCGGTTCCCAGGGGAAAATGACGTTATTCCACCATGACTTTTTGTCAGAAGTCTCACTTGTGCCCATAGCTTTAATCATCTCTAAGGGAGGACCGCAATTACCGAATGTTTTCAATACAAACCTTATCATTTATTGATAAGATCGAATCGGCGGTTAATAAATGGAGTTTGTGTCTTATTATAGACTTGACAATATTAATTTGGTTGAAAACTTTTTTTACTTATTTCTCCATCTGGCCAATGAAATTTTTTTCCATCCAATATCTCTCTACGAAAAAGGTTCCGCACAAATAACAAATATATTTTTTGTCTTATTCTATAGTATATGTATATTGAATATCCCAATACTGCCCTGGTATTTTTGAATGCTTCAAATGACATATATTAGGAAAATGGTCAAAAGAACAGCTCAATTAAAATAAAAGTGGCTAGTAAAAGTACCCAGTAACTAAATTAAGTTTTCTTCTTGCGAAAGAGGACGAAAAACGGCTAAAGTGGGAACAGTGCTTCTGGTCTTAACGATGCTATACCCAGATTTAGTTAATGCCAGCTTTCAACAAACATAACTGCAACTTTAACATAAAATACCACGCAGGGTTGCGTTCGCAAGAAGAGTCTATAAAAATTCCTCAGAAATAGTGCAATTATACACTTCCTGATTCTCGAGAATTTTTGTAGGGAGTTCCGGAATCTAAAACGTAATAAAAATGGAACAATACTTCGTGTAACACTCTTATGTACCTAAGCTGACGTCCATTGAAAGAGCGCGATTTTTCCAATTTCTGAGAGTTTTGGTCTTCTGTTGGACAAATCGATTAACACATTAATGGTTCTGAAATACTTCTCATTTAAAACAGTATGAACAAAAATAACATGCACCATAGCAATTCATATTGATATATATTTTGAAAATATGTATTCACATTTGCATAAAAAAATATTGCGGAATTACCTGATCTTATTTTAAAGTAATCTTTTAATATTACTCATATCAACTTTGTGTAAACTGATACTAAAATATTTAGTGTATTTTTCTTAAAAAATATTAATAAAAAATGCAAGCTCCAGTAATGAAGGAAAAACTTTCCAGATTTCCATGAAAGAAAAAAAGGAAAGTTTGGAAACTTTGCTCACAGTGTATTATTTCCATAGAGCGAATAGACAAAAATACAAGGAGTTGTCGTAGGAAAACTCTCAACTACAACATATGAGTAAAAAAATCAATCATATTTGAAAATTACAACAAAAAAATTATAACCGTAGCTGGCTTACGAACAGACGCCTTTTACATAAACAACACAGCAAAAAATTTCCAGTAAAAAACAATTTCCAAAGAAGCCAATGATATCCACAACTTGTGATCCGGAAGTAGTGAAAATTCGAATCTTTTCCAATGATCTAAACATAGGCTAGACATTGCAAGATGTTCTATCTTTTTACATCTTGTTCATTGGATCTGAAGCTATGTTTAGGATGTTATGAAAAAACTACTTCTGTTACATTGTACTTGCATACGAAAATCAAATCAACCTCAACTTTTTTTATTGAAATTTTTGTCCACTGGATTAGAACTCGATCTTGATGATATGTTTAAACAGAACAGAGCAGAATATTAAACAGAGCCGGCACAAAGTTAATATACATTTACAGAGAGTAGCAGTGAGAGTAAAAGTTTTGGAAGAAGTAATTTCTCAATAGATTTAATTTTAATAGATTTAACAAAAACATATCATCACGTCATAAACATTTTAAGAAGAGTAGAATTTTAGGTTTTTTGTTATTGAGCAAAATAATTTCATATTGAATAAAGAATAAAGTTTAAGCAACTTACTACTAGAGATAGATATCTTGAAGGGATAAAAACTTGCCAGCAGTCATAATTTTCAGTTCGTAGAAAGTCAAAAAATGCACTAACGTCTACTTTGGAAGCAATGAAAATGTTATTCTTGAGAACAACATCCAATGTGGTTTCCACTGGGCCAAGGGCGTAGCCAGGATATGAAATATGATCATAAAATTATGATTTTTTATGATTATGATTTTTTATGATTATTACAATTTCGATCTATTTGAGGAGTAATCTGCGTGGAGCTTCAGTCATTGTGGAGCGCGACCATGTTTTTACTCGCCTTAAAGTGCTAAATGACCGCTCAACGGTTGCAGTAGTGCACGGCTGTGACAATGAAATTAATAACGCCTTCCTTATATTTGGATAAAATAATGCAGTGTCTTTCAAAATACACGCCAGCTCTAAGTCGGCTAATTCATCTTTACCCATTTTATTTTGTTGCCAATAATTATACCAAAGCTCAATTTCTCCTTCCAAATCATCCAACTCATAAAAATGCTCAAACGTTTTTGTGGCATCTTTAAGCTCTTCCAGCTTCAAAGAAAGCATGTTTGACGGGTGCAAACAATGAATTGCAAACGCTGGCCTATTCTCTTCATTAAATCTTCTGTCCAGTGATGAAATTAAAGAATCTATATAACGAATGTATATAGATCGCTTCCAGTATTCAGCAGGTGATGAAATGGGGGATTTGAACGGTGCGTTTGACGAGCGACTTTCCTTGGAACAGACATCTCTATTCCCAAATTGGCTGTGTTTTCTTGAATAGAAAAAAGCAATCCGTCCACAATACCCTGTGCATTTTTTAATAATTTTATATTGTATGTATGTAAAAAAAAATTGTTATAGAATTAGGTGGGTGCCACGGCCCTCTAGGCCCATACCTAGCTACGCCCATGCACTGGGCTTATGTTAGGATTGCGCCTTTTTTATTTTTCTTAGAACATTTATACAACATTTATACAATGATTATAACAAACAAATCATATTGATAATATTTATTAAAATTATTTGGATTGTTCTCCTTATTAATTATTATTTGTTGTGGGCTTAGCTGTCTATATGGTTGACATTTCGTTACTACAGCCCAACTTGTAAATATGTATGTTGAGACAAAGTACTCCACCGTCGGCTGCCATAGTATGTATGTCATAGACCAATTTGAGAATCACAGCATAAAGTATAAAAACTGCTTTCACAACTTTTCTAGAAATAGTGTTTTAAATTTTATATGATGCTCGCGGATTTAAAAAAAGTGATAAAAAAACCTTGAGAGATTTACTTTTAAAATTAACAGACAAAAATTTCTGATTTTTTTCAAAATAGTAATTTTGAAAACACAAATTAAACTTATCAATAACGCTATTCAATAAGCAAAACCACACTTGTACTATTGACAAACTAATGCCTAAAGTCTTAACACTTCAGCAAATATTTAATTATATTTGCACAGACGGACCGGACGGACACATACACTTTATCCAAAAGCGTGTAGTTACAAATAACATTATTTGATTCTTAAATAAATTATTCGTATTTGTTAACAATTTTGCAAATAAACAAAAAAGTCATCTATAATACAAAAAATAAAAAAATTAATATTCCAATGTTTAATCTTTGAGGCGTAGGAACAAGTGAGCGGTAACAGTACCTTCCTTAGACGCTGTTTAGATAAAATCAAGTGTAATTGTGCCATCCAAAGGGTAATTTTCATTGATCAGATCCTGGTCTGAATAAATTGCTACAATATTTTCATATACAAAAACTAAAACGTATTTTAACAAGTTTTCTGTTTGGAATAACCCATGGCCTCTCCTCCCAACAGGACTCAAATATGGAAATGTTATTTCTAAGGCGTTACTAAAATCAAATTTAAACGTTTTTATATGCAACTAAAGTTCCACGGCTGATAACAAACGTTAGAAACCCAGGCACACTCGTACATATAAGGATCCTAACGAGCCATTGGCCAAAACTGGAATCACTAAGAATTTGAGAGCATACTTTCCATATTATTTTTAAAAAAGATCTGTTAAATTTATAATAAATAAAACAATAAAAAAATTAAAATGTACCCCGTGGAAACTTTAATAACTTGCCGCGTCTTGTACGTTTTTTTTATTATTAATCTCTGTCTTATTTTTAATCTCTTTGGCATAAAACAAATTAGAAGTTCTTTCAAAAGTTTATAAACTGTTCAAGGAGCAATTTAAACAAAAGAGAATTTTGTGATGACAAGCCGGTGTTAAAATTATTTCCAATGAATTTGTATGGCTTTTCAGAGAGACCTTTTTAACTCTTCCGACGTTACTGTTTTATATTCTCATGTAGCTGAGGGGGAGAGCGAGGTGGCTGTTAAACATCAAATGATATTCCCAAGATCCAGTTCTAGTCCAGTGGACAAAAATTTCAATAAAAAATTAAATTATGTGAACAAAACTCAAATGTGTAATATGAATGCTTTTCTTATACATTACAATGTAAATTATACCATACGACGAATAACATTTAAAGTATTTGAAAAAAAAATAATTTTCCATAACATCTTGAAGATGGCTTTAAATTCAGTGAAAAGGATCATCCTCATCATATGAATTTTCAGTGTGTCAAGATCACAAATTGTGAATTTTGTTGACTTTTTTGCAAATTCTTTTTTAGTAGATTCGAGCTTGTCAAACGACTATTTCCAAATGGTAATATATAGAGAGGATAATTTGTGTACTCGTAACTTAAATGCATTCAAAGCGACAACATAGAATATAAGATATATATTTGGATAGTGACTTAATGCGGACTCGCTCAATTAAAATAATATATCGTCTGTACAATTTCAAAACACTCCAGTTAAAAAAAGGAAGTCATTCCCGGGGAACTACATTTTCATTGTATCTCAAAATTCATTGGAAGTTGAGTTGAAAAAATTATGAATCTGTGAAACTCGAATTGAAAATCTTTCGTTTTTATAAAAAAAGAATACTTATTTTTCAAAACTAAGTGGAAACATATTTCTTTCAACCAATAAGTGAATAAATCTCTTTCACATAAAGAAAAAGTTTGCTTTTTTCAACAAAATGGAGTTACCTTCCGAATTCGTGAATAGGAATCAAAAAGAAGAACTTCCCACAATGATAAGCTCTATCAAAATCATCTAAAATAATACGAGTTTGTACTACTTCTGGATCCTAATCTAAAAAGTTGCCAGGACTTTTATGGAATCTCAATTTTGCTGGGACAGTGGATAAGGCATTTATATAGTTTTTCAGGAAAGCAATGAAACAAATTATTATTCTCATAAAATCACTGACTCATACATTTTGTAATGAGAAATTAATATTCCAGTAAAAAATTCCACAAAATCAATGATATCCACAACTTGAGACCCGGAATCCTGATAATTCTAATATTTTGCAACTACTTAAACATGGACGAGGCATTGCGTGATATTAGCTTTCCTGGATCTGAAACCATCTTCAGAATGTTTTGGAAGTACTTCAATTGTTATTCATCCCAGAGTATATTTCTTATTATAATGTTTATGAAAACCATTATTATTACACATTTAATTTTTGTTCACACGATTTATCGTTTAGTTTATTGATATTTTTATCGATGGGTTTTAACTCGACCTTGGAAATATCCCTTTCCCATATTGATTGCGAAGGTAAAGCATACACGTATAATGACGTTATGTGTTTTTTTTCAAATTTCAACTTAAATTTTTACAACAACTGCGTAATTCGTGTAAGTTGTTGTGGTATCAGTTCATATTCCATTGAAGAATACTTGAGACCACAATTTACTTTTAGGAAGACAACCACCAGTTACACAGAGGTGTGTAATCTAGTGGATCTTTAATTGGACCAGATGTACATATGGTATGTCACCAGCGATGTGCAATAGTATAATAAAGTAATATTCTTTATGGTATCAATTTTGCTTGTTGGGTTAGCATTATAATCTGATACATTATTCAGTGTTGGGTTGTCTGTTTTATTGTGTTTAATTTTTAAATATTGATTGGTCTTCAGAGTGTGTTTCGCTTAAGTTTCTTTCGTTGTTTGTTTAAGAACGAGCTTGTTGTTGTAGTGTTCTTTAACTTTTTATTATTGATTGCATTTGAAACTTCTTACTTTGTGTCTGCAGCCATAGATTCGTCTGCTATTTTCTTTTATTGCGTTTTTCAGTTGCTTTTTCTAGTGATTCCTTTTGTATTTCTGTCATTCTACCTTCATTTATTTCGTCAACTTTTTTGTTTACCTCAAAAAATGTGCAGTTGTTTATTATTTGGATTTTAATCAGGGACCGTAACTCTTATGACTTTTATCAAAAAAATCAAGAAATAAGAGTTATTTTTGATTTTTATATTTTTAGATAGAAAATAAGTTATTTTTGATTTTTATTTTTTTAAATGAAAAATAAAAGTTATTTTTGATTTTTATATTTTTAAATGAAAAATAAAAGTTATTCTTGATTTTTATATTTTTAAATGAAAAATAAAAGTTATTTTTGATTTTTATATTTTTATACCAATAATAAGAATCAATTTTTAATTGTTCATTCTGTACCTGCCAATCAAGTCAGTGTAGAAAGGTCATTTTCAGCACTCAGATTAATATTGGGAGATCTGAGATATAATTTATCTGAGGAACATTTAAAATCAATTATGATGGTAAAATTGAACCCGTGAAAACGATCTCTTCTTAACACCGACTTGAATGGCAGCCAAAACTTATAAGCTATTTCTATGCATTCATGTTTTTATAGCTGATAATGGATAAGTCACATAATATATTATATTCATATAGAAATTTTAATGAAGCAGCATATTATAATACATACGGCATCAACAAATAAATAAGAGTTTAGAATTGATTTTTATTATTGATATAAAAATATAAAAATTAAAAAATAACTTTTATTTTTCATTTAAAATTATAAAAATCAAGAATAACTTTTATTTTTCATTTAAAAATATAAAAATCAAAAATAACTTTTATTTTTCATTTAAAAAAATAAAAATCAAAAATAACTTATTTTTGATTGTTAAAATAAAAATCAAAAATTTATAATCATGCAATATGTTGGATGCATTTCGCCTAAAAATCATGATGGTGTAATTAAAAGTTTTCTACGATGTTCATTTATGTATGATTTATTTCTTCAAAAATTGAAAAATAACTCTTATTTCCGGTCCCTGATTTTAATAGTAAATTGTCGTTCTTTAATTGTTTGGCAGCTTTTGTTCAGGGCATTGTTTTCATGTTTACAGTTTAGGAATTTTATTTTTGAACACGTTGTTGGGTCGGGAATTTTAAAAGCGCAAAGTTCACATTTAGTTTTGGGCTTGCAGTGTTATTTGGAGGGACTCAATTTGAAACGATTTGTCATTGTAGGGATTGGGGATGTAGGGGTTTACTTTTACAACAAGAAAACCAATTTTAATCTCCGACGGTAGTGGGTAACGATCAAAAGAATGAATATATATGAATTCAGGTGTTTGTGGACTTGTTATCTGCAAACTTTTTTACTTTGTGGTCTTGGTCTCTTAGGCCTTTAGTAATTTCCACTTCGGACAAATTTTTTAAGGATGGTACTCCTTTTGTCGTATTTAAGGTAGGATGTGACATGACTGCCACTGGACAGACACCAGTTAGTTCTTTTGTTTTTAAAAATTTATTAGTTTGGATATTATTTCTGGACTAAATGATACTTTTTCAAGTATTCCACTTGTGACTGGCTTTAAAGCTTTTGATGCAAGAAATACTTACTTATATAAAGTCTTTCAATGGTTTATCTTTTGTATTATTTTTGATTAATATACACATGCTTATTTAGAGTTGCGTTTTTAAGTGCTATCTGATCTTGGAGGATCGTTCATATTAGGTATGTATATCCATATTAGTTAGTCGTTTTCATTTGGAGATTGGTTATGGATCGGGGTCGAGAGGGGCAAAGTAATTACCCCCGTAATCAGAGCTCATGTTTTATATATACAGAGAGTTACAATTTATATTAACAATTTAACTGACCTTCGTAGACTAGTAGGTAGTGTACTAGACTCGTAGTGCGAAGGTCCCAGATTCGAATCCTGCCGCAGAAATCTGGCAGTTTGTGTCTGATAATTGAAAGGGAGCGCACAACAAGCCTTTACTGGGTTAAGTGTATGTCGTATGAAATGGGCTATCACACCCCTCCAATCAACCTAATCTAACCTAACCTACAATTTATATTACACAGAAATTTAACTTTTTAAAATGGTTGAATAAAAGAAAAGTAATATTCGAAATGGGAAATGGAGATAAGAGACACCAATTAGAGCAAGCACGTGTTAATTCGGCGAGAGCGCGTTGTGAAAAGAGAATAATAATATTAGATGTCAGATTGGAATACATATTTTTAGTGCAGTTTACATTGAAGAATCAATAAATTAAAATATGTAGTTGTAAAAAAAATTTGTCTTCATGACGGGGTTTTTGGTGGTATTAAAGGTTTCATTGAAGATTGTTTTAAGTCTTCCAATACACCTGTGAAATTCGCATTTTCAAAATTTACGAAAATTTCCTTTTTCACCGAATATTTGCTAAGTCTGACAATAACTTAACTTCCTCAAACACATTTTGTAATCAAGACACTTTTTGGTCACTTTTGTTGGTAAAACATTGTTGAATGCGGTAAATAAAAATTCATTTCTCTCATTTCATGTATCGTTGAGGGTTGAGGGGTTGGTTATAGTGTGATTGTATTATTTCATCGAAACGGCACATTTTTTAAATTGATTTGACTGCATCCATATAAAACAATCATAATTGCATTTGTTCTGTATTTCACATGAGGTCTATGTAATCGAAATTGTTACATCACTACAATTATTTATTTGCAAAAGTAGTTTCAAAGTCAGACAAAAGAGGGCCAAAAATGGATTTTTTTATATCTTTCTTGATTACACATGTGATCGTCAAATTTAAATTTAAGTTTTCAGATTAGGAGGAGGCTAATTTTTTCCACTATCTTGAAAAAAGCGTCCAAATCATCCAAAATGTCATAGTCAGCTGTGGTATTAATATCACCTGGTAGAGTTAATTCGCCTTGATGGTGATTTTGTGCAAACGTGCATATCATGCCCTTACTGCGAAGAAAGCCGAAGAAATATTCATTGAAATCAATAACTCACGATCACTAAAATTTAATCTTGAACTTTCATAAGCGTTAGAAGTGGCTTCAAATTTTTAGAGAAAAATCATTTTTGCATAAGACTTACTACACTTCTCCTATAAAATGTTGTACTTTTATATTAAGCTTTTTTGGCATTAAGACACGATATTGTTGCTCAAATAATGAAGAAAATCTCAAACACATCTATAGAGAAAAATGAGTACAATCCAGAATAAACAGGATATGCTGCTCTCCTAGTATGGTCACCTCAACAACATATGTACTTTCTTTCCATGTAGAAACATCAAACATAACAATTCAGCACCGTTATACACCGAGAATTCTGATTTCATATCATCACCCTTTCACCAATTCAGTGTACATAATTCAGCATCTTGAATACAATCATATTAAAATCTTCCAAATTATATTGAGTCACTAACAAGCAGCGATTCCTGCAGTCTCAAGATCGAATTAGTAATGGTGTATTATTTTCTTTCAATTTATAAAGAAAGTAACCTCGAAACTACTTCCAGTAGTCTGGTTTTAAATTATTCAGAAGTGACTTTGAACTCATGACTTCAAAGCATTTCATTTAAGCTTTAAAGTATAATTTATTCAATTAAATTCCCAATGAAGTGAATTGTTACTATGATACTACTTAGTAAATGTAAACTTTACTTAATACAATTTTTTCATGTTTATTATTATTATTTACAACATTCTGAACTCAACTACAAACTTTATTTTCATTAAAAAAAATTAATTTTGCAAGTTCTAAAACAACTACACATTAATTGATCTTCACCTTGGCCAAGATCTTGGCTGAAATAAAAGCGTTTAAAAAGAACTAACGAAGCGAATGTGCTGTTTCAAATTTGCCTCATTCGTACCAGAAATGTGCAAAAGAAAATTATATCAATTATTCCGGTTCGGCATGTTTCTATTTCAGTTTCCATGTAAAATGCTTAAAAAGTGAACGTCACAGATACACATTTGCCAAACCACAACTCAAAACGTGATAGTTTGCGTTGAAAATTGTTAGAAAAACGTATATGGCCTGCATGTTGCAAGCTTAGTGTGCAGCAGTATATACCGCCTGCTTTAACATTGGCTTTGCCACAAATAATTGTTCAGACAGTTTTGTTTTGTTGCAGTGGAATGTGTGCAAACAACTTTTGTTGTTGATTGCGAGTATCAAAATTTTTTTCCTTTTATGCAAGTCAAACTGGAGCTGCATTGAAAATAAATATTAATTGTAACTGAGACAATTTTTACAGTCTAACATTTCTTTGGAGTCAAGCGCAAATCATTTGAACATTAAAGCAATGCGTATGCGTAGAAGGCCCCAAAATAAATTTAGAAACCCTCCTCCCCTGGAATGTTTTCGTTATTGTGGAATTTCTAACAAACAACATCATTTTACTTTGAGTCAAAGATTCGTAGCCCCTCCCCAGACCAGATTTTCTAGCTACGCGCATGTGTATCCGCTGTTCATGTTTGCTAAAGTCTTTTAAATATTATAAAATAACTATTGATATTATCCATTAAGATAAAAATTATACAAAATGAAACTTAAAATTGTTGGCCAACCTAAATTTATTGTGTTTTACGAGGCTCTTGGATCTCCATTTGGTATAAACCATTTTAAACATAGAAACGAACTTGCTTTCAACTTTCGCTTTCAAGTTGAGGGTTTCAATTTGCGTTCAAGAAAACAGCTGATAATAATTCCTTTGAAGTAGTTTTCGTTGTTCTTTCTACAAATATTTTGCCGATATAAGTTTTTGTTTTATATTTTACAACCTTTAGTTGAAATATCACAAATAGATAAATAAAATCAAATAGTGAAATATATTTGTGCATAAAAGTTCTAAGTATAATGGTGGTGAGCTGTTCAGAAGCCATTTTAAAATTAATTTCCAGTTGCATGCAGCCAACGTCACTGGTATCAACTCAAATGAATATTGACAAGCAGTACGCGTGTGGCTGCAGGGTAATTTGAGATTACAATGTGAAATGTCACACGTGCTTACGGTCTTAGAAACGTCACTTGAGCACTATTTGTTATTATTATTTTATTTATTTATTTATTATTTCTTTTGGTGAAGAACATTTATTTTTGAGAAGAAAAACTTTATAGCTTGTTGAGGTTAATATCCTTGATACAAAAAAGAAGCCATACAATATCAGAAGCCATTAAGGCTCACAAGGGAGAAAAGTGAATTAATCACCTTTAATTTAGCATTCGCCAAACTCGTTTATTATGTTTAATTACGTCAAAGATTTCGCCCCATTAGTGCTATATAGTCCTGTCTCATAATCTAAAATTTTTTATTTATTGAGGAAAAAGTATTCCTCAATATCCTCTTTATATGCATAACCTCGGCTTACTTTAACTAAAACTTAGCTTCAAATATGATTTTGATTTTTTTTTACATATAAATAAAATGTTGCATCAGAAGAGCAATTGGAGACTATACTTTCTCTGCAACAAAAAGTGGTCATGTCGGAACAGCTGGTTCAGAAATCTCGTTCAAAATCCATAAACGGAATCCCCAATTGCAGCTACCCCAATCTCATATACATATGTCGAACTTCACGACCTCTCAGATGGGTTCAATTCTTATTGCAAATCGGGTTATAGCGTGAATTTATGCTTCGAAAAAGACGATGGCAATATACAAGACCAAAAGTAAGAGCCGCCAGGCCATTACCAAACACCATAGATTGGTAATTGTGCGGCCTGCCTCTAACAATTGCTTCACCAGCCAGCCTCTTGTAAATATTATTTCTTCAACCAACAAATTTATTCGTGGAATTATGGGCTCCCACTATTGATACCACTTTACCTAATGAGTGTCTACTCAGCTGTGGACTACAAACATATCAACTTTTATGTTCCCTACAGCCGGAATTATCAGTAACACTTACGAATACCAGAAATCACTTATGCCTGCATACGTGTAGAAATCACCAAGACGACATGCGCCTGGAGAAATTTTTACGGACAACTATGATGTTCCTAATTCTCGCTAAAATTCATTTAAGAAAGAGCCACACGAAGTTGACCACTCGCACTAGCACCGTTATACGAAACCACGAGAGCCAAATGAACAATAAAGTTAATGCTTTTACCCCCGGCCCTGCATGCTGGCTCAACTGCGGCGCTCACAAAATGACTTGATATACAAGACCCCTTTCTGCAGAGCTGTAGCTATTTAACGTTCAGCTTAGTAGAAATAGCTGAAACATTGTCGCTGAACTTCTATGACAAATTCTATCACAAATTCATTATCACAGATGAAATCTGAAGCCAGCCACTAGTATTAAATCGAAAAATTTCTTCCCACGATTTGCGTGTTTCACAGCTTCCCAAACAACAAATCCACGACAAGACTTGTGCGGGCCACTGCACTTCGTATTCTCTTGTCAATGGCATACAAGGACACATCAAGAATTTCGACTATCCATTGTTCGAAGACCCACTTTAGAGACAGACGTTGTTTTTTCATATTTCAACCATTTATGGATTTCATATCAAAGTTCCCCAATTCTATCACGTGGAGTCATCAAATCATTTTCTATAATTATCGAACTAATCAGCTTCTCACAGGAAATAAGCCCAAATTTTATTTCTATCAACATTAAAAAATTTATAAATAATTATAAATGTGTCATCAGTTGTAGTAATTTCCTTCATCACTTCAACAAAACATTTAATTACCATTCTTAATACAACAAACAAATTTTAAAAGCTCAAAAACTTAATTATGTACTTAAGCATTTCTAACAATAATTTAAAAGATCGCGGTAAAATTGGTTCAAGTGTTGCTTGGCACTCGATGAGCGAAACTTAAAACCAAAAGTTAAGTCGACTGCAGTTTTAAAGATACTCGTTGAAGTCAAAAGTCTGGGTAACAACAACGCCAGACAATACGAATTATGTTAACTTTTTGTTTGTTGTAATTCTCGTCGTTGTTGTTAATGCATTAACCACATACTCGTACTATTATTACGATTATGTAACAATAAGTCAATGTTTTGTTATTACGTTATTATACTCGTTCGTGCGGCTACAAATACAGGCTGGTTTGACGTTTCCAG
Organism: Germaria angustata; assembly: GCA_963681545.1. Lineage (NCBI taxonomy): Eukaryota > Metazoa > Arthropoda > Insecta > Diptera > Tachinidae > Germaria > Germaria angustata. The sequence goes on from OY813001.1 coordinate 71,759,798, forward strand.
CGCTTGCTTTTGAGATTATATTCATTTTTCTTTCCAAAATATTTTGTACATGAAGAAGAAAATAAATAACACAGTGTACGAAAAAATTTTTGTTTACACTTAATTTTAATTTAAAAATTATTTTATGCCTTTTCTTTACAATGTTTGTACAAAAAAAAAATAATAATAATTTCTTCAACTGTTTACATTTTCTGTTATTGATTTCTTTTAGTGGATGATGCTTCGGGTCACTATGCTTCTGGTTTCTTTTATGGCAACAATTATTGGATGGGATCCATGTCTCTTTGTCAGGCGATTTATCATGATGATGATGAATATGGTGGAATGCGTAGCAAAAGAGCGAGAAATTCCGGTCTGCCATTTGCCAAAGCGCATTTGCAGTCTTATACATCCGTTTATAATGAAAATCCGCCATTCGTACCAGGATTTTATATCATAAAAATGCTGTTAAATGAATCATATCCCACAAGTGTAGTAAGTACATACATCCAAATATTTTTATTATTTTTTATTATTCACATTCCTCTAAGCTGATTATGGCTAGCGAGGCGAATTCATAACTTGTGGAGCTGACAGCACAGCTGATTATTTTTTCGTTGCCGAATGTCAAACTTTTTTTAATTATTTATTTTGAATGCTTTTGAATATTTTCCTCTGTTTCGTTCTACTTTAATTCTCCTTTTTTGAGATTGTGCAATGGTGCTGTTGGCTGAAGTAGTTAGTGCGCTGAATACGGACCAATTTATAACTGAGGGACTGGGTTCGATTCTTGTTTATGACGAGTCATCAACATCATAAGTATTTCTGATTTACATTACCGTGGCGTTGTGTTAATTGTTGATGGACTGTTTAAGTGATGAAGGTCACTGGTCACTGAGCATCTACCAGCAGCGAATGAATATTCTTCTTCACTTGATAATAATGTTAGCAGAATTGTCGGCGAACTTAAACAATTAATAAAATGACTTTCTTGGCTACACATACTTATGTAGGTACAGCTTAAGAAACCTTAATTTCTCTATTTAACACGAGACTCGCTGGAACTCTGCTAAAAAAAAGTAATAAAAAGCGGGGAATAATTGTAATTAGAATTGAAGCTCCTTCCCTCCCTCTCTCTCTCTTCCCATTTAATCACCTGTCCTCTCTGTTCTATCCCTTTCACAAAGAAGTAAAACTACAGTAGTAGGCGTTATTTGACTGAGTGTTACTTGTCTTTAACACAAAGGAGTGTTTACCTGATATGAGCTCGACTTGATGGCTAGATATTAATTAAAGTCCCAATAGAGAAAGAAAGTTATTTCAATATGAGCTTTATTATGACGATGTTCTCCTTTTTGATTCCTCTTAATTGGATTTGGAGTCAAGTTCACAATGTTAAGAGAAAATATTTTTTCAGATGCGCTATAAGTACTGTTCTTCCCACAGCATATTATACATTAGGTCTGTTCGTTAACTTTCCCATTAAAAGTATGTGAAGCAAAATTGTACAAAATTACTGTCCAAATTCTAAAAATAAAATAATGAAATGAGCGCTTTACTAGTAACAGTTTGTAACTAAAATAGCTGCACTGCTTGATTTAACTGTTTGAAACATCATTTTCGTGTGCTGTTGGTTCTAACTTTGAGAAAAATATTACTTTTCTTTGCAAAAACTAATTTTCTTTTCAAAAAATACAAAGAAGTACAACATATAATCGTTTAAGGAGGCAAATGCTGTGCCAAGGTACAATATTCTCCACAGCTTAATTCAAGATCACTGTGATATTAAATGGATGCCGTTTTCTCTATGTTCAAGAATAGTTCATTTTCTCAAAAAAAAAAAATTATAATAATAATAATAAAATAACATAAAATAAAAGGAAATATAATATATATATATATATATATATATATATATATATATATATATATATATATATATATATATATAATCTTGTTTATAAAAATTAGCAAGTACTTATAATTTCTTTGATAATATGAAATTTTTACAATCTTTCATTTCATAAACACAAAACAGCTGTTCCAATTATTCCTACAGTAAACATTTTACTAGTAGAAATGTTTCCCTTTTTTCACTTTATCATTATAAATTTTTCGAGAACGTGAACACTTTCCCGTAACAATTAGTAAGAACTTTTAGTAAAAGAACAGACCTATTGTAATGTACTGCATAGCATGCATATGAAAAGCATCCATCATTGTTATCAGTGCTCGGATTTTCATGTCACAAAAAATGTATTTTAAGCCATATCAAGAATATAAAAATATACTTATTCTTCTGTCAAGAATAAAACACCGATTGAAATCTTTTTTGAATAATTTTCGTACTTATAGTTATTAATTATTAACACAAATCTTAAAGCTAAGCGAATTTGAGGGTAAGAGAAAATACACAAATATATTTGTCAATCCATGGTGTCATACGAATCCATGGAGTCATCAACTCTTTTCATTTGAAACATGATATTCTTTATTAAAATGAGAGAATATTTCATAAGGTTAATAACTTTCATTTAATAGTGCAAGCGAAGCATGCATGAAAGAATATTTCATAAGGTTAACAACTTGCTTAATAATGCAAGCGAAGCATGCATGTGTATTTTCACTACACCTCCCCTTTTAAAGAAAAAGGTCTTATAGAGATCGTTGATCAAGTGATTTCTATAAGAGCTTTTTTTTTGTTTTGTTACAAATTTTGTTAAAAATAATTTCCTTTATGTATATTAGATAATTGATTTTAAAATTTGGTTGTAAGAATAAAAAAAAAACTTAAGCTATTACAAATGTTGTTAACAATTTTATGAATAGGTATCTCATTTTTTTCATTTATTTACTTATGAGGGGAAAAATATACTTATCGTTAAACTCATCTTATATAAATAAAAATTAAATGGTAATTATTACAGCATGTTCTTAAAATTATCTGTCAAACAAATTTTAACATTTTCCTTATTAATTTTTTGTTTCTTTCCGTTTAAATTCACGAATACATTATTTTTATCGTCAATATCAACTACTTTGAATGGTCCTTTATAAATTGGTTCTAGTTTGTGTGCTGTATGATTTTGTATGAATATTTTTTGGCCTATGGTAATGTCAGTGTTGTTTATTTTTTTATCATGTGAATATTTTTGTTGTTGTTTTGCTTTGTCAATTAAGTATTGTGCTCTATTTATTGCTATTTGTAGACGGAATTTTACTTCTTTTGTGTAATTTTCAAAATCATATATGGTGTCTATTTTTTCACTTGGTACTAGTGGATTATGATTTGGGGCGTTTGGGAAGATCAGTTCAAATGGGCAGTATCCATGAACTGTTGATGGTGTTGTATTGAAAGCATAGGTAAAATACTTCACCCATTTATCCCAATCGTTACTGCGTGCGTGAATGTATGATCGCATGAATTCATTAAGAGTGCGGTGGGATCTTTCAACCGTTCCCACCGTTTGATGGTGATAAGGAGCTGATGTTGCTTTTTCTATTTTCAAAAGAGTAAGAAGTTCCACAAGAATTTGATTGTTGTATTCGGTACCCATATCACTGAGTATTTTCTTCATGGGTCCATAAATTAATATGAAGTGTTCTACTAAGGCTTTAGCTATTGTTCTAGCGTTCTTATTTGAAACTGGTATTGCTACAAGATACTTAGTCAGATCACATATTATGGTTATGATATATTGATTTCCTTCTTCTGATAAAGGAAGAGGTCCTACCGTATCTATAATTACTGTATCAAAAGGCTTTTCAGGCGTTGGGGTTGTAATCATATCTGGTCTTATGTGTTTTACGGTTTTATTGATTTGACATTTAGAACATCGTTTTACGTATTGGCCTACATCTTTTGTTATGTTTTTCCAATAATAAAATTGGCGAAGTTTTTTAAGCAGTCTGGTTGTTCCAGGATGACCACCGAAACAAGGGTTGTCATGAAATTTCTCTAGTAAATATTTTTGTTCATCTTTATTGGTTATTATGGTAATCTTGGGGGTTAATGCTATTTGCAATTTGTTTATATGTTGATTCGCTTTTTGTTTAAATTCATCAATAGTTACGAGGCTAAATAAAATGTCACTTAAATTCATTTGAATTTTATTTATATTTCTACTAATTGCTTCTTTTTCAAGAATTGGAAAAAATTGATCTAGATCGATATTTCCATCAGCAATAGTGTTATGTATATTCACTTTTGGTGCTAGCACTTGCTTACCTCTTTTAAAGTAGAATGTGGGAACGCTAATGTCTGTATTGACCTTAAGTTTAACCCACTTTTTAACGCAATCAAAGCCAATGGTTTCGAAAACTTTAGGCTTTTCCTGAATTGCTTTAATGTCATTTTTAGTTTTTTTCTCAGTAATCTTTCTAGATTGTGCAGTGAAAATACACATGCATGCTTCGCTTGCATTATTAAGCAAGTTGTTAACCTTATGAAATATTCTTTCATGCATGCTTCGCTTGCACTATTAAATGAAAGTTATTAACCTTATGAAATATTCTCTCATTTTAATAAAGAATATCATGTTTCAAATGAAAAGAGTTGATGACTCCATGGATTCGTATGACACCATGGATTGACAAATATATTTGTGTATTTTCTCTTACCCTCAAATTCGCTTAGCTTTAAGATTTGTGTTAATAATTAATAACTATAAGTACGAAAATTATTCAATAAAGATTTCAATCGGTGTTTTATTCTTGACAGAAGAATAAGTATATTTTTATATTCTTGATATGGCGACCGTGAGCAAAAAAAAAAGAATTATTTAATTTAACAAAAAAGTTTAAAAAACAATTTAACGCGGAAATGTGGTAAAAAAAAAGACACATATGTATATTAAATAAACAGTAGTGAAAATTAAAATCAATTTATTATCTACAAAACCCAAACAAACTTGAAATTAAAAAAAAAAAATGTGGTGGAAAAAAATATTAAATACTATTCCACTTCTTGTGGCTGGCTACGAAGTCGGGAAAGCCTCTGAAGAGGACGATAATAAACAATTAATTGAAATACTACGTAATAATGCACAATCTAATCATGAAGAAAGTGTTAAACAAAACAATGAAATGAACTATGTTGAAATTTTTTCGATAGTTGCAGTAATCATAATAGCTGTAATTTATTTAACAAAAATAATATGTAAATCATTAAAAGCTAAAGCAAATAACAACGTCTCAAGCCAACAACAAATTTAATAATTTCGGAGCAACTTTATTGAAGAACCAAATCCAAATATAAGACTAGAAGCAGCAGAAATACCAGCAAAAGCAGCAGCATTCAACACATCCTGAGGCTAAATGGAATCAAAATACGATGATGAAAATTTTTAAAGTATATAATTGTAAGTTTAGAAATAATTTAAATGAATGTTAACTTAAGAATTAAAAAAAAAAAAAAAAAAAATTATAAATTATGCAATGGGAAGCTATAATAAGTAACATAGAACCGTTTCAAATAAAATTTAATCAATCTTACAAATGTTTGAATCAAAGTAGAACAATAAAAACGGAAACAGTAGAAAAACATGTACAAACTCTAGTTGAAAATTTTAACTCCATTAGGGCAATATTACACAGACAATACGACAGATACTCTACGCCACATAAAGAAAGAGCAAACGAGATATTTCACACATTAAGAGATAAATTATTAAAAATCTTTCATAGACATAATATTAATACCAAGGTACCATTAGCATTAGGCTGCGAAGTAGTTAGAGAAATTACTGAAACGGACGAAGACGAAGATTCAAAAACGGAAGAAATCAGTGAAAGTGAAGGAATAATAGTAGTAACCATGACACGAACAGAGGATGACGTTATAGATAAAACAACAAAAATTGTCCCCGTATTTGACGGTAATGTAAATGAATTACAAAGTTTTCTTGATGCGTTAACTCTAATAGATAGAATAAAAGATACTCATGAGATAATTGCCGTAGAGGTTATAAAAACGAAATTGAAGGGCCATGCCAGAAATATAATAACAAATGAGAATACCATTCAGGATATTAAAGCCAAATTGCAATCATCCATAAAAGGAGAATCTTCTGAATTACTATGTTCAAAATTAATGAACATAAAACAGCATGCAAAATCGGCTACCACATATGCAGAAGAGATACAAGAAATTACAAAAAAACTTGGTAGTGCTTATATAAGAGAAGGCTATCCCCAAGATATAGCCGAAAAATTAATAAAACAAAATGCGGCGAAGGCCATTTCACGAAATGCCACAAGTGATGAAGTAAAACTTATTATTAAAACAGGAAACTTTATTTCATTAAATGAAGTCGTATCCAAATTTATAGAAGCAAGCACTGAGGCTTCCAGTCCAAATTCTTCAGTGTTTTACTTTAAGCGCCATGGCTCTGCTAATTATAACTTCCAAAATGCCAGATTTAATAATAACCGGGTACATGGACAACACTGGCGTAGGAATAACAATTTTAGAAATGATAACAATGTTAATAATAGGCGACATGGAAACCAAGGCAACAGTTTCCGAAACCAATCCAATCGGACACAAAATAGAGGACGGATTAGATTTGTACAGGAGGTGTCGGAAAACGGGACACCCCCCCAAAATGCGGGGGGCTATCAGGAAAATTAGAAAAAAAACACTTCAACTATCAAATCAATTTTCCACTTAAATCTAAATTTAAGTAGTTTTATTAGAATTCAAATATCTACAAACAATGACTTAAGCACGTTTTTGGTAGATACCGGAGCTGATGTCTCACTAATTAAAATCAGTGCACTGAACTCATTGCAGTTCAACAACCAAACTTGTATCCAAATATCTGGCATCGGAAAAGGAGTTATAAAATCATTAGGTACAATTGAAATAGATTTAAAAGTAGAAAACTTCCTGATTCCTCATAGATTTCATGTAATTTCAGATACGTTCCCAATACCATTTCAAGGTATATTAGGATTAGACTTCTTCAAAACTTATAATGTTAGTATTCAATATGGTCAAAATGCAAATTCGAATCTACTTTTGTTAAGACCGTGTAATTTTAACTACCCTATAAATATCCCAATTCTTGAAAGTTTTAGCGATAGTACAATAACACTCCCAGCTCGAGCTGAAGTTTTCAGAGCTATACAAATTACCGACGAAAATTCTGATTATGTAGTTCCGAGTCAAACTATTCAAGATGGTGTATATGTAGGTGGATGTATAGTATCAAAAAATTTTCCATACGTTAGAATAGTAAACACAAATTCTGAAAATAAATTTTTGAATAATATATCGATTAAATATGAAAAGCTTTCTGATTATGAAATTCCTAGTATGACAAACGTCGATAAAAGAAGAAAACAAACAATTTTGGAAAAGTTAATAAAAAATTGTCCTGAAATTGTTAAGTCTGAATTAGGTCAATTGTTTTCAAAATACATTGACATCTTCGCTTTAGAAAGTGATAAAATAAGCACAAACAACTTTTATACACAAAAGCTTAGAGTTACTGATAAAAATCCTGTATACATTAAAAATTATCGTACTCCACATTCCCAAAAGGAAGAGATAGTAAGGCAAGTTGAAAAACTACAGCAAGACGGAATAATCGAACCATCGACTTCCAATTACAATAGCCCCATCATGCTAGTACCAAAGAAATCTTTGCCTAATAACCCAGACAAGCGGTGGCGTTTAGTAATTGATTATCGACAAATAAATAAAAAGCTTATTGCGGACAAGTTTCCCTTGCCAAGAATCGAGGACATTTTGGACCAATTAGGAAGGGCAAAATTTTTTTGCTGTTTAGATCTGACATCTGGATTTCATCAAATCGGATTGAACGAAAAATCTAGGGATATCACTTCTTTCTCGACAGAAAATGGTTCATTTCGTTTCACGCGATTACCATATGGATTAAAGGTAGCACCGAATTCTTTTCAGAGAATGATGAATCTGGCTTTCACAGGTTTGGCTAATTCAAAAACATTTGTATATATGGATGATGTTATAGTTACAGGATGTTCTATCAAACACATGCTTAAAAACTTAGAAACTGTTTTTCAAAGATGCAGAGAATGCAATTTAAAATTGCATCCGGATAAATGTACATTTTTCAGATCGGAGGTAACATATTTGGGTCATAGATGTACTGAAAAGGGTATTTTGCCCGACAGTTCCAAGTATGATTCTATTAAAAATTATCCCAGGCCCACAAATAGCGATGAAGTCCGTCGATTTGTAGCTTTCTGTAATTATTACAGACGCTTCATTTCAAATTTTGCATCCTATTCTATATATTTAACTAAACTCACTAGGAAAAAAGTACCTTTCGTATGGTCTGAAAAGTGTGAACAAGCCTTCCAATACTTCAAAAAGGCATTAATGTCTCCACAAATCCTACAATACCCAGACTTTGATAAAACTTTTTATATAACAACTGATGCAAGTAAAATCGCTTGCGGAGCAATACTGTCACAAGAGCAAGACGGTATCCAGCTTCCAATATCATATGCGTCACGTGCGTTTACAAACGGAGAATCAAACAAAGCCCCAATAGAACAGGAATTAATAGCAATTCAATGGGCTATTAATTACTTTCGACCATATGTATATGGCAAAAAATTTATAGTGCGCAGCGATCATAAGCCATTAACATATTTATATTCTTTAAAAAACCCATCAAGCAGATTAACGAGAATTCGTTTGGAATTAGAAGAATACGATTTCGTTATAGAACACATTAGAGGAAAGGACAATTCTGGAGCGGACGCGCTGTCCAGAAATAATACTTTTCTTGTTACTACACGTGCACAATCTAGAAAGATTACTGAGAAAAAAACTAAAAATGACATTAAAGCAATTCAGGAAAAGCCTAAAGTTTTCGAAACCATTGGCTTTGATTGCGTTAAAAAGTGGGTTAAACTTAAGGTCAATACAGACATTAGCGTTCCCACATTCTACTTTAAAAGAGGTAAGCAAGTGCTAGCACCAAAAGTGAATATACATAACACTATTGCTGATGGAAATATCGATCTAGATCAATTTTTTCCAATTCTTGAAAAAGAAGCAATTAGTAGAAATATAAATAAAATTCAAATGAATTTAAGTGACAATTTATTTAGCCTCGTAACTATTGATGAATTTAAACAAAAAGCGAATCAACATATAAACAAATTGCAAATAGCATTAACCCCCAAGATTACCATAATAACCAATAAAGATGAACAAAAATATTTACTAGAGAAATTTCATGACAACCCTTGTTTCGGTGGTCATCCTGGAACAACCAGACTGCTTAAAAAACTTCGCCAATTTTATTATTGGAAAAACATAACAAAAGATGTAGGCCAATACGTAAAACGATGTTCTAAATGTCAAATCAATAAAACCGTAAAACACATAAGACCAGATATGATTACAACCCCAACGCCTGAAAAGCCTTTTGATACAGTAATTATAGATACGGTAGGACCTCTTCCTTTATCAGAAGAAGGAAATCAATATATCATAACCATAATATGTGATCTGACTAAGTATCTGGTAGCAATACCAGTTTCAAATAAGAACGCTAGAACAATAGCTAAAGCGTTAGTAGAACACTTCATATTAATTTATGGACCCATGAAGAAAATACTCAGTGATATGGGTACCGAATACAACAATCAAATTCTTGTGGAACTTCTTACTCTTTTGAAAATAGAAAAAGCCACATCAGCTCCTTATCACCATCAAACGGTGGGAACGGTTGAAAGATCCCACCGCACTCTTAATGAATTCATGCGATCGTACATTCACGCACGCAGTAACGATTGGGATAAATGGGTGAAGTATTTTACCTATGCTTTCAATACAACACCATCAACAGTTCATGGATACTGCCCATTTGAACTGATCTTCCCAAACGCCCCAAATCATAATCCACTAGTACCAAGTGAAAAAATAGACACCATATATGATTTTGAAAATTACACAAAAGAAGTAAAATTCCGTCTACAAATAGCAATAAATAGAGCACAATACTTAATTGACAAAGCAAAACAACAACAAAAATATTCACATGATAAAAAAATAAACAACACTGACATTACCATAGGCCAAAAAATATTCATACAAAATCATACAGCACACAAACTAGAACCAATTTATAAAGGACCATTCAAAGTAGTTGATATTGACGATAAAAATAATGTATTCGTGAATTTAAACGGAAAGAAACAAAAAATTAATAAGGAAAATGTTAAAATTTGTTTGACAGATAATTTTAAGAACATGCTGTAATAATTACCATTTAATTTTTATTTATATAAGATGAGTTTAACGATAAGTATATTTTTCCCCTCATAAGTTAATAAATGAAAAAAATGAGATACCTATTCATAAAATTGTTAACAACATTTGTAATAGCTTAAGTTTTTTTTTATTCTTACAGCCAAATTTTAAAATCAATTATCTAATATACATAAAGGAAATTATTTTTAACAAAATTTGTAACAAAACAAAAAAAAAGCTCTTATAGAAATCACTTGATCAACGATCTCTATAAGACCTTTTTCTTTAAAAGGGGAGGTGTAGTGAAAATACACATGCATGCTTCGCTTGCATTATTAAGCAAGTTGTTAACAAAACACAGAAAAGTCTACATATTTTACGTAGAAGTAAATTAAAAAAGCCAACAAAATTAATACTTGGTGGACCCGCATCGGCTTTGTAGAACAGCATTTAATCTATTTTTCATAAAATTTACCAATACTTTTGTGTAATTATTCGAAATTAAATTCCATTCTTCAAGTAAATGGTTTTTAAGATCCTGTTTATTTTTAATCGTCCTTTTTTCAACACGACGGTCTAATTCGTCAAACAAATTCTCTATGGGGTTCAAATCCGGTGACAGGGGTGGCGAATGACGTTGATGGGGCACGTTGTAGAGAAGCCATTCTTTAACAATACCAGCGGTATGTTTTGGGTCATTAACTTGCTGAAAGTACCAACCTTCTCTAAGACCCAACTTACTCGCGGATTGTTTCAGATTATTTTTAAGAATATTCAAGTATATCATGCGATCCATATTAATATAGATAAATATTAATTAATTAATAATTACCCACCCTAGCCGCTGACATGCAACCATACCATAATGCAGCCATCGCCGTGTTTCACTGTAGGAAGCAAATTTTTGGGCAACAATTTCGACGCCATACTTTTTGATTTCCATCATAACCAAACGAGCTGCGTTTTTGTCAGTCATTGTCACCCAAAGGGCGTCAAATTGTATACACTTTTTTTTTTTTTTGCAAATATGAATTTATTGTACCTTCAAACTGAACTAACAATAAGTGTTCAAATCTTAAGTATAAATATTATAATTAGGCCCAACCAGTGTCGGACATAAACTTAGTGATAGTAATTAATAATACATAAATGTGTTAAGAACAAAAAATATTCAAAAAATTCCATCTGAAGTGTGGCGTATTAAGGCCATAGTATCCCTCTTTTTTAAGCGGATGTGTCCAGGAAAGTTCAAGATGTTACGAGCAAGGGGATTAGGATGGAACTCGAGTTTTGTTAAATATTTGCCTGCATATTTTGCAATTTCAGCGGTCACGAGTGGCATATTTAAATCACGATGTAAAATTGAATTTTTCATGTACCAAGGAGCCGATGTTATTAACCTTAAAATTTTGTTTTGCATTCGTTGGATTCTCTCTACATTAGAAGCTGAAGCAGTGCCCCATAGCTGAATTCCGTAACACCATATCGGCTTCAAAAGCGACTTGTATATTAAAAGTTTACAATCTAGACTGAGGGTAGAATTTCTACCAATCAGCCAATGTAACTGGGTTAATTTAAGCTTCATTTGTGTTAGCTTAGAGTCAATGTGGTGTTTCCAAGTAAGCCGTCGGTCAAGGTGTATACCAAGGTATTTCACCTGTGAATGTTGAGGAACAACTTGATTGTTGATACGAATGGGGGAACAAGTGTCTCTTCGTAGCGTAAATGTGACATGAACACACTTTTGTTCATTTACTTTTATTCTCCATAAGTTCAACCACGGTTCCAACATTTTAATATATTCGTGGAGATAACGGGTAGCCTCGTGAGGGTTTTCATGCATACTAAGGCAGGCTGTATCATCGGCAAATGTAGAAATGAGGATATTACTGCTCAAAGGCATATCACTGGTATAAATCAAATACAAAACTGGCCCCAGTATACTCCCCTGTGGCACACCGGATGAGGTAGTTTCGGGCACACTCATGAAGTCTCCTTCCACAACAGTGAACTTCCGGTTAGAATGTAACTTTCCAAAAGATTTAGAATGTTTATGGTTACATATGTCTTCAATTAGGCCTTAGGCTGATCCTCCGCATGCTCTTCTTCTCGGGTCATTTGTATCATATAAGGTGTAGCCACTCCTTTTAAAAAGGCTTCTCGAATTCAAGTGAGTCTCAGATACCAACATTATATCAATATTTTTTGCCGTGATGAAGTGCTCAAGTTCATTTTTATGTTGGCGAATGCCGTTTGCGTTCCAGAAACATACTTTTAACGTGTTCATGGCTTGTTAACTAATGCTAGAAGCAGTGTGTTCTGCATTCGCAGCATGTCTTGCATCATGCTAGTCATATTTGTTGTAAAGTTATTTATAGTTTGCACCAGATTATCAATAGTAGTTTTAAGGCGGCTGAAATTAAAGCTTGGGTTAGGATTTGTGGTATTATTTGGTGGTGACAATTTTTGCACTGGAACAGAGTTGATCTTCAGAGCGTCAGCATACGATACTTGTGGAGTGATTGGTTGGGCAATTATTCATTAATATAATGAATATTTGTTTATTTACATCTCGAAAAAGAAATTGGTTCATACTACGAAAGTTCGTAAGTTAACGATTTTTTTTTAATAATCAGAAGTTAAAATAGAATAGACAATTTACATTTCATAGATAAAGCATACATTTTTAATAAATGAAAATAAATAAAAATATAAAACTCAATCTATGAACTTTATGAAAGAATAATTAATATACATATATAAATAATGGTAAGAAAACAAATTAGATTTTATTTGAACTTGCGTTAATACTCATGGATTATTTTCCGTTTCTAAAAATAACAAAAAATATATTTATGTTAAGGATGATTTTTTTAGAAACTTTCTTTTTGGCAACACTGTTTTTGGCAGCTCAGCTGTTTTCGTGTGACATGTTACCGTTAAACATGTTCAGTTTGGTCTATAACAGGGATCGGCAAAAATACATATAAACATTTTGTTTGCGCTCACATACACACATAAAGAATCAGTTTTGCCAGATCTGACATCATGTCATACCTAAATTTGAAATCTTAAATCTCCATTCCCTCATAAAAATTTTGTTCATGAGAACTAGAATTTCCTCAGGTTAATTTCATATGAATTTCTGGGGATCTCAATTTTTGCATATGGCAACGCTAATTTTTAACAACAAGCGTAACACGCCCATCGTGTTTTATAGCTTGTTTCCACGACACCGCTTCGCTCTCTATTCTTCCTTCACACCCCAATCATGAGCGAATCAACTTGCTTCGCCATACAAAATTTTGAGAGCGAAGCAGGTAGATTCATATTGAATCTACTTGCGAATCAAGAAAAAATCCTCTCTTCTCTAATTTTTATCGCAAGTTTATCTGCACTAGTTGTCAAAATTAAATATTTTTGTAAACAAGGCAAATTTAAAAGTGAAAAGTTAAAAAATATAATTGTTTTTTGTGTGTGTTTCCTAGACGTAATAATAAATTTGAATTGAGTGAAAAGTTAATTTATTTAAATTTTATAAAAGTTAAAAAACAATGGAAAGAAAAAAAATTATAAAATCGAAGCAGGTAGATTAATCGTGTAAACAGCAAGATTCATTAACTTCTTCAGAAAGCGAAACAGGAGATTCAAATTGTCGTGGAAACAAGCTATTAGTGCTCGAGTGAGACTGATTTATGTTTTTTATTTCTCTGCAATACGTGTGCACATGTACACGATAAGAGAGCGTAAGCATTGGCGCGGCGCCCTTATTTTGCGGATTCCTGGTCTATAATGTAACCATGAATCGACTTACAAACGAACAACTCTTGCAGATTATTGAAATTTATTATCAACAAAGTACATCGTCTGCTTTTTCATCGGAAAATTGTGTTCAGTGACGAAGCTCATTTCTGGTTGAATGGATACGTGAACAAGCATAGTAGCAGCCAGAAGCGTTGATATATTCGGTAAATCGCCAAGGAGGTCAAGAATCTCGTTGTGCTCGGAATCAATATGGAAATGTTGAAATATCTGAATGACCTTTTTGGTTGATGGACTTAAACTTTAATACTCGTATGTGTGTACATGTGCACTTGCTACAAGAAAGACGGATGAATCTTGTTACGTTGTTTGCTTTGTTATGACACCACAAAAAAAAATTTCCACAATTGCTGGTTGGAACCAAAGTTAGATATAGTGCTGAGGATAAAAAAAAACTATCTTGCTAGATCCTGCTCTTGAATCTCTAAAGAATCGATATTCTGCGGAATCAGAAAGAGTATTCAAGAGAACACTGAAGATGGCACAAAGCCGAAACCGGTCTGTTTACAAACCAAATTTGACGTGGGATGACGGAAAATCGTCACAAATTCAAACAAACCCCGTCGGAAGAAAAACACAAAAATCAGAAAGATTCTCTTGAAAATATTTTTCAAAATGCTAAATGAGTTCAATGTACGACCATTTTTTGTACATGAGTCTAAAATGTTTTGAAAAAAATATTTCATACTCATTTGCAATAAACTGATCTTATACTTATTATGAAAAAAAATATATTTTTTTTTAATTTTTAATTTTAATATTTAATACATATACAACTGAAGCATCAAAATGCAGGATGTGAATGGACGCTTAATACTATTACAGCAGAGGAATAAAAGAGTTACTTACATGGAGGTCTTGAGGGGCTAAAATGTACAGTTAGAGGCTTAAACTGTTCCAGAAATTTTTTTTTATTGTATTTTGCATGAAACTTCTCAACATAATTTATAACTAAAATATGAGGATTCGAGGATTTCCTCCTCCGATTCACTATAATAAAGTGCGGAAGGAAAACTTCAACACTCTATCAAATAAAGGACAAATGTAAACTTTCAAAACGAAGATACACGTATATTTTATTTCGATTTAGGGCGGTATTTCGCGCGTTAGTTAAATGGAACAGCAGGAAACATTTAGCTGGACCAGCACAATTAAAAAAAAAATATCTACAGTAGCGATCTCTGTTGCAAAAGACATGGTGAGAGATCTAGTAAAAATATAAATTTGTGAACTTGATTTTCTTTCTCGCGAATTCCCCTTATGTGCCCGCTATTGGAGAAAAGAGGCCATGACCACCCACTTTTTTCTTAAGCCATATATTTTTTAAGTGGAAGTCGACATACAAAATTTAGTGACGCTAAATACCCGGGAATTATTTTTTGTGTGCGATTCTGGATTTTCGGCCATAGTGCATGGGTCAAAACAGAGATAGTGAACACGATCTCGATATTTTGAAAAGAATGCCAAACGTCACTTAATAGTGAAAGGGGAACAAAAAATTGCACTGAAGAAAAAATATAGTTTGAGTGCCAGAACAATACTTAGCTGCTGCAACCATGCCAGTATAATATTCTATTTTCTTTGCGTGCATGCTTTCTTAGGTTAAGAATGAATCGAACGAAATTTATGCAACTTGATCGGACATTTTACTAAAAATTTATAATAAAAAATAACAATTTCTAAAACTTCTATAATAATATTTATATAATAATATAATATAATATAATATAATATAATATAATATAATATAATATAATATAATATAATATAATATAATATAATATAATATAATATAATATAATATAATATAATATAATATAATATAATATAATATAATATAATATAATATAATATAATATAATATAATATAATATAATATAATATAATATAATATAATATAATATAATATAATATAATATAATATAATATAATATAATATAATATAATATAATATAATATAATATAATATAATATAATATAATATAATATAATATAATATAATATAATATAATATAATATAATATAATATAATATAATATAATATAATATAATATAATATAATATAATATAATATAATATAATATAATATAATATAATATAATATAATATAATATAATATAATATAATATAATATAATATAATATAATATAATATAATATAATATAATATAATATAATATAATATAATATAATATAATATAATATAATATAATATAATATAATATAATATAATATAATATAATATAATATAATATAATATAATATAATATAATATAATATAATATAATATAATATAATATAATATAATATAATATAATATAATATAATATAATATAATATAATATAATATAATATAATATAATATAATATAATATAATATAATATAATATAATATAATATAATATAATATAATATAATATAATATAATATAATATAATATAATATAATATAATATAATATAATATAATATAATATAATATAATATAATATAATATAATATAATATAATATAATATAATATAATATAATATAATATAATATAATATAATATAATTTTATATAATATTTCATATACTCCTCTAGATGCGAACAGTTTACATCGGAGTCTGTTTGCCATCGTCTTGTAGCGGAGAAGAAGTTAAAGGTTTGGCCAAGCATGGACATTATTCCTTAGATGAACGGGAAATCGATGTACTGGATGTACGTGTACCCACAGACAAGGAGTTCAGTATATTTGAAGATCGTACATTTTGGATTTTGCTGTAAATTTGACCCTTTTTAGCGAATACTAGTAAAACAATTTTTAATCATTTTGATATAATTTTGTAGAATCGTGTCAACTATTGTACTGATATTAATTATAGCCGGTACCCTGTATGAGATATTCCTGACAAAGCGTCTGCGTGAAACCTTGCGTCAACAGGACAAGGAAATGATGAATAATAGTGAAACATCTTCGGGAATCGGTTGCGCTTCCTCTGATTACGGTGATTCTGTAACGAATGAGTCGATAAAGAAAGAATCTCTAAGAGAATTAAACATTGTATTGAACTTGCCACACACTGCGACAAACTGCGATGATGTAAGTAAAGGGAATTGCATTTCCGATGAACATTTAGAAGGTCATTTGCATGAACAGGAGAAACTCAGCGTGGTTTCTGAACTCTTGTTGTCCTTTTCGGCAATAACAAATTTCAATGCCATTTGTGATCGTAATGTTGGCGCTGACACCATACCTTCCATACATGGTCTGAGAGCTATTTCCATGGCCTGGGTTATACTGGGTCACACATGTATTGTTATTTTCAAGTACTCTGATAATTTGGAACTGCGCAAAAAAGTTGAAAAGAACTTCTTCTTCCAAGCCATCACCAACGGGCCATTCAGTGTGGACACATTTTTCTTCATCAGTGGTTGTCTAGTATCATATTTATATTTTCGCACAAATGCCAAGGGCAAATTGAATAAATTGGCCAAGGGTAGCAACGAGTTTACCAGGTGTACAGCCCACTTTCTCGGTTTAGTGATGTATCGTTTTATGAGGTTTGTTGCTGCAAGATGAAATACGAGTACACGAGTACCAGAATACAATAGATATTAATCCTATTTCTTACAGATTAACGGCACCTTATTTATTTGTGTTGGGCGTGGTGCAAGTCTCCATGAAATATCTAGCCACTTACTCAATTTTCGAACCGCCCACCAATGATCACATTACCTGCCCCGACTACTGGTGGCGTAATATGCTCTATATCAACACCCTATTTCCGGTGGATCAAATGGTAAATAAAAATTGTTTGTATTTTTTCAAGATCTTTACGTTAAGGCAATGACACCTTTTATTATTTCAGTGCATGCTTTGGAGCTGGTATCTAGCTAATGACACACAGTTCTATATTATTGGAGCAATTATTCTTATAGTGTCCGTACGCCACTTTAAATTATCTGCTTTTACTACTTGTATGTTTTTGGTGTTGTCTTGGATTATCACTGCCCTAATTGCCTTCGCAAATAATCATCGTCCTGATTCAGATGACCCCTTGGCTCTGTTCGATAAAATCTACGATAAGCCATGGACTCGTTTGGGTCCCTATTTGATTGGCATGACCGTGGGCTGGATTCTTTTCCGATCAAATTGCAAAATTCGTTTATCCAAAATGACTGTGATATTAGCCTGGACTTTGGCGTCTCTTAATTTGTTCGTTCTAGTATTTGGCCTCTATCGTGCCGAACTGTCACAACTTACAGCTGCCCTATACAGTTCCCTTAGTCATTCAGCCTGGGCTTTATCCCTGGCCTGGATAACCATTGCATGTTCAACGGGCTATGGTGGTTTCGTTAACACTCTACTATCAGCGCCGTGCCTTTATCCCTTCTCCAGAGTAACATATTGTGCTTATTTGGTACATCCCATTGTAATACGTTCAATGGCATTAAATACAGATTCTCCCTTACATTTGGGTGGCGATACAATGGTAAGTTTAT
Source organism: Germaria angustata (assembly GCA_963681545.1). Lineage (NCBI taxonomy): Eukaryota > Metazoa > Arthropoda > Insecta > Diptera > Tachinidae > Germaria > Germaria angustata. Next base: position 71,778,337 of record OY813001.1, read on the forward strand.
TTTATTTTATCTTCACTTTACTCAGAACTGCTGCCTTAACGTATGCTTTATTATTCAAACTTTAAGAAAAAAAATATTTGAAGTGAAAACTAGGCTTTTGCAAAAGCACAAACAACAAGTAATTGAGTACATCCTCTTTTTTCGTTTATTTGTTTTATGGTACTCTTCGCTTAAAAAAGCAAATGGCTGTTCTCTTATAAGAAACAAGCACAATAAATATTTTGTTTGTACAAAATAAATACGGCAAGTGGTAGAGCATAGGAAAAGTAAGCAAAATTAATAATAAGACATGCACATGCTTGGAGTTACGGCAAGCAGTACTTAAACCATTTTGTAAAAAACAATTGAAAAACAATTTAAAAAATAGCTTAAACTGGAAAAAAATTTTAAGTTTTGATTTTGAATAAGTTTACAAATCTTTATTTGCATATCTCCTGCAATTGCTCGCATGTGACTTATGACTTTGTAAAATCTTCTACAAGAATTGTTCGAAAGAAAAGCGTTGTTTAACTGTTATTGGGGAGGTCATATGCTTCTTAAAAATATAAAAAAAACAATTTATTTATACAAAAAAAAAATAAAATTTTTTTAAACCAAAATTTAATAACTCAAAAATTCAATTTTGGGATGGGTATAAAATATCCCATTTTTGCGTGGTTGAAAAATAAAACACATTAAAAAGTCATAACCATTGCTTGATTTCAATGCTTAAAATATTCATATGGTAAAATAAATATGTACATCAGTGATGGGAAATGAGATTTTCATTTCGACATCAAAAAATTTTTCTGAGAGTACTTTTTTAACCTCAAGAGTAACAAATCTTATTTTTTTAATTTTTATTAAACAGTAAAAAATCTTTATGAAAACAAAAAGTTAACAAAAACCATTAATCAATACATAAAAAGTTCATTTTACCTATAAACAAAACATTTTTAAAATTTATTTTGTATATCACTTTAAACTGAAATAGCCCCTAGATAAATAGCGCCAATTTAATGGATTTGGGTTTATTTCGAAAATAATTTTCTCTTACATTTTAAGACCATTTCCAAAAAAACTTCCTCCATCACATTAAAGTCAAAATCATTGAGTATTGTCCTTCAAATAAGCCCAAATCTATACCAGTAGCGTTATTCACCTAGGTTTTATTTCAATTTAAAGTTTTATACCTTAAAAAATACCCAATATAAAATTTTACATATTAAAAAAAAAAAAATTAACAGAGGACATAATTATATATGTTTAAATACAAATTCATTATTATAACTAAATAATCTATTTTAACTAATAGTTATGTAAAAAACAAACAATGGGGGTTTTCAGACAAGACTAATTTTTAATCCGCACAACTTTTGTTCTTTCGTATTCACACTAGACTAATTATGCTGGCATAAAATTGTGTACGTATACAAAGCTTTGTGTGTGTTAGTATTTTCTTTGTTTATTTCGCAGAACCTGTTTTCATAAGTGTGTATGTGTTAGTTTTGTTCTGCTTGTGCGGGGTTGAAGCTGGATGAAAAAATTGTGCCAAACAAAAACCACTCTCTTCCCCGAAAATGCCAACAAACTGCGATTTTATGGCAGTATAATTAGTCTTGTGTGAAAAGGCCCAATAGCTATACTAAAACAGATGAATTTAAGACGTATCACTGAGAGTATCAAATGTAACAGAGGAGTAACACGGTATTTTTTCAAATCAAATAGTATCAAAAAAAGTACGATCGTAACAACTTTTCCATCACTGATGTACATAATAAAACACTTACAGCATATCAGCAAAAATTTGTTTCACTTTGACTTGCTTATAGTGAGCAAGAATGAGTAAATATAAATGCTCTGAGCGTATAAAGATAATAAAGATTATTTTTACATTTGTCTCTCTCTTTATTTGATTGCTTTGATCCTCTTTTGTATTTAGCTTTAAACTGAGAATCTTTAAAAAAAAGTAAATGTATTTGAATTTAAAATTTAAATTTTAAATGTACTTTTGCAAAAGCCTAAGTGAGAACTAACTAGTGGTCCATACACAAGTAGCTTGTTTAAGGACATTATTGCCACTTGCCCTTGAAGCTACCGATAGTTAAATGCAATTTCAGTTAAAGTGACATTGTACAACCACTCCATTTAAATTTTTTAATATATGGCAATACCCATATTTGTGGTTCTTGTCTTAAATACTTTTTAACACTTTTGGTTTATGTATTTATTAATAATTAAAACACATTTTAGTCGGAAAATTTTTATGTTGACGCTTGTGGAAAAAATTGTAAATATGATATCGGTAGTCATTAAACTAACTGCTCTAAAATCACGTACACCTGTACACCGTATTACACGCTAGTCGTTTTACAGATTTTCGATCTTACATGTCTTTAAAATGAAAAATAAACTTTTAGGTTAGTGTAGAGTTATAATATGACAATTATTTGTCCGTCCGGTGAGATCCTATATTCAACTAACGCCAAGTTGTAATAATGGCCATAAAATATGTTGCATTGAAATTTATAGTTTTTTCTGGCCGAGGATAAAAACAACTCACTTTACGCTTGAATATTGTTGCGAAATATTACAAAACAATCCGACATCGAATTGGAGCGAAAATCATCTTCTCTGATTAGGTGAATTTTCATCTCGGTGACTATGCCGAATCATGCGGCAACAATATTGCCCTATTGTCAAATGCGTCAGCAGAGAGTGACAGTTTGATCATCATTTGTTCATTTATTTTTATCGAAAATGCTGCAAATGTCATTTTAGTCAGTAGCGATCGCTACAAAGCCATGATTACGTACTTTTTATGGCCTGAAAACGAATGGCCTTGCCACCATTACATCACATCTTTTGCGAAATATTCTTATATTTGGTCCACTCGATATATATTTTGTAAGTCTTGTGTAAAGGGCGAGCCAAAATTTATGCAATACATTCAATTCTATTTTTACACGTTAGATCAGTTTCAGGGAATACAGTGTAATAAATCCTACAAAATAGGGTCAATATTTAAAAATTGATGGAAAAATAATGTCTGCCATGTTGTTATAAATGAAAGAGATCAGTTTTCATAAAAAGTTTATTTGAAAGTGTAATGTTGAGATTGATTGGCAAAAACTATATCGCCCAAATGGCCACCTTCGGAGTTGATACGTAATTGCGCTCCCAAAGAAAGAAGCCTTGTGCTACTATATCTGGCGATCTGAGTGGAAAGTTACATCTCCAAAATTGAAGATCACTCGACCTGGAATCGGTGTCTCAAAATCTCCATCGTTGCCCTGTTTTGAGCTGTTGCTCCGTCCTCCACCCAACAGCATCTGCCTGTAACGCTCACACATTTACGGTTATGGTAGTGCTATCTGCATCTTTAAAAAAGGCCCAATCACTTTTTCATCGCAAATGCCGCACCATACATTCACTTTTGTTTGCGCCACCCTGTATTTATAGGGAAAATATTAGGTTATTCAGCAATTTAAAAACTTAATACTTTTATGGAACATATTAAAATATTTTTTTCTTCATACTGTATAGATATAAAAAACAAATCACACTTTTAATTAAAGTAAAGTTTTTTAATAACCTTGAGTAACTGCTGCATTAACAATGTCATTTTAAAAGACTAAAATTGCATACGTTCAAGGAGTATAAAAATTTTTGGATGCCATTTTTTCATATTTTTATCGCGCTCCGGTAGTTAAACATTAGAGGAAAAAGTTTGCGTAAAACCAGAATTGTATGTCATTAAACAGAGTATGCAGGTCTTATTCGCTGATGCATGAACTTCAACTTTGCACCTTTGGAACTGTTTTTACTGTAATTAATCTCATAGAAAGAAATCCAATAGTGTCAAATCACATTATTAAAGGAAAGATTTCTCTCATCGATCCGAGATATAATACGACCAGAGAATTCGTTACGCAGCAATTAATTTATTTCACGAGTTATAAGTATGTATGTATGTCATATTATTAACATCATTCAACAAATTCTTTTATGATAACAAAATTCTCAAAATTTTAGTGCTTGTTGTTGGCTTAGCTAGGTATATGCCTGCATTTCATTGACGCTAACCAAATCATCAGTAGCCTTTTAGCCAAATCATGATTGAAAAGCATTCAAGCTCGTATACTTATGCAAAAGACTACAAATATATATGAGAATTCCAATAGAACTCAATCATATTTTTCTATTTGTAATCAACAAAAAACACAAAAATATAGTAGCTTTAGGAAGATTTTGTACAATCACAACACAACAAACAATTATAATTGACTTGCGTCTTTTTGTTTTTCTTTTTATTTCGGGGAATATCTCGAATAACAAATTTGATAAAAATTCTCAAAAGTTTGAAATCATTGTTACTGAACGGCAAGTGTCAACTGGCATCTTCGATCAGTCCAGTAATACTGATATAAAGTTCTAAATGGAGTTTGGTTACAACGAACTAGACGGAGCTCGTTGTAAACATTATAAATATTTATATTTTATCCATTAAATAAAAGAGGCAACAATGAAATAGATAATTTTTCTCATTTATCAATATGCTTAAAAGATGTCATTTATTTTATTTTATTTTGTCACTTTGTCAACCATTAGTGTATTTGGTACTTAAAAATAGTTCGTTACCAGCGAAAGTTCACTATATCCATATTTCCAAAAAATTTGCTTCCCGAGAACTTGGCAATTTTATTTATTTACTTTTTTCGTTTACTTCAGCTAACTTCACCAGATTTTCCAGTCGCCACGTTATTTCGATTGGCTTAATGCAAATTTAATGGGCGTTACGTTTGTCTATTAATAAAAAAATACAACATTATACTTTACCAATAAAGATAATGTTACAAGAGAAGTGTCTTTAAAATTCTGGAATATAGTGGAACTCGATTATAACATACAGCGTTTATAACTAAACGCTTTCGTGTATAATGAACAACTTGTGCAAATATTCTATAGAAATTATTACGGCTATAACGAACTACGGATATAGCCAACTTTCGCTTATAACGCACTATTTTTTAAATTCCAAATGCAAAACCACTTGCAACAAACAAACCAAATGTTAATTTAAAGACTTTTATTTTAGAACTAAGTAATAACTAAATAATAAAAATATTTCATCAAACTTCTAAATTATTGAACCAGAAACCAAACGCTATTTCGATTATATTCAAAATATTTAAACAAGTAATTATTTTTAAAATTTGCATAAGTGCGAGAGGAAATATAAACAACAAGAAATATTATTTCCAACAGCGAATTCGGAAATTTTGTTACAAATTTTTTTTAGCTGTTAAAATAAATGACATAAAAAATAAAATTAATGAAATTTGTCATATGAACATATCGAAAATAAGAAAAAAATTAGTCTACCACAATGTTGCTTATTGGAAAAAATATCAATATTTACTCCGGTTATAACGAAAGTCGTCTATAACGAACTAAATTATCCGGTTGCATCTAATTCGTTGCAATCGAAATCAACTGCATTTTATTTTTTATTTTTTTATTTGTAGAAGAAACTTTATTTTACTGAAACAACAAAAATTAAGACATTCAATTATTTATTTATGCAGTTTATCATGAAAATGGTTTAAGGCTGGGCACATAGAATCCGTCATCCGTCATCCTTCGACTTTTTCAACTGACGTTAACGCAATGACGGATGAGGTTGGCACAATGAGTACTTTGTTAACGTGTAGAAAATCAGTTGCTTTTTTTACATGTTTGCAACATTTCTTTTTATTAAAGAGTAAAAATTTTCTATGGATTTTGAAGAAATTACGGAGTTTATTTTAATTATAATTTTGCTTTATAAAGCTCAAGCTGTCTTGATATAATGGATAAAAGTCGAAGATTTTTGGTCAGACCCAAAAAATCAACTGTTAATTAAAACAAAACTACCAAAAAATCAACTGATAGTTGTCAAAGTACTCAACGTACGCCAAAAGTTAAAAGTTGCCCAACTTTCATCCGTTGCGTTGAAGGAGACGTACTGTATGTAACCAAGCTCATAACAAAACCTGTATTTTAACTTAGCTGTCAGTTGAAAAAGTCGACGGATGACGGATGACGGATTCTATGTGCCCCAGCCTTTAAAATCATGTATACCTATCCTCCATCTTACACGCTACTCGTTCTACACAATTTTTATATTAAAATCAAAAATTGAAAAAAAAAATAGAAAACATAGTTTTAATTATTGGAATTTATTTATTGTCAAAAATCTATACAAATGTACTTTGATAGAGATATAAAAAAGTGGGAATTCACCTTTTAATGTTCAAACAAAATTTTTTGGGTCTATATATTAATTGATTTAAGCAACAGAACAAGTTTCGCAAGTTTTTGAAAAAACTTGTTTGTTTATAGTCGCTTTCGTTGTACACGATAAGGCGGGTATAGTTTTAATTTCAAAATACATAATCAGTTTGACAGAAAATTATTTTCAGAAGGCAATTTCGTACAAACAAATTTATTATTTTTAATAAATTTAAAACATTTTGTAACAATTTGATTGAAAAAATATGATTGGTCTTGAAAGCCATCCCTGGAAACTCCCGCTAATATCAAGTTTGAGTTAAAAAGTTTTCGGAGTAAAAGGTACTTTTTTACGAATTAATTTATCAATTCGCACAGAAACAACTTATGGCACTTGAAGCAAACTTAAAAGTCCAAAAAAGTAACCGAAATCAAAAATCCGATTTGTCAAGAATTCATTAAAGACAGGTTTTTTGAAGATTTTCAACAATAAAGTGAATTTTATTGAATTTGCGATAATCCAATAAGTTTTTAAGTTTTGAAAAATTACCGAATCTATACGATTCGATAGCTGACTAGATTTGATTTGGTTATCAGAGGTTACTTAGAAGTTATTCGAAAAATACATATTTATAATACTTCATATTGAAATTTATTATTTTGGAATATTCTCCCCAAATAATTGTTAAAACAATTAGAGTTTTTACAAAATGCATTGTTGGTTGTGGCTTTAGCTGTTCCTATGCCGACATTTCATTGGGCGCTAAACCAAATCATCAATGCATTTTGTAAAAACCCTTAATTGTTTAAACAATTAGTAAGGGAGAATATTTTGAAATAATAAAATTCAATATTAAGTATTTGAATTAAAGGTTTCATTTTTGCCTGACTGAATACAATCCTCAACGACCAACGGGTGTTTAATTGTATACATGTTGCAAGAAAAATAAAATACACTTACGTTGAATATAACTGTTTATTGTGTTGTTTGTATAAAAGCATTCTAATCCTACTATGATTATGTATTTTGTTATGATCCATATACAATACCGAATTCTCATATTGTATATGATTTGTATGGCATAAACATTCGAGGTTGAATTTTTTCAAGCTGCTTAAACTTCACTGACGGTTTGGTTTAGCGATCAATGAAATGTTCGCATATGAATAGATAAAGCCACAACAAACAATGCATTTTGCAAATACCTATGTTTGTTAATTTATTTTCGAAGACTTTTAGCGTTAACTACGCCGAATCGATTCATATTCAGACAACCACACGGACATCACTGCAAAAATAGTCAGAATAATAAGGATTTGATTTTTTAAATTAAAGTGAAATCTTTATCTAATTTTTATATGTATATTATTTCTAATTACTTAAAATAAAACAAAACTTTCAATAATTCTAATATATTTTTAGGTTATCATGTTCTTTGGATTTGTGGTGGCCTCATATTTACTATCTTTTGTAGTGTCAATCTCATTTGAAGCACCCGTCGTAACAATGTTAAAAATTTTATCTCCTAGTCGAAAAAAGCGTCTCGCTTAATCAATCATTCATTAAAACAAGGACTACGCTTTCCGCTGTTTTTTATTTTAATTATGTACACACATATTTGTTAAGTTTATTAAAATACAAAAATTAGAAACTATTTATCAACACACATTGCACATTTTATATAAATACATATATACATATGTATATAATTGCATACGTATGCACTTTTTTAAATATTAAAAATATAGTTGTACAGAATTGTGTAATCTTTTCTTTAATTTTTATACATTAGCATTTTTATAAATTTATGAAAATACTTCAACCAACGAAACGAACAATGTGTTTTATATTTTTTAATTTATACTATTTCCAAGGATTAAGGTTAAAAATGAACAACGAAAATTATTAATATATTTTAAACACGAACATTACTACTTCGTTTCTATTTTCTTCTTTGTTTATAATTATGTAAATAATATTAATTTAATTAGAAATTCATTAGAAAATAATCATATTTATAAATGTGTAACAAAATTTGTAATTATTTTTATTTTAAAAACATATTTAAGACTCATATATTGCATCAATTAAAAAATAAAGTGTTAAATTTTACACCATTCGCCAAAAAAAAACTTTTTAAATATTATTGCAATGAGCGAAATCAGTTCATTTCGTGTAGCTCTCCTTCTCGTCTATGGTATCCCATAAAGCTGGTAATGCAAACAATGAATATTATTGGGTCTTCTAAGTTTAAAAATGCACGATGGTCAATTTGTAGGCAGTGCCCCCAAGTATGCTTTAAAATATATCCTTACGGTTCATTGTTAAAACAAATTTGGTAGTGCACTAGCGGATGCTGTAGATATTACGTACGTTGTTTCATAAAGCAAAGCGTGTTTTTAGGCACTGGTCAGAGATAATTTCCCTTTTTTGTACTTTTTGAGCAAATTGTCCGATTTGTTTTTGTTGTCTTCTGTTCCCCCTACAAAATTATTTATTTTGCACAATTTTATGAATAACAAGGCATAAAACTAAAGCAGCAAGCTGTTGTGTGTGAACAGTGACATTTCCGGTATGAGCTGAGGCCACTTCTGATTTTGCTTAAAAAACTCGAAGCCTATGCGGCCAAATTTTAAATAAAATAATTAAACTAATTATTAAATATTTTAAGTTTTAAGAACTTCGTGATATAATTATTTCTATTGGAAAATAAAAAAAATTAATTTCACTCTTTTAGTAATCAATATTTTGATTAAAAAATTAATTAATTTTCACTTCATAATAAAAATGTCATCAAAGCAACACAGAAAAAATCTGGTGGTTCTTTTTGTTTTCGAACAGTTAAAAAACAACGAAAAACGGAAAGACGTGTGATTTCCAGGACAAGAACAAATCGTATATATATATATATATATATATATATATATATATATATATATATATATATATATATATATATATATATATATATATATATATATATGTTTCAAAGTTATTGTTCTTTTCATCTTTTATCAAAAGTATTTTTAAGGGAGCATTACTTTATAAAAAAAATTCGCAGATGCCAACGTATCGTGGTAAATTTTAAACCCACACACAAAACTTAAAAATATATATATATATATATATATATATATATATATATATATATATATATATATATATATATGTATATATATATATATATATATATATATATATATGTATATATATATATATATATATATATATATATATATATATATATATATATATATATATATATCTTTGTGTGTATATATATATATATATATATATATATATATATATATATATATATATATATATATATATATTTATATATATATATATATATATATATATATATATATATATATATATATATATATATATATATATATATCTGTGGCGTTTTATCATAACATCTTAAGTCTATATATATATATATATATATATATATATATATATATATATATATATATATATATATATATATATATATATATATATATATATATATTTATATATATATATATATATATATATATATATATATATTTATATATATATATATATATATATATATATATATATATATATATATATTTATATATATATATATATATATATATATATATATATATATATATATATATATATATATATATACGTATGTATACATAGATTTACAAATGGAATGTATATGTTAAAATAAAAATCTATAAAATTACTTTAATTTTTTGTCTTCTGAAGCACTAGTTGATTCTGTTTCCTGTTCTCTTAAACGCTCAGTGAAATCCTCATTGTCGACAGTCTCCTCAATACTAAGACCAGTATCTATGCGTTTCTTGTCAACTGGATACAGCCAACGTTGATATAGATAAATAAGGAACACAATATCATCGCGCAGACAAGCTACTCGGTGGGCCGTAGGCATAGTTATAATAAAGGCAAATACATCATCAATAAATGTTATAAATGCTTTGTACATAAATGCGCGCCAGGGTAAATCTGCCACAGACTTGAGTTTATAGTTAATAAATAGTTGAGGAAGCATAAATAGGAATCCAAAGGCATAAACGCCTTTTACCAGAGAATTGATTGTCCAGGAGTACCAACTACGATGTGGTTGATAAATAAGCGAGTAAATAGCTCCACCAATACATAGGGGATATAATAAATAGCTGAGGTAACGCATGCCTTGTTTGTCAAATTCTTCCGTTTTTGTCTCGGCTTTCCCAAATGAACTCGTATCGCTTGATCGCTTGCGTATGCCTCTTAGGGTAACCTCCAATTTTAAGATTTTTTTGCATTTCCATAATTCGATCAACACGCCCACTCCTGCTGGTATCGAAACCAATAAAGAACTTTTCTCCTCCAATAGAAATAAGAATATTACAATTTGCGAAAAGCAACGCCAAAGTGTAGTGCGTGTTGAAAGACCTTCATAAGATTTCCGTTTGCGCCAGAATATTACATCGTTTTTAAAGGAAAGAAAATCAAAAAGTGTCTGTAAGTGGAAAATTAAAAACCATGTAATTAGAGGAATTCAATAATTTTATTCAAAAATTTGTGTTGTTGATTAAACCTCCTATATACGTGCATATCATTGTAGCTAACACCAAATCATCAGACTTCAACCGCCATGTTTTTAAAAATCTTACAACTTTTTGAACAACTAAAATATCCCGAACAATACTTATAAATATTGTTAAATAATTTTTGCAAAATGCATTTTTTAACAATTAGTTGGGGAGAATATCCCGAAATAATAAATCTCAATATTAAGTATTTGAAATAAAGATTTTATTTTTCATTTTTGCTTGACTGAATACAATCAATAACGACAAACGACATTTAATTGTATACATGTTGCAAGAAAAATAAAATAGACTCACGCTGAATATAATAAATAATTTTAATAGAAATTCAATTATTAAATTATTATTTTTTATTTATCAAATCTGTTATTCGAGATATTCTCCAAAATAATTATATAACAATTTAAATGCAGTCGTATACTCAGCTAAGCAACAACAAACAATAAAATGTTAAATTATTATTTTTTTAATTAATGCAATACTTCAACGCCTAAACGATAATAGTAATTGTAATTTCTTAAATGGTAAAAAAAAATATATATCGATTAAAGTCAAATTTTTTTATGAAATATGTAAGACAAATTTTTATAAAAAGCCAAGCAATTGTAAATTGTATGGCTTAGCTTTTTATAAAAAAAATATGAAAAATGTTTTGTTTGTTGTGGCTTTAGCTGTTCATATGCCGACATTTTGTTGGTCGCTAAAACAAATGTCAGTTTCTCTGCCAATTAATTTTTGAGGATTTCTAAATCACGGCTGAGCAAGTACCTATCTAGTGCCATGGGAAGCGGTAATCTCCATGCTTATTCTAGAAGGGTTATTGGTGAGGCCGCATCGAAAATCACATGGAATCGACTGAAAATTCGACAGTTTGTACTAGATGAAAGCTTTCGAGCCATATTTTTCTTTAGTTTAGTACACAACGTAAAAGTTGTAGGCAAAATAAGACCAAGTTTTTCATATGATTTTCTAACAAAGGTTTGTTGCCCTTAACTAGTTTGAACATAGATACATAAATTATCAGGCCTTAGATATATTAATTAATAAAATATATTTATAAAATAATGATTAGCGCAATATTTAAAAACCTAAAATATTTATTACCAGCCATTAGTACGTACATACATATATATTGATTTAAAAAATGTTATGCACTTACGTGAATACTAGCCAGAAATATAGTTGCTAACAGGAAGTAAAGATTTGTGTCGGACAGCACAGATTTAACTTCTTCAATGTCGTTTTTCGTAAAGCCCATTTGAAGCATCATTTTCATGGCATGCTCAATCATAAGCATTAAACGTAGTTTGCCAATGCTCATTGGACGGAAATGAAATGTTATAGTAAACGTGGACATGTTACGAGTGACTGGAACTAAGTTCTTCATGCGCATGTTGAAAAAGTCGGTTTTGAGGATAGGTAAAATCTGTTGATGACGATTGACGTGTATCAATTGCGCCATTTCAGGTGGTACATCTTTAGCAGACAGTGAGATCGTATCGGTAAGTAAGGATACATGCACTTCAGACATAATATGAGTTTTCGGCCTAGTGGCAGTTGTTGCAGTCTCTTTTGTTTGCTTTTGGTGGATTTTCTGTAAAAATCTTAATTCAATTACTATGTTTTTAAAATATGTATTTATATTACTCCGTGCGTATCAATTAAACAACTTACATTATTGCTATCTCCTAATAAATTAAATGCCTCCGCTATGGGCACCATATACTCTGTAACACTTAAACTGTGAATCACAGTCGGGCCATATCTTTTCAAAGTTTTCCATTCAAGAGATTCACCTTGCAATGCCAACACCACCTGCAAGTGCAGTGTGCCGTTGCGTCTGGTTTTTGCCGGCACTTGAATTGCGTAATCTTTCTTATAGTGCTCCCAATAGTTGAAGTCCCGTATTGATTCCACCTTTGTTACCTCCGTGGATATAGGATTTGCACTTGTCGAGATAAACAGGGCCAATTGCATATGTGGCTTATTTGTTAGAAATGATGTGTAACATGGAATATCGCTGCATTTAAGTGAAGTAAACAGTTGAGCCATCATCCACATCGAATGGCAGATGTAGCCGACGAAGGCCACACCTAAAATTGTGGTGATCGATGGTACTGCCATTGTGATATTCTATTTTCATTCGTTCATTAATTTTTTGCTATACACTGCATACGTCTTAAACAATAAGTGAGAAAATATACAAACTTACAACAGCTGTACGGTGATTTTACCGGTTTTTGTTTTCTTCTTCTTATTTTGCATTGATAGTGGTGTTAATACGCCATTACTACAGGGTCGGATACATTACCGGCAATTACAATTATAATTTTAAAGGGAAAACCAAACTCTAAATCAAATACATACGGGTCAGAGAACTTCACTTGTTGATTAAAAAACCGTTCAACAATAACAAAGGCACGAAAAACTTGTCTTTTATTTGCAAATGATCAAACCTGCCAACACACTTTCTTTTGTTGTTCATTTTAAAGCAACCGAACAAATGCCTTTCTGTTGGTTCAGATGGTTTACACATCGGTTGACTCATAAAAATAATCTTCTTTAAACTGGGAATGAATTTATTAATCAAACTTGTTCAAACTTTTATATACATTGTTCATTTTAAGGCAATCGAACCACTTGCAGGTTGAACACTGCCTTATTTTTATCCTAGGTCGAATCAAACTTGTCAGCTCGTGTACTTGCCTTTTCCACTCAACACACAAAATTTTGATTAACATTGCAGTACAAAAAGCAAGAAATCATTGTGTATGAATTCGTTCATTCCTATCAACAAAGGCAAGCTTTTTTTTATTTTAACTTACAGTTGTTTTTGATGTAGTATGTTTATTATGATACAAAAACAATACAATAAATAAAAAACGGGATATTTATTTTTAAGTAAAAACTCAACAATTATTAAAATTATTACATTTTTTAACTACAGTAAAGTACGGATAAATGCACATCGGTTTTCACCCGACTTTTTGTGCACTTATCCATTCTTTGCATTTATGCTAACCTCGGGTAAATGCACAAATATTGCAATTATACAATTATTGGGTAAATGCAAATTTTTTGCTTTTATGTACATATAGTTACAGAGAAAGAAATCAAACTATGTACATACATATATGCTTAGAGTATATATACATATGAGCATAAGTTCCTTAAAAATATAAGATAAAATAGACTTTTGATGATTTTTATAAACAAAGCTTAATTTTATTGGTAATTCATGTATATTTTTGTTTGTCTAATAGAGTTCAACAAAAACCTAAATCATAAAGTTTTAACGTACATACTATACATATGTTTACAAACTTTCATATATCGTATATATTATGTAAATAAAATTTTTTTACAAAACTTAAAGAATCAGTTCAGTTTATAAAAAGTCTTTAAAAAATCACATGTGTGCAAAGTTAATTTGTTTTTGTTTTTAATCAACAACAAAATAAAATTTTTTTACTATGTATTAACAAGAACAATTATTAAAAAAATATTGGTATGGAAGATAATATAGATGACGAGCAAACTGAAGAATCTGAATCAGATTGCCTTGGATCACATGAGGTGAAAAAATCGGAAACATTTTTGTAGAAAAAAGTGCTTATGTGTAAATTAAAATTAACTATTTTAGTTGTGCATTTATGCATACAAAGTTGTACTAAAGATGTCTCTTGAGGCTTGAAATTATTATGCACTTATGCATTAATCCGTGTTGCACTTATCCGTGCATTTTTATATGAAAAAATATAAAAGAGGCTTATGGCTTCGAAACACGTTGCACTTAAGCGTTTTTTGCATTTATGCGTGTTGCACTTATCCGGTTTTTACTGTATTATTTTATTTATTTATTTATTTATTAACGGAAACTTGTATGTTAAGTTATAACAAGGCACGTATGTAAATTTGAACCATTAATCCCGCACATGTTTCACAATAAAAAACAAAGACCAGCAAACAAAAAAAAGCAAATGTTTATCAATGTTGAATTGGTTATGTTGTTAGCATTGTTGGTATATCGTATTGCTCAGGACACACAAAGGATCGGTTCAAACATGTTGTATGAATTAATGAGAATAAGAACGTTTGGACACAATCGGGTATGTTCCAGGTTTCGACTCGAATTGAAAACGAAAAATTTTTTGAATCCCCATACTTTAAGTTTATGTTCGAAAAAAATCTAAATATCAACGGCTACAGCTACGCAAAAATCGACGGCGGTCGGCAAAAAGGTGCAAAAAAATTAACAAATTACAAAAGTAACACCCAATTATCAGGATGATTTTTTTACTTGTCTTTAAGACATGTCTTTTTTGTTTGTTGGCATATTAGGTAGATAAGAAAGAGGGGTAGCAAAAGAAACATCGTTTCTGTTTTCGTGATTTTTTTACAACAACAATGAAGAAAAATACATCTCTTCCTTTTAGCTGTCATTCGCAATTTTACTATTATATTTTATTTGCATTCGTCTGTTAAGGTGGTTATTTCTCTGTGTTCTTCTTTATTTTTCTTGTTTTAAAGCGACAAGTGCTTGTTTTTTGTTTTGTGTGTATATAAAAGATACATATATTAATATATAAATAAAAAGTGCAAATAAATATAAACCATGTGGAAAAACGAAATTGTGGAGCTTTTAATATCTAAATATCAGGAACACGAAAGCTTGTATGATGTACGTAATCCTACATATATGGACCGTGTCAAGCAATCTAGCTCTTTGTTCACAATCTGCCAAGAGCTAATGATATATACTTTTTAAAGTTATATTTTAATAAAAGACGAATTTATTTCAATTAATGTACTTATAACAATTTAACTTTTTATTTTAATTTTAAAATAATAATCCAAAGTATTACATTCTATGAATAGGCACAATAAAATAAGTTATTTTCCATATACATATGTACCTACTCAAAAACCTTTAAATATTTATTTTTAAAGTGTTTCCAAATTGTCTGGCATAATTCCGGAACTGCACGACAAAGAAAGGTTTTTTCCCATAGTCTCGTCTGATAACTTGTGCTTTTGATGGAGCGTCCAGCAGCGACGTATTGGAGTGTGGCTGCCAGTTTCTCTGCTGGAGTTATCGCTTCTCTCAAAATGGTATCTTGTTTTACTATATCACCTTCGATTTTTGCGAGTATCAAATTAGATTTCTCTCGGCTCATTCTGATATAGTTCAGAAAAGACGACTTATCTCCCAAGAAGTCGTTCATAAGAAACTAAAATGTACCTCGCGCCACTCAGCATTTCCGCCATTGCTTAACCCACTCACTAGTTTTAGTCAACTAGTTTTACCTCCATTGCTTTCTTCGAGGTTTTTCTGTATAGCATCCAATTTTGATTTTTTTTAAGAAAATTTACTTTTTTAAATACTTTACTTCTCAAATTATTAAACTCCGTTTTTGGCGCCCAAATTATAGAAATAAAAGGAATTAAAGATAAAGTAAAAAAAAACAACTCTGGCTGTCAAATAAGAGTTTTTTTTACAACAGTGAAGAAATAGACATGTTTTAAAAATCATCATGAAAATGTGACATGATTTTGGGAGCAACTTTAAAAGAAAATAAAAAAAGACATGTCATAAAAAATCATCGTGAAAATTGGATGTAAAACAATTTACAGAGTATGAAAAAGATATTCATATTTTTCATTTAATTTTCTACGCGAATAAAAACAAAATTAATATTTTTAAAGAAACATAGAATGAAAATAAAATTATTCAATACTCTCAAAAAAGACAATGAACGAAAATAAAATTATTTGCTTTTGGTTAATCTGCTGGATTTGATATATCGTTACATCGTACAACTTTTGAATATGAAACATGGTCTTCTTAATTTAAACATCAACAAATACAAAGACCTTACAAGCTGGCTTTGATTTTACAATTTTTTAAAAGATTATTATTAATTTTATTCTCTTTTCTTCTTCTAGTTGCGTTATTTATCAGCGCGGCTGTTTGCCGGCTATAGGCATATCGACTACGTTGTCTTGGCACCATGTGTTGTTAAAACAAAGTATTGCCTGATTATTACATTGTGATTTTACAACTAAATGCAATCGAATTATTATAATTATTGTTTAAATAGATTTATATATATGAAATTAGTTTTAATTTCCTTAAAAAAAATTCATTTTTCTTTTTCAATAAGATCTAAATGCATTAAGATTTAGTTGAAAAAAGATTGACATATCAAACTTTATTATGTAGGGCAACTTTATGTTTTCAAACATAAACAAAATTGTTGTATTTTTTTCATGTTTTTTTACACAACTGAGATCTGCCAAAACCAAATTGAAATTTTTGACAAAGTTAAAAAAAAATTTGTTTGCATTAATATTTCTGTGAAAAATTGATTTTTTTTGATGAAGTTCAATAAAAAATACTTTAAACTAAAAACCAAAATTGTATTTTTCTTAATAGTGTTAGCATTTATAAGAATAAAGTACGATTGGTTTTACTTTCACCCACCCCTTCCTACTCTAATTGAAAACGAATGGGATGTGAATTGCAGAACACCAAAAATGCTAAAGTAATCCACTTTCGAGTGAATTCGGATTCTAGAACATACCCTATAATAAGCCATTTATTTTATACATTCTTAAGATTCTTGCAAGAGTTCTGTTAATACTATTTACGCTTTGGTTTCAGTTCTTCAAAAATCACAAACGCACACTGTAATAATAAGCATTATTATTAGACTATGTTATTACTATAAGAATTATTGCAGTACACACATGTTGGTCTTGCTCTGTGGCATACTGGGTACACCTTATGTTTATGCCTTGATGGTGTCATATGGATAACATACAACTGTTCAACTGTGTAAAGTATAAATATATATACGCCATTATTATAATTCCACCTTCACAGCATAAAACTATTGTGAACTTGTCAATTAAGTTAATATTTAAAATCATATTATTGTTCTTAGTTGGGACGTGTATAATTAAAGGCTAGGACACATAGAATCCGTCATCCGTCGACTTTTTCAACTGACAGCTAAGTTAAAATACAGGTTTTGTTATGGGCTTTGTTACATACAGTACGTCTCCTTCAACGCAACGTATGAAAGTTGGTAAACTTTTAACTTTTGACGTACGTTGAGTACTTTGACAACTATCAGTTGATTTTTTGGTATGTTTTGTTTTAATTAACAGTTGATTTTTTGTATATTTTCATAAACATAATTATTTTTATTGTGTGGCGGCAAAAATTGGCGGTTGCAAAAATTAAATAAAATAAAAATTTAGTTTTGTTTTGCAAAAACAATTTTCTTTTTATATATGTTTGTACCAAAGATGTTAAGTAATGATTAGATAATACTAATGATTGCTAATTAACCTTCTTTTGTGAAATTCACTAATTCATTAAAGAATTAGAATTAGTTCAACTAATTCCCATTAGATAATTGAAATTCTTATTCCAATGGTAAAACTAATTGCAATTATTTGCTATTAGCAAAAAAAATTGGTTTACCTTTACAATTAGAAATCTAATTGACTTCTGCTAATGCAATTATATTCATAATATGAATTTCACACATATACATATATATTACTTATGTACATATATTACATACATGCACACATATTTAACGTACGTACTAACTGTTTAATAACTACAATGACCGGGTATATTCGCTTTCAGCAATACCAGCTTTTCAAAAGAAAATTCCGTCAAGCGCCCCGCCTTGGACTATTAATAATGCCCGCAAAGGAAAATAGTCGCTCCACAGGGGCTGAAGACATAAGCGGTGTGTTGCAAAACAGTGCTATTTCCTTTAATGTAGGATATTTGGACCATATATTGGAAGGTTTATCAGCATCATTCAAATATTGATGCATCATATTCGAAATAAAATGCAGGCTTTCAGCCTCCTCTGTCAATTTTGACAATGAATCAGTACTTTCTTCTGAAAAAATGTAATCTGATTTACTAAAAATACCATATAAGTATGTATACCAAAATAATTGATTCTAATTCGAGGTAATTGAATATCTAATTGCATTAGCAGAACTCAATTACACTTCTAATTGTAAAGATAAACCAATTTTTTTTTGCTAATGGCAACTAATTGCAATTAGTTTTACCATTGAAATAAAAATTTCAATTATCTAATGGGAATTAGTTGAACTAATTCTAATTGTTTCATGAATTAGAGAATATAAACCAATTGCATCAATTGCTAATTCTAATTGGAATTTAACATGTATGGTTTGTATCTAGTCATTGAAGACTGTTTTGTTTATTAATTCTTTTTTATTGTTGTTTTACATTGTAACCTATTTAATAGTGAATAAGCTTGTTAACCATTCCTTCATTTTTATATATGTATGTATGTACATACTTACATACGAGCCAAAATCTTCGACTTTTATACATTATATCAAGACAAGCTTGAGCTTTATAAAGCAAAATTATAATTAAAAGAAACTCCGTAATATCTACAAAATCCATCGAAAATTTTTACTCTTTAATAAAAAGAAATGTTGCAAACATGTAAAAAACAGCTGATTAATTGATTAAAAAATGTGAAATGTGCTTGTTGCCAGAAGCATTATAATTATAAAGACTATTCTCTATCATATTTTCACGTTTTCTGCTCTGCGTTATCATTTTTAGCAGAGACAAAAACGTTGAGCAACTAATAACCAAACTGAAATTCGGTTGCCATTAATAATCGAGCCATAAATTTTTATATTTAAACAATTCGTATGCGCTGATCTAGCATAATTCATTCATTTGTCCCTGTCCACACGAGAAATTTTAGTTTCTGCAATTGGAATGGAAAGTATTTCTTAGTTTCGTGCACTTGCAATTATATTATGTTTTCTCATTCGTACATTCCAAACAAGATTTCCATATGTAAAAATAATTAAATTGCAAAACCAAAATTTCATTGTGCGGACACGAACGCAGAAATTACACACACACAAAGTAACTGTAACGTCAGTTATCAAACTAAAGTTTGTCACTAAATCAAAAAAGCGAACGCCTGAAAAAAATACCGTTTTTTAGATGTTGTTTATAATAAAATAAAACCTCATAAATCTAATTTTTAGAGAATAAATTTTGTTTTTGAATATCCTAAACGGCACGACGCAGCAATCCTGCCCATTTTGTAATAATGAAAGTCTTAGCATGTGTATGTGTATGTCTCCCTATTCGCAAAATATCAGCATTGAAAACAAAAATAAGGTAAATTCCACGTTTAAACATTGTAACATAAGTACATATGTATGTATGCCATTCACATGAATTGTAAAAAATTTTAAGTCTGAAACCTTAGTCGTTACTACCTTTTCTTTTAATTCAAACTCATAATTTATTGTTTTCTAAATTTGTAAATCAATAATTATTATTATTTTGTAATTAAGTTGTTAGAATACTATTTTAGCTGTTTGAAATATTTTAAATGAGTCCGTTTGACTTATACAAAATTGTTAGAGCTAAATATATTAAAATTAAAAATAGTAAGCACTCTTTTACAACTTATCCATTTCGTATTCCCAAGGCCTGTTCCAGCTCTGCACGCTTTTGGTTCACTTTAGTAAAGAAATAACGAGAAACGGCCTCATGTGTCCATGGCTGGTAATAAAACTCAGCGCGACGTTCTTCTTCTGGATTACCTGCCACATCCGTCATGGCCTATAGTTTATTTAAATTGATTAGAGCATGGCAAAAAAAAAAAACATACAGTTAGTGTCATTAATATTCGGTTTAATTGATGTCACATATTTAAGATAACTTTCTGAAGTTGAAAAACGTTTTTTTCGCTTTCCTTATTTTAATTATTAAAAAAATAATCTATAAACAATTGTTAGGCAAAATTATATTGAAAAATAATTATTAAGTAGAGTTTACACTAGGCAATATTAATGATACACAATATTAATGATACATGCACACTTTTTCAATTGCTTTAGTTACTATCTTGAACATTTTTAAGACTGAACAATTATATACTACCGCTACTATGGTAGCACATATGAGTTCTTTCAATTCTTTTCCGAACTGTAAAAATTTTGGATACGTCTTACAAATACATATGCAATAATTTCTCAATTCTTTTCCGACTTGTGAGTAAACCATGTGAAATAAAATAAAGAAAATAATATAGGTTGTTGTAAATGTAAATGTAAAAAAATGTTTTCCCCAACAGAGGAATTAAATCTAATGCCAACATCAAACTTCAGTTGCAAACAAGCAAATAAAAACTCAGGAGATCGCTTAAAGATTCAAATTTATATATAAATCGTCTTCCATACTCATAAAATAAAGTAAATTAATTCCACAGCAGCATTTCTGACAATTAATACATATTCTTAATTGTTATAAAGGTATGGTCAGATGTAAACGTAGGGTTAATAAAAATTTTAAAGCACATTTGTACGTACTTTTGTACCTAATTTAAGTTAATATATTCGATACATAATATATATCCCAAATAAATCATTTAATACCCCACAATGGGATTAAATTAAATCTTGAGGTCTTAGCTCTTCATTCGAGTAGTCAAATATGAAAAATCATGTAATAACGTTACAGTCTGTAATATAAGTATATCTTTGCACATAGAGAATATTAAAGAATAAAAATATTTTATTCTAACGGTATTTTTTCCCACTCTTCTTTAATAAACTGTATCAATTCGTTTTTGATCGTTGGTGATCTTTTCCCTAACGTTTTCTTTAGATGAACTCACAAATTTTCGATAGGGTTTATATCCGGACTTTGGGCAGGAGTATCAATAACTTTGGTACGGTTGTACAGTAGACATGACCCACATAAATAAGATTTGTGCTTTGGATCATTATCTTGATAGTATCTGTATTTTAATTTTTCGGATTATCCGGGTTAATAAAACCAAACTTTTTAACGTTGTAGGTCAGTTCGTTTTTCAGAATATCAAGATATACTTCTTTAGTCATTGTTTCATCCAAAATTCCAACTCCTTTGCTGGATATACAGCCGTATACTATTACGGAGAGTTTTCCGAACTTTACTGTAGGAATAAGATTTTTATTTTCTAGTGATGTTAGGAACTAACACCAAACTTTTTGCGGTCCGTCATGATAGTAAAGCAAAATTTTTGTTTCATCTGAGAAAATAACATCGTCCCAGTACTTTAGAGGAAGTAAAACGTGTTCGGTGGCAAATCTTAACCTCTTTTCAATATTCTGAGCTGAAAGCATGGTTTTTTCCTCGCCTCTCTTTACGAATATTTATTCTATTGAAGAACATTTCTGATTGTTTCACCAGAAACACGAGATACATATATCATATACAGTTCTGATTTTCAAGGAAAACATATCGGCGATTTCCTTGGCAGATTTGCCTTCGTAGTGATTGAAATAGACCAATTGTATAATATCTTTTGAAACTGATTTTCGTCATTTTTTATATTCAAATATGATGTCACTTGTTGCATTAAGAACGATCATTTTATAACTATATACATAAGTATGTATATAAATCTTTCTTTACCTCTTTCACATTGCATTCCATTTATGAGAAAAATCAAATGCACAAAATTTTCAAAATAACGGCATTTTTTTCCTTTTTTTGATTGTCTTCACTCAATATGCAAATATTTTTTTTTACACTTTTTATACTGAGTAACCTTTTGTTTTTGCTGTTTTTGTTGTAATGTGTATGTGCATTTAAAAAGTATTGACTAATAGTCGTTATGGGATGTGTGCAAAAAATAAACCGTATGTAAATGTTTTTTTTTAAATACTCTTGCGAAACTACAGTAAACTATGTCATAAGTAAATGAAAAGGTACAGGAAATTCAAAGAAAATAATGGTGATATTTTTAGATTTCAAGAGAGCGTTTGAAACAATTGACAGGCGGATAATGCTCGGAAAGCTATATGTATATGGAATAAGAGGAAAAGAGTGGGAATGGTTCCATTCATACTTGAGTAATTGAAAACAAATAACAAATGTTAATGGTTCGTTATCAAATGAAGTAATAAATGATTTTGGTGTACCTCAAGGTTCTGTTTTAGGTGCCTTGTTATTTATAATATATGTACATAAATGACATGCCTGGTATTATGGAAAAATGTGAAATGGTTTTATATGCTGACGATGCACTTATATTTACGTCTGCAGAAAACGATGAAAAATGTCGATCAAATATGACATATGATATAAATAAAATAAGCAACTGGTTAAAAATGAATAAATTAAAGTTAAATGAAAATAAGAAAAATAATGGAAATAAACATAAATACAGACGAAATATTTAAAATAAATAACACAATAATAGAAAAAGTTGATCAAGTCAAATATCTCGGATTTATAATAGACAAAAGGCTCAAGTTTAATGAACACATTGATTATACATGCAAAAAAATTGGTAAAAAAATCGGTTTCTTAAAAAGAATAAGAAGCAAAATATCAAAAACTACCGCAACTAATATTTATAACACAATAATTAAACCACATTTTGAGTTTGGATCAACAATTTTATATACATGCAGCAACACAATTCAACTAACAAGAATGCAGAAACTACAAAATAAAGCGATGAGAATAATTCTAAGAGCAAATAGGTATACGCATTTACAATCAATGCTGGATAGTCTTAAGTGGATGACAGTTAAACAAATACTAGAATTTAACACTTTAAAGTTCATTCGAAAAATGAAGCAAGGAGACGCGCCAGAGTATCTGTGTGAACAAATAAAATATGTAGGTGGGAGTCAACCATACGGATTGAGAAACGCCGATGATTTTCGTATTACAAGGGCTACAACAACAATAATGCAAAGAACATTATTTTATAAAGGTTTTAAACTGTACAATTCATTACCAAACAATATGAAAAATGAAATAAACAATAACGTATTTATAAGAAAATGTATTAATTTTGTGAGATTTAATGTTAATTCAATTAATTTAGATACATAGAAGAGCAAAAAATAGTATTGTAAGCATAGCATGCATTTTTTTTTGTAAACAAAGTATTTTTAATACTAATAATAATAAAAAAAATAATAAAAAAAACTTCTTTAATGAAGATATTTTACATGTTTTTTTCTGTGCAAAGATATATTTTGTAAACTGTATACAGTGGTCGACATATTTATTTTGACAAAGTAAAGTGAAGAATTGCTTTATTATTCGGGTATGTTCCAGGTTTCGACTCGGATTGAAAACGAAAAATTTTTTGTATCCCCATAATTTATAAATTGGTGTACTGAATTCAGCATGTTTTCTCACATTCGAAATTTATGTTCGAAAGAAAATCTAAATGTCAACAGCTACGGCTACGCAAAAATCGACGGCTGCCGGCAAAAAAGTTGCAAAAATATTAACATATTACAAAAATAAAGCAATTTACAGGGTATGAAAACAAAGATATTCAAATTTTTCAATTAATTTTCTACGCGAATAAACAGAAAATTAATACTCTTAAAGAAACGTAGAATGAAAATAAAATTATTCAATACTCTCAAAAAAGACAACGAACGAAAATAAAATTATTTGCTTTTGGCTGATCTGCTTGATTTGATATACCGTTACATCGTACAACTTTTGAACATGAAACATGCTCATCTTAGTTTAAATTCACATCCACAAATACAAAGACTTACAAGCAGGCTTTGATTTTACAATTTTTTAAAAGAGATTAATTTTATTCTCTTTTCTTCTTCTAGTTGCGTTATTTATCAGCGCGGCTGTTAGCCGGCTATAGGCTAATCGACTACATTGTCTTGGCACCATGTGGTGTTAAAACAAAGTATTGCCTGATTATTACATTACAATTTTACAACTAAATGCAATCGTTTTATTATAATTATTGTTTAAATAGATCTATATACATACATATATATGAAATTAGTTTTAATTTCCTTAAAAAAATTCATTTTTCTTTTTCAATAAGATCTAAATGCATTAAGATTTAGTTCAAAAAAGATTGACATATCAAACTTTAGTATGTATGTAGTGCAACTTTGTGTTTTCGAACATAAACAAAATTGTTGTATTTTTTAATGTTTTTTACACAAGTGAGATCTGCCAAAACCAAATTGAAATTTTTGGCAGTTTGAAAAAAAAAATTGTTTTTAATATTTCTGTGAAAATTTACATTTTTTGATGAAGTTGAATAAAAAACACTTCAAACTAAAAACTAAAATTGTATTTGTCTTAATAATGTTAGCATTTATAAGAATAAAGTTGGATTCGTTTTACTTTCTCCCACCCCTTACTACTCTAATTGAAAAAGAATAAAAACATGGGGATGTGAATTGCAGAACACCAAAAATACTAAAGTAATCTACTTTCGAGTGAATTCGGATTCTAGAACATAACCGATTATTTTTTAATGTTGAAACTGTTATAACGGTACAGTTACAATATTTTCTTTCCTCAAATTCTTAAGCACACGTACGAAAATATATTTTTAAAATCTTTACGCATTCTTATTCTGAAGAGAGAAATGTAAATTGGTATACGAATTTGTAACGGCATAATTATTTTGACATTTTATAATTTTATTTCGTTTTGTTTTTTGTGTTAAACTTTAGTACAAAGCGGTCATTGTTCAGTATTACTTATTAACATTCGATGAAAGATAAATAAAATAATTCTATTACTATTGAGTAAATATGGGGAAAATCTCGGAATTAAGTAACACCGTCAGAAGCGAAATTATAACCAAGTATAATCTTGGCATATCTGTAATAAATATTGCCAAGGAATACAATGTACCTAGGCAAGCTGTTTATTATCAAATAAAAAAATGTAAAAAAAGTTTTTGTCAGACTAGACCTAAAAATCGCACCTGTTATCCAAAAAGTTAGCCATGGAGGTGGCACAGTCATGTTCTGGGGCTGTATAGCATACAAAGGCTTGGGAGACTTGGTTCCAATAGAAGGTTCGATGAATCAAAACCAATATTTAAGAATTTTAAACGCATTTCATTCTGGCGATAAGTTGATTGGACAGTTGTTTATTTTTCAACAGGACAATGCGCCTTGCCACAAGAGTAAAATGATTAAGACATTTTTGACAGAAAGTTGCATTTGGATTGGCCACTCCAAAGTCCAGATTTGAATGTAATTAAAAATGTTTGGTCGTATATAAGCGCCAAAGAGGAGCAAATCTGACAAGAACCAGAGAAGAAACAATATCTGAAGTCAAACCTTTGTGGGAGGGCATACCAACAAAATGCATTAAAAACTTGATCGATTTCGTTCCTAAAAGACTCCGGAAAGTCATTGCCGCTAAAGGAGGATGCACATTTTATTAATATTAAAAATATTTAAAAAATTTTACAAAACTTGAAATAATATATTTTTTATATTTTATTGTTTCTTGTTGGCTTAGCTAGGTATATGCCTTCATTTCATTGGCGCTAATCAAATCATCAGTACCATTTTAGCCAAATCATGATTGAAAGCATTCTAGCTCGTATACTTATGCAAAAGTGGCACTAGGTATAGACTAAAGATAATCTTTTTTTCCACTACTATTTATTTATTGTATCTTCAAATTGAACTAACAATAAGTATTCAAATCCCAAGTATAAATATAATGATTAGGCCCAACCAGTGTCGGACATAAACTTAGTGATAGTAATTAATAAAACATAAATGTGGTGTTAAGCAGAAAAGTATTCAAAAAAAGTTCAATCCGGAGTGTTGCGCATTAAAGCTGTAGTGTCCTTCTTTTTTAAGCGGATGTGTCCAGTAAAGTTCAAGATGTTACGAGCAAGGGGATTAGGATGGGACTCGAGTTTTGTTAAATATTTGCCTGCATATTTTCCAATTTCAGCGGTCACAAGTGGCATATTTAAATCACGATGTAAAATTGAAATTTTCATGTACCATGGAGCCGATGTTATTAACCTTAAAATTTTGTTTTGCATTCGTTGGATTCTCTCTACATTGGAAGCTGAAGCAGTGCCCCATAGCTGAATTCCGTAACACCATATGGGTTTCAAAAACGACGTGTATATTAAAAGTTTACAATACAGACTGAGGGTTGAATTTCTACCAATCAGCCAATGTATCTGGGTTAATTTAAGCTTCATTTGTGTCAGCTTGGAGTCAATGTGGTGTTTCCATGTAAGCCGTCGGTCAAGATGTATACCAAGGTATATCACCTGTGAATTTGAGGAACAACTTGTTTGTTTATTCGAATGGGGGGACAAGTGTCTCTTCGTAGGCTAAATGTGACATGAACACACTTTTGTTCATTTACTTTTATTCTCCATAAGTTCAACCACAGCTCCAACAGGTTAATATGTTCCTGAAGATATCGGGATGCCTCGTGAGGGTTTTCATGCATACTAAGGCAGGCTGTATCATCGGCAAATGTAGAAGTGAGGATATTACTGCTCAAAGGCATATCACAGGTATAAATCAAATACAAAACCTGCCCCAGTATACTCCCCTGTGGTAGTGATGAGGTAGTTTCGGGCACACTCATGAAGTCTCCTTCCACAACAGTGAACTTACGGCTAGAATGTAACTTTCCAAAAGATTTAGAATAAAGAGGGAAGAGCAATACTTCTTTTCTTCAAATGTTCTTCTTATAAAATGAACCAATTTATGAGTTTGTTCAACGGTACTATGATGACTTCTAAAACCAAATTGATGGTCCGGTATGCAACCAATATCATTTAGAATTGGGGACAATTTTGTCATGAGCAGCTTTTCGAAGAGCTTTGAAATTGTTGACAGTAAACTTATTGGCCTATATGACTCAGACTTGGTAAGATCTTTGCCAGCCTTTGGAATCATTTTGATCATGGCAAGTTTCCAGCTGTGTGGATAATACTCCAGTCGTAAAATGCCATTAAAAATAAATAACAGGATTCTAATAGCAATACGAGGCAACCATCAGCATCTTGTTACTAATTCCATCAATACCCGGAGCCTTTTTTAGGTTGGTTTCAGCAATTAGTTTTTGTACATCACGCATTTTAAACTTTATGGGTCGAGCGGGTAGAGCAACTACACTCGGCTGTGACATCGAGACCTTCCAGATAGTTCTTAAGAGAAGCAGATTTTTCAGATGCAAGCAACTCTTGGGAGTCGTTTAGTGCATTGTCTAAGTCTGATTTTTGTTGGGCCATCTGTGCTGTTGCCATTCCCTTCTAGCTCTTCTTTTTTCACATACGAGACGTTCAATATCCGCAGAATAAATTCTATCTGCGGATGGGAGGTAGTGGCATGTTTAGCAGCCTGTTTAATATTTTCGGTAAGATTGGCAATGTTAAATTCAATATCATCGGAAGTTCTTAGCGTGATAAAGATAATCTTTATTCGAATTTTGAGATTTGTTTATAAACTCAGCATTCATGACCATGTCAATAATTTTGCAGTTGACTTATTGGTTGTTCTTTTGATAACTATGTTCTTTTGTGTACGTTATTGTATTTTTTTAAAACTCTAAAATATGGTGTCCCTATTGATTTATGTAGAAGATTCAATTTTTCTCATTCCTCACGTAACTTAAAAATCGTTATACCTCTTATACGTTACGAAATATTATCACTTTCTTTTTCTATCAGGGTTGCTAGAATATGGAATACTTTAACCTATAGAGCTAATATATTTCTCGGATTCCATCGCTGCCTATAAGAAGAAATTGTTAGCTTAGTTAAATCTCTAACAGGGACTTTTTTTCATATTTTTACATTTTAATGTTTTAAAGTTTAATTGATTTGAGAAGACGTCGTTTTTGCTGGGGAACAGTTTAAAGTAATTTATACTTTAAATTTTTAATTTTTCTTTCTACGCCTTTATACAATTAATCGCCCTTTAATTGTATAAAGGCGTAAAAAGAAAAACAAAAGGACGAAGGTCAATTGTAATTCTTTATTGTGTTGTGATTGTACAAAAGCTTACTAAAGTACCTTCGTAGACCAGTAGCTAGTGTACTAAACTGGTAGTCCGAAGGTCGCAGGTTCGACTCCTGCCGCAGACTCCGGGTGTCTCTGCAGATAAGCCCAGTAGCTTCGCAGTTTGTGTTTGTTAATTAAATATATATATATATATATATATATATATATATATATATATATATATATATATATATATATATATATATATATATATATATATATATATATATATACTTCTGTGTTCTTGTTGATTACAAATAGAAAAATATGATTGAGTTCTATTGGAATTCTCATATATATTTGTAGTCTTTTGCATAAGTATACGAGCTTGAATGCTTTCAATCATGATTTGGCTAAAATGGTACTGATGATTTGGTTAGCGCCAATGAAATCCAGGCATATACCTAGCTAAGCCGACAACAAACAATAAAATATTAAAATAGTTATTTTGAAGAATATCTCGAATAACAAATTTGATAAATATTAATATATTTTTGGTTAAAATGTTAACATATTATATGTCAAAATACTTATGCCACCACTAAACTTTTAACTTAATTGCATAGAATGCAAATTTAATTTAAGAAGTTATGATTTTATGTTTTTTAATTTGTAAATAAACGATACTTTCATTTGAAAAAAATTTTGAATTTTTTATTATATGTAACTAAAAAAATTTTAAAATTGTAAAATTTTTCAGGTATCAAAGTATATATGCCGACCACTGTATTTATGTTAAAATATTATGGGTTTTTATCATACTAGTAAAACTTATAAATTTACATATATGTAAGTATGTATATGAAAATAAAAACAACATACATATCCACGTGTAATCATACTCGTATATCTATATACATATATAAAATAGGATGTGTGTATTTATGTATGTATGTAACGTAATGGCTCCAAAACGGCTGGGCAGATTTTGACGAAATTTTCAGGGAACCTTCAGAATACTCGGGCGGGTGACACTGTGAAGTCTGATTTTCGGTCTGTGGGCGGAGGGGCGTGGCAAAATCCAATAATTCATAAAATGAGAACGGCTGGGCCTATTTCTGTAAAACTTTTTGTCAGTTATTCGTATTTTCGAGGAGAAGGTTTTTATGGAAGAAAATCCCTCCGCAAAAGTCGGAAAATTGGAAAAATCGAGTTTTTGTATGAAATTTTGTTTGATGGCTTAAAATTGGGGCGAGGCGAAGTTCGCCTGGTTCGCTAGTAGTTAATAAGAGTAAATTCAGATTCGTTTTATTCGAATAAAGAATATTTCAAGGCGAGTTTATAACAGGCGAAATTGACAGCGCAGCTGAAACTTTTTCCCAAATTGTGTAATTGCGGAATATCAAAATTTGTTTTGATTACTTGATTATTTGCTTATTTTTTATTACTGTTGAATTTTTTTTATTTTTATAGTGCATTTTGGTTTAACTGTATGATTTAAAGTACTTTAGTACTTCTTAATAGAAGTTTTTTGTTTAATAATTCCACTATGTTCTTTTAGCATATATTTAATTGTTCCATTCTTTACGACGGTTAAATTTTAAAACAAGGGTTAACTTTTAACGCCGGACCCACATACAAATGGCATAAATATCTAATGGCTAAGGTAGTTGTTGTAGTATATTTTTTTTCTGTCTTTTTTATTTTGTCCTGAAAATTTTGTTTTAATTATATGTAATCGCTAACACGGTTCTTATATATTTTTTATAATATTTATGGATTTTATAGTGTATATTTTCAATTGGAGAATTTAGTCATACTTTTCAAAATCTTCACCTAAATCATGTTTGAAAAGCATTTAAACTCATGGAAATTACTGATGATTTGGTTAACGCCAATGAAGTGCAGGCATATACTCAAATAAGCCAGCAACAAACAATCAAATGTTATATTTTTATTTTGGAGAATATCTCGAATATCAACTAATTTGACTTTTTACAGCCATTAAAAAAATTCATAATATAGTGTGCTGTTTAAACATTATTTTTAAGGAAACGAATGTTGCACAACACACCAGAAACCAAACAACAATCAAGACATTGGGTTTCTTCTGGTGAACAATCAGAAAAAATGGTTAAGGTGACAGATCGGCTGACTTCCTAAACGTATACTTACAATGCATCAATACAGTACATATTAATACCAAGTTGATGCATTGTGTATATGCTTTTTTAATACTTTGCATACTGATGGTTTGCATCCGTTACACCGCTTAGAAACATTTATATGCATTATATCATTCATAATAAAGCGAACAATGGCGGAAGAGCATGTTTTATTGCAAAAAGAAACACGGGTATCAAAAAGGATACCAGAAACAAGAGGCTTTGTGCAAATACATAAATGATGCACTAAAATTTTTTTACTAAACCAATTTATTATAATTTTTAGAAACTTCTGTGTTTGTTAAATAGTTCACACAAATATAGAAATGTATTAAATTATGAGAAAAACCGCTTACTTAAGTATGTATGTATGTATGTATGTATGTATATTCCTGCCTCGCAATTGTGCTACGTTTTGTTTTCCTTTTGCATCTACTTATATTTTTTTGGTTGCTTTTCTTGCATATTAACTACAACAGTGATGCAAATGGAAACAAAATATATTGTAAAAATTTTAAGGGTTGCATTTAGGAATACGTTGCAATGTATTCCAAAGCAACATGCGTTTAGGAAGTCAGCCATCCACTTATCAACTGGACAGTTTCTTTATTTAAATGCAGGCAGTGTCATTCATATATACTATCTTGAAAAAGCCTGTTTTGAGGGATTTGAGGTATCTTATTATTTAAAGGCAATAAAAAAACTTTGGTATGTGATTTCATCCGCCTTGTGAATCCTTTATTGATAGGGAATAAGAAACAGGAAAGTAAAGAACTAAGAAAACGGAGGCACCCAGACATCGACAGGTATTGGACCTGCGACCCTACGACTATTACTCAGCCCATTTGCCACTTGTATAAGAGGACACTCTTAATAAAAATAAAATATGTTTAGAATAGGTATGCGCTTCCTTTGACATTTTATACAATTATTTTTTTATGATCTTTTGCCTACCAATAGTTTACAATACTGTTGAAAATATTTTAACAAGATCATTAATAATCAAAGAACGAGATATGACTACACACAGATCTTAAATATGCAACATCAATAAAACAGAATACAAATAAATTTATATTATTCGACCTTTCTTAATTAATTGTGTTAATTTATCGAGTTTGAGGTCTAAAAAATTAAATTAACACAGAATACCAATAATAAAGAAAAAGAAAAGAATTAAAGAATTACCTTCAAATCACGCGTTTGACTCACTATCCATCGCTGTATAAACGTTTGAGGATCTTTTGCGAAACTAAGGAAAAATTCACGATTTGTTTTCATTTGATTTATTGTATCCACAGTTTCGTGAATTTTGGCATCAAGACCTTGTATTTCCTGCTGACTAGCAGTGCTCATAAGGAAGTTGTTCATCTGGTTCTTAAGTGTATCGTCTACCTCGACATCAATATCATAGCAAGCAGTCTGCTTATTTTCAGCCCCGCTTTCAATAAAATGATTAATAACGATTGGATCTGGAGGGTGCAGTAGTGGATTGAGTCTTTGAGGAATTTCGGCAAATTTCATGCGTTGACATCCAAAGATTTGTTCTAAATACTTGTCACAGTTAATATATTCTCTCTCATGGGCGTCCTGTAATTTGTGTGTTTTTATATACTGCCACAAGGCTGAAATTATAACAGGTCGTGTTTGTGTATGAACACCAAGTAATCGTGCAAGTCGTGGATCTAATTTGAATTGCAGCGGCTGATAATCCAGCAATAACAATATGGTGCAGCGTACATTTCTATCACCAGGTCTTTTTACTTGGAAGCCATCGGTTTCTTGTGTCGTATGTGTGCGGTGCCACTCAACTAAATGGTTGTCTGGACCATACAACTCCTTGTCGAGTTCAATGACAAGCGATTTGAAAAATGAAGAAAATTTCCGCTTAATTTTTGTATTTGGATCACCTTTACCATCCTCCAACAAACGACCTTCCACACGCAATTCCCAAGAGGCTACTGAGCCCTCGTCGCCATCATTTGTTGGCTCTTTGCTGGGGTAAAATGTATTCGAAATAAATATGCGCAATTTGCGTTTTTGCTTCATTGGTCTTTTTAGAGCTTCTTGAATATCCAAACGTTTTCTCATTATAGTTGCGTCCAATTTTCTTTCGAAAGTGAGCAAATCCATATACGCTTGAGATTCTGGCACCAAATCACGGACCTTTTGTGGTAAAATCTTATCGGCCAACTTCTTTTTCTTTTTGGCAGCAGAAAATTCAGTTTTAGTTTGCGCATTATTTATTGTACGTGATTCGGCAGAACGTTTACCACCCCCACTACTGCCTGTTCCACGTAATCCACTTTGAAAACCTGGCTGGGAGGCACGTTGGTGTAGTGGGGGGCCCCCTGATGGATTAGTATTAGTCTGCACTGGTTGAGGGTTGCTTGGATGTAGTGGAAAGCCTCTTTGCTAAAATTAAAAGTTTTTAATTCTTATTATATACTGTATAGGTATTAAGTTCAAAGTACTTTGGCGAACTACACACCGGAAAACCTGTTCCTGCTGCATATGGACGCATACCGGCTGTTTGAGGTGGTGGTGCTTGATAACGTGGTTGCCCGGGTACTGGTGATTGCCCTGGTTGTCCAGGGGCAAATCTTTGAGCCATTTTATCCAAGAAAATATTTTAAAAAATTTTAATAAGCTTTAGTAATCTCGCCCAACAACGCAGAGTTTGGAGGTGAATGTCGCCATTTTGCATTCTAAATGACAACTTATTTCACCACAGTTATTGTTATTGCCAACATAAATGGTTTTTATACATCGCAAGAAATTAGTTAGTCAAAAGAAATACAAGGGTAGGTAGGTATATTGCTGATTTTATTCGACTTTTAATTAACGTATTGCATTATATATTAAGCTCATCTTTTTATATAATATATTTATTTTGAACAATATATAAAATATATGCAATCTGTGGATTTCGTCTTCAAGAAATTCAAATTACTTTTAAAACTTTACTTTTAATAAATAAATAAATAAAAATAAATGGTATACAGAGTATATATATATATATATATATATATATATATATATATATATATATATATATATATATATATATATATATATATATATATATATATATATATATATATTTTGCAAACCGTATATATACATATATATACTGTTTGCAAAATATATTTTTTCTTCATTCAAGAATTAAAAAAACATTTACATACGGTTTATTTTTTTGCACACATCCCATAATGGTACTTGATCACGACTATTAGGCGCCAATACTTTTTAAATGGACATACACATTACAACAACAATGACAAAAACAGAATTTTACTCAGTATAAAAAGTGTAAAAAAAGTATTTGCATATTGAGTGCAGAAAATCAAAAAAAAGGAAAAATGCCGTTATTTTGAAAAAGTTTTGTGCATTTGGGTTTTCTCATAAATGGAATGGAATGTGAAAGATGTAAACAAAGATTTAGTTATAAAATGATCGTTCTTAATGCAACAAGTGACCTCATATTTGAATATAAAAAAATTACAGGAAAATGAGTTTGAAAAGATATTACACAATTGGTCTATTTCAATCACTACGGGCACAAAACCAATACTCTCAGCTCAAAATATTCAAAAGAGGTTAAGATTTGCCACCGAACACATTTCACTTCCTCCAGAGTACTGGGATGATGTTATTTTCTCAGATGACTTGTGCTTGAATATCATAACGGACCGTAAAGTGTTTGTCGTAAGCCCTTACATCACGAGAAAATAAAAATCTTATTCCTACAATAAATTTCCGCAATGGTATAGGACTATATATCCAGCAAAGGAGCTGAAATTTTGGACGAAACAATGACTAAAGAAGTATATCTTGATATTCTAAAAAACGAACTGACCTCCCGCGTTAAAATTTTGGTTTTATAAACCTGAATAATCAAATAAAATAAAATACAAATACTATCAAGATAATGATCCCAAGCATAAATCTTATTTATGTAGGTCATAGCTACCGTACAACTGTACTAAAGTTATTGATACTCCTGCCCAAAGTTCGCACATAAACCCTATCGAAATTTTGCGAGTTTATTTAAAGAAAAGGTAGGGAAACGATCCCCAACAAACGAAAACGAATTGATACGGTTTATTAAAGTAGAGTGGGAAAAATACCGTTAAAATATAATATTGCAAAGCTAATTCAATCGATGCGAATAAATATGCAAGCGGTAATTGATGCTCGAGGTGGACACACAAAATATTAGAAACAAAAATTCCAAAATTTTAACAATTATTAAGCTTCAGTACTTATTACTGCCAAAACAACTGTTGTGGAAGAAGGAGTAACGAAAAGTAGTGAAAGGTAAGAAAATAATATTTTATTGCTTACTCGGTTTAATAAAGTTATATTAAAGAGAAAGTCAAATTCTTTATCAAAAAATTTACGGATACATGTTTATATATAGTTTATATATAGATCTATGTATATACAAAAAGGCAAAGTAGTACTTCGGTATCTTTTTTCTCCTTTTCTTGGCAACCGATGTTCTTCATTCTTTTCAGTAGATATCATCGAGCTTTAGTCTCATTTAATAATGTTAATTAATTGCATAAGCACTAACCACGGAAATGTTCATATTTGCATATAATTTTATTTTATTCATTGTTTTTGCAAACAAGAAGAAGATTAGTAATTATAGTACGTTTCATATATGTACGTGATTTCGGTCAAATTACATGATATGCCCATATTACGTAGTTTGGTACATGATTTTGCATATAATTTACGTGACGAAATTACGTCAAATGTCGAAAATTGTATGTGCAACACTGCGCGGCTTCTTTAATTCCAAATGCAGCTCTTGGGCATCCATTATTAGTGACTTACAAATCCGAAAAAATGATATTTATAGTACGTTTCCACTATGAGCATATCAAGTTGATTTGACGAAATTATTTCACAGTGTTTCCATTATGTTTTAAGCAGTGTTGCCATTTTGATGCTTTTCGGGTATTTTATGACGCTTTTTTGGTCTCGTTACCCTTTTTATTTTTTCGAATATCCGTTTTTAAAAGGGGTATTTTTCGACGCCTTTTCCAAGTTTTACGCTTTTGGTGGTGCTTTTTGTTACAAGTGTGTAATTTTAAAGTTTTACAATTTAAGAATACTTTTGAAACAACAAAGCAATTTTTTTAAGTGTTGTGTTTTTTAATATGTACTTCGTTATTTCCCCGACACTAAAGTTAGCTAATTAGAAGTCTTTTAATTTGCTGTCCAATTTAAAATACGGACAATTAGCTCCTAAA
The DNA here is from genome assembly GCA_963681545.1 of Germaria angustata. Classification (NCBI taxonomy): domain Eukaryota; kingdom Metazoa; phylum Arthropoda; class Insecta; order Diptera; family Tachinidae; genus Germaria; species Germaria angustata. The sequence goes on from OY813001.1 coordinate 71,814,445, forward strand.
AAGGGTAAGCAGTTTAATTTTTATATTTCTACAATATCAAAAGCCGAAACACCAAGATAATAATTGTAATTGTTTGTAAAAAAATTCAGCTTTTGCATATAGTGGATGCCAAAATTTAAGTATGATACAATTCTTTAACTTCTTGTACATAATTTTAATGCAATTATAGTTTAGATGGATCGACAATACCGAAAAAAGTGGGAGACTATTCCACTGTTCAAAAATTGGTTAAGACCTGCAAAGGATTCTGGTAAAGCGCTTTATATATGCTTGTATTGCGAATTAAATTCCAGACATAGTGATTATTGCGGCATAGCACTACAAGATAACATAAAAAAGCGATGAACCCACTTAATGGAAATAAGTTTTCAAACAAAAAAATTTCGCTATTTAGTCTAGATAAGCTTTTAAAAAATAATGAAGTGGATATCATTGATTTAATACAAAATTTCATTGATGATTCGTATCTAATAAAAAAAAAATATATATATAAATTTCCCTAAAAAATCTACCGCAGCAAAAATTAGAGAATAAAGAGAGAAATGATAAATTTTGCATTGAAGTGCACGATTTTAAAAATTGTTTGGGGGAAAATTCTTTTTATGAACTAGCTTACTTTGTTATTCTTATTCTTTCGTTTCCTTACTCAAATGCCGAAGTGGAAAGAACATTTAGCTTAATGAATTTTTTTAAACCAAAAATTAGAAATTGACTTTCTTTAAACTCGGCTAATTCAATTGCACATAAAATACGGTCTTAAGCAAGAAAAGGTTTGTTGTCACAATTGCAAATTGCCTTCAAGAGATCTGAGTACTTCATTAAAACCGATTTGTGGCCAGAAAATGACGATTATGAAGCAGATATTTTTGAAAATGACATTGTTTTTCCATGAAATGTTATATTTACTTTTTTATGAATTATTTTAAGTTTTTGTTTGCTCCTAATAATAAAACAAATCATTTATTTTAATTTTTAACTTTTTTCCCCGTTGTTTGCAATTGTTGTTTGTTCAAATTTTAATTTTATTTTGGCGCTTTTTACCCTTTTTTCGTAAATTATTTATCCTTTTTTGTCTTTACATTGACGCTTTTCTTCATTTCCAAATTGGCAACATTGGCTTTAAGTGATTTCATGTTCGAATTTTCGGCATCAATTTGATGTTTGTGTTGTTTATTTATTTTTAACATAAAAGAACCACAACTTTTGTTTGAAGTAGAAAAAAATCTATAAAAATGGAAAATAACATTGAGTTTTTATTAAATTATATTCAACACAAGAACGAGTTAACAGCAAAAGTATGCGACTACTTTTCAAGTGCTACAATTTTGTGTCAACATCAACGCCAAATATGTCTGCAAAGAATGAGGAGGAACCGCAAAAAAAAGTATTTGTTAATTCTTATTGCAAAAACTATAAGAACATCTCCAAGGCTTTGGAAATTGGTGAGCTTTAGCATGTATTTTTTCTAAATAGTTTTTAATGTTGTATGTATTTAAAGGATCGGTCTTCGAGATTTTGGGAACAAGACTGCCAAGTAAACGAAGGTGAAATCTTTAAGAAGAATTTCCGGATGTCTCGTAAAACGTTTAACATACGTCGTAAATACTTACAAAGCATGAAAAAACAAAATACCACCTTTAGGAGTGCTATTTCCTTAGAAAAAAGAGTAGCAATGGCTTTAAATGCCTTGGGTTCTACTGCCGAATATAGAAGCATTGGAAATATAGTTGGTGCTTCCAAGTCAATGGTATGCAAAATAGAAGAAAAAGATGAAAGGAATAGAATAGAGCAAAAGAATTGGGAAGAAAAAATGTACAATTTAGAATTAGAAAAGAAAAAATTTTTGGAAAAAATTTCAAAGGACAATGAAGAGATTAAAACTGAAATAATAAATTTTTTAAAGAAAAAGTCTTAAGATTAGGTCTCTTAAAAATTACATTAAAAAAACATTTTTACTATTACGTTTTTTTTATAAACAAACGTAAAAATTTTGCTAAATAAAAAATACTACAATTACAATTATGTTATTACCAAAATTGTGTACCTGTATCCATGCAATATGAATTAAGTGCTTGACATATAATTTCAGCGTCATTTCCTGTATCATTAAGTAAAATTTCACTATCAGGGAATATCCTATTTTCAAAATTCCTGAAGTCAGCAATCCATTCGTGGTTGATTTTAACATTATGTGCATTTAGGAAATTATTAAGAACACAAGATGCTAACATTATCATTAATGTTAGCATAAATTATATCACTATCAATGCCCTTTCCTACACGACGAAAGCGAGCTTTTAGGTGACCAAATGCTGTTTTTCTCTTAACCCTTAATAGCCTACTGGTTCCTCCAGGAACCAACCAAAAAAAATCACAACTTTGTTCAACAGTTCTTTGGTTTACTTAACGCTGTGACTTTTAAATTGCTTTTGCTTCAACCGTTATTATTTACGTTCATCGCCACTTGAATTTACGCTCAATTAGCAGGTGGATGTTCAGTAGTGCGTGACAACAGCGACGAGAAGGTATTTGTGCGAAATTGTGTTTATTGCAAAAAAAGTTTTTATGCTAAATTCTCTGAAATCGTTACGGAAAAAAATATTTTTGTAATCTTTGTATTGTTTAAAAAAGGCTGTAAGTATTTGGAGTAAAGGTAATGTTTTTTTTAGTGTTTGTCTTCGAATTTATTGGTTGGTTCTTTGAAGAACCACCAGGCTCCGGGAGTTCAAAATTAACAATTTATATGTGTGTTTGTATGGAGGCATTTTTTGTGTTCTTTTAGTTAATTTTTTTTTGGATATGGGGCGTAGACCTCGTGATTTTCGAACATACGAGGAACTTTCTGAGTATGTTAACTCAATTGCCTGGTCAGATAGCGAAGATGATGTAGAATTTTCCAGTGATGATTCGGAACTCGACCCAAATTTCGACTTTGAAGCTGCTTTTAGAAATGAAAGGCGGACTGAAGATGAAGAGGGAGATGAAGTAATTGAAGCAGCAGATGCTGAGAACATTGAAAATGATGTAGCAGATGATGTGGCTGATGTGGGTGCGTCTGCCAATGTTGTTGTAAGATTGGCTCATTCGATTTCTCGATTCGTCAATCACGCTTTGTACTTCGACAATTATTATACATCTATTCCCTATTACCACAAAAATTTAAAAAATCGAGGTGAATACGAAGAATTAGTCGCTACGTTTCACGGAATAGACGTTACCACAGTCGCATGGAACGACAATAAAGAAGTGAACATGGCATCGACTTTGGCCGAAGTGAAGCCATATATTTTGGCTAATTTACAAACTCCCGAGAATGCACCAATTATTCAACGGTACAACAAAAAGGAAAGGAAGATGGAAAGTGTTCAGTGTCCAAATATTGTGCATGAGTATAATAAATATATGGGTGGCGTCAACATTTTGGATTCTTCTTTTGGTCGTAGCCATATACGAATAAAATCAAGAAAATGGACAAATCGTTTATTTTATCACATGTGTGATATGGCCATAATAAACGCCTGGATTTTGTACAAGCGACATCATGCAGCGTCTAATCCAATAGATCCAAAAATGACATTGCATGAATTTGTATCGGAAGTTGCTCATTGCTTGACGAAATCTGGTACTGCAAGGAGAGTAGGAAAAGGTCGACCAAGTAATCTTGAGACTGAAATTGTTGCAAAACGTCAGCGTCCAATGTTTGGTTCTCTACCACCGCGTAATATACGTTTGGATACTGTCGGCCACTTACCGAATTTGTAAAAGAAGGCAAACCCCGATGCAAAAATCTGAAATGTACATCTCGAACAAAATTTCGATGCCAAAAATGAATGTACATTTATGTTTTTCATCAGATAAAAATTGCTTTGCTAAATTTCATCAAGTCTAAATGTTATTTCTGACAGCTTTATATTATTAATAGTGCATTTTTCTTAATATATTGTTATTTGCTTGAATAAAACTTGTTTATTTTTGTTTAAAAAACATCCCAGTAAAAAATAGGATCATCCAAAGAGTAATCTTGGAGCGCTCCTTTGCGAGTAATGGATTACTCCATAAAACTCCGGACCTCATTGGATTTTTAACACAACATGTCCGCAGACACGAGTACTCCTTTTAAGCTCCTTATGGAGTACTCCCTTTGATCTTGAAAATGACGACAGAGGGAGTAATCGTTTTTGTCTCCTAAAAGAGCATAAAGGGAGTAATCGTTTTTGTCTCCTAAAAGAGCATAAAGGGAGTAAACATTCATATAAAATACAAATTTGGTTATTTATTTAATGTACGAAATCTGAAATATATTAAAATAGAAAACAAATAATTAATAAATTTTGCACATTTTTAACAATTTGTTACTATACCCGTAGCTTTTGCTTTTTTAAATCTTTCACTTTTTAAAACTAAACTGACTAAATTGAAAAACAAAACGAAAACGTCAACAATTAACAGTTATGTCAAAGAAAAAAAAAACAAAAACGAACTGATACATCCCTCATTGATCCATTTGGAGTATTAAGCGAGGCATAAACAACAAAACAAACAAAAAGTTTCGATAGCTCGCTTGTTACTCCAAATGGATGACCAAGTCATTACTCCTTTATTGCTCGATTATGGATTAATCCATATATTTTTTACTGGGATTGTGTGCTTCAATACATGTATATGCACTATATGTGTAAAAATTTTGAAATCCGGGTGCCTGCTGGTTCCTCCAGGAACCAACCAGGTATTTTTCAAATATTTCAGGTAAATACCACTTACGAAGAAAGTTGTAGAATAAAAGTTGTGTAGAATTGCAATTTTTATAACATTAATTTTTTCCAGCTAAAAGAAAAAAATCAGGCTATTAAGGGTTAAGATGAGAATTGATAAACATACATACATATATATACATAAGTACGCACAATATATGTCCATCTGCTTACAGTACATCTACGTTTTGTTTTAATTTATATATGTATATATATATATATATATATATATATATATATATATATATATGTGTGTATATATATACATATATACATATATATATATATATATATATATATATATATATATATATATATATATATATATATATATATATATGTATATATATACATATATATACATATATGTATATATATATATATATGTATACAGTCGAATCCGCTTTAGCGCAACACGCTTTACTGAAAAAAATCGGATTACTGAAAGCGATACAAATCCCCGCACTGATTTTAAGCGCAGTTAGTCTTTTTCACTTCGCGTTAGCGAAACATCGCTTTACTGAAAATATCGTATTACTGAAACCCAAAAGCAAGCCCACAACTACGTTTTGTATAAAATTTACTTCGCTTTAGTGAAAAAATAAACAATGACAAATTTATTTATTAGAAATCGATTGCATACAAATTTGAAAAAAATTACTCAAAGTCAAATTCAAAGTTATTTTAAAAACAATGCATGATTTTGATTATTAACTGTTATGTTAAGTACATATTTAATGCATTGCATTCTGAGACTGAATTCTTATTATTCACCCCTATCGTGAACGTTTTTTTCCCTCGAAATATTTTCCCTTTTCCCCAAGTTGCAAACGTGAATAATTTTTCCCTTCAAATGTGCGAAATGTAATTCAGTGGGGAATAACATGCACAAAATTATTCCCATTAAAAAATTCGCCATATCGTGATCGACTCTTTCAAAATTATTTTTCCCCTTTTTTGTGTTAGTTTGTTCACTTTGTTTTCTCTAGGGAACTGGATAAAAATGTAAGTAATTTTTATTTTCTTTCGAATATTCTGATTATTTAAACTTATTTTTTAGGTCGAAATCAACAAATAAAGTGTAAAGCGACATCCTACTCAATAGAAAGCAAAACAACCGACCCATTGCTAGTGGTTTTGTAAGTTTCCAAAGATGTGATGGGCGAATTCTGGAATTCTCTTGTAGAAGATCTAAATAGTGCTGGTCCTCCTCTGAAAAGAATCCGTGAGTGGAAGAAGGTAGTCTTATTTTATATATTTTACATTTTTATACATACATACATATATAACTTGTATTAGGTGTGGATAGACCAAAAAAGGTATGTCCGGTCAAATGCTGCCGCTAATTTGAAATGCCAACGGGAAAAAGGAGGTGGACAAAACAATACCAAAAGTTTGTCAGTTAGCGAGCAGTGCAAGAGACGGTAGAGGGCTTAGAAAATTCCTCCAGCTTTGGTTTGCCAGAAGACTTTTATGGAGGAGAAAACTTGAATTATTCATTTAATTATTTATTGATTTTAAATAAATACTTTTCAATTTAATTTGAGACATAAATATTTGTATTTTTTACCTTTCTAAAACAAAATACTTTTTTAAATGTATGTATATGTATGTACATACATACATACAATTTTAAATTATATTCTTATTCCCTGTTTATACATTCTTCTCATTTTACATTCACTACCTATTGATAGCGGGAATAAACATTCCCATAAAATTCACGATAGCAAATTTCCCTGCATGGGGAATGAAAAGTTCATGGGAACAAAAATTTCACATTTTATTGGCGATAGTGGTGATTATTTTTTTTTTAACTGCATGCATACAAATGTAAATACTCAATGCACAGCATTGTGAAACTGAATTATTTTAATTTATGTATATTTTAAACTTTTATTTTTTGTTTTAAAAATAATTAAAAAATATGAATAGATATGTTTTTATGAATAATTTTTTTTAATAAAATTTTTATGATGTAAAAAAATATACAGATTTGATATAAAAAAATATTGTTTTACAGATTTTAAGCAGTACGCTTAATTGTAACAAATTTCAGTAATCCGAACTACGTTTAAGGGAAAAAATCGGATAACTGAAAAGAAATTTGGGTTTTGGCTGTTTTCAGTAAAGCGGATTCGACTGTATATATATACATACATACATATATATATATATATATATATATATATATATATATATATATATATATGTATATATATATACATATATGTATATATATATATATATATATATATATATATATATATATATATATATATATATATATATATATATATATATATTTATATATATACATATATATATATATATATATATATATATATATATATATATATATATATATATATATATATATATATATATATATATATATATATATATAGTGAACAAAGTTTAATGGCTCTAAATAGTGAAACAAAATTTTGGCGATTTTTGTTTGTTTGCGAATTTTGAAAATCCCCCGATTGAATAAAAAACTGTAAACAATTGTACACTTTGAGTTTTGTTAATGAAGGTCAGTTGTGTTTCTTCACGCGTAGAAACCTGTGTATTTACATTCCTGTGGTATATACCAAGATATCTAAGAATAACAGAAAGTTTTTAACCATTAATGAGAAATATGAAATTCTTCAAATTTTGGGAAAAGGATCAAGTGTTAAATATAATGTTGGGAAATTTACAATTTGTTCGATACGCAATAAGAATAATAAAAGTTCTGTTCCACATGCATAACGAAACAGTCCGAACTAGCCCAAAGTTACCCAAAACCGTTCCACATAACAATTGTGCAAAAAAGAGAGAAATTGAGAGAGTAATATTTTTCATTTCCTGTACAAATTTCACGAACTTTTTCTTTGGGTAAGTTCGGACAAGAATTTATCAATCAGCTGTTTTTTGTTTACATATGAAACATAGATTATCAGAAAATTTGCAAGCAAAAGAAAAAGTTTAGTTTTTATAAATAAATATATTAAAAAGCAAAATGGAGAGTTTCAATGAAAAAATTAAAGTGGTAAATACGTTAGTGCATAAACATTTTCTTTTTTATTTAATATTTAAAATGTTTTTATAGCTATGTGAAGAATTTTTTTGTTTTTCAATTATTTTACAGCTGTTGACAATGATGCGGTTGTTTTGTTTTTATAATTTGAAGACTTTGAAGCGTCTAAAAGCACTTAAATAGATTTTAGTTTAAAAAGTAAGCAGCATTAGTATTTCAGGAACTACAAAAATGGTTTTTTGCGTTCCAGCTATTTGGGTAACTTTGGCAAATTTGGAGAGTATTTTTCATTTTGCTCTCAATAGTCCGAACTTGTCCGAGATCTTGTGGAACAAACCTAAAATTTATAAGTGTGTTAACAATACGTATTATTGACCAGGGAAAGGTAAGACTCTTCCAATGATGGAAAAATCTCTATACAAGTGGTTTATTAACATGAGAAGTAAAAAACCTTTCAGTAAGTGGATTGATGCTGAAAGAAACAGCGAAACAGCTTCACTCTAATTTTAATAAAAATGGACACGACTTCAATCCCAGCGAAAGGTGGCACCAAAAATTTAATATAAAAGTGAATTTATAATTTTAAAAATTCTTAAGTTTGCAATAAATTATATTTTATGTTAAAAATACCAATATTTTGCAACCTTTTTTGGGCAAAAAACAACATGAGACCACAAATTTTTACAATCGAAAATGTTAACAAATTCGATAATGTGAAGTACCTTGGTTTTCATTAAATCATATTATCGCGAGTTCACTGTATATATATATATATATATATATATATATATATATATATATATATATATATATATATATATATATATATATATATATATATATATATATATATATATATATATATATATATATATATATATATATATATATATATATATATATATATATATATATATATATATATATATATATATATATATATATATATATAAAAGAAACCATCCTTGTTTATGCGGAAGTTCCAATGGATTTGAACTGTTTGGAATTCTTGTTCGGATACGTGCCAATCGTGTGTGTTTTATTTGTTGTTGTTTTATTTATTTCTAACAAACTATATGCTTCTTGAATTTTTTTCTGACAGTTTTTGGCATGCTAGTATGTATTTTTACGGAAATATGTAATACAAATAAAATGCAACTCTGTGATATAAACAACACCTAGATGTTATAAACAACACCTATAGATGTTGTAAACCATAATCAAAAAATAAAGTAATGTTGTGTTGTAGCCGAAACAATTAATACTTAAGTGTTGTAAACCATAATCGGGGCATTTATATATTTAAGAATCTCATTAAAAAGTTATAGAAACATATATTTATACAATAATAATAATTATATCTTTTCAAAGAAAGTAGGTTCATATTATAAAACACAGAGTACTCAACCAGAGTACTCAACTTTGACGTATAAAAAGGGTCCGAATCATATTTTGCATTAACTGTATAACGTGCATAAAGTTTGTGTGAAGAGATATCTATATAAAAACAACTAGATTTGCTCTCCCTTTCACACAAACTTTATGCATGTTTACAAAGTTGTCGAGTCTAGTTCTAGTTTATGTTATAAAATCTGTATTAGTTGAATGAAGAAATGCCATTCCATAACGTGTAAGGTCATTGTCAAAAACAGGGCTGCCAGAAAAATTTGTGGAAAAATCGTCAATTTGCTGAGAAAAAATAAAAAAATCGTCTTTTTCGTGTTTGAAAATCGTCAAAAAAATCGGGCAACTTGCAAAAATGTAATTTTTAAACACTTTAATATTATTAAAAAAAACGATAGGGCAAAAAACATAAATCAATCATACTTATTGCCCTTTTCTGATTTAAGAACGTTTTCTTTCATTCGCATAATAACATTGAAATCAAAACTCAAAATTTTGTTCTTGTTTTAAATGTATGTAACTGTAGGAATGAACGAAAACGATAAGTCTGCAAAAGGCTATTAAATATTTTTATACACTTTTATTTTTATTAAAAAGCAATAAAAAAACTTAACAATTCAATCCTACATATTCACAAATATTTAATTTTATCGTATAGATACAAACATATGTACAAAAATAAAAATTTATGATGTACTTAAAAGCGTTACAAATAAATATCTGAACTTAACAATTTTATGAAGTCAGGTTTAATTACAATTTTATACCAATTAGAATTATTTATTTTTAAATAGTCTTTGGAATAAAGGATACCTTCAGCCGAGTCATTTTCACATACATACATTTATGTATACCCGCAAAAGAAAAACGACCGTGTACTTTTTCGCATCGCCTTTTTTTTACTTTTGTATGGTTGATCTTTTTTGAAGCAATATGGTAGTAAATGCCCACGATTCAATTCAATTCAAGTTTATTGAGACTTTTTTCAAAATACAGATTACAAAAGTGATGAAGAACTAGTTAACAGAAATTATATGTGAACTTAAAACTGTAATGTATTATTTTAATTGCCTTTAAAAGTATTACTTATGAATATATACGCAACATGCTTAAGTAATTTTGTGTGGATGATAGGAAAATGTTAATAGATAATAGATAAATTATATCGCTCAATATAATATAATAATCGTTTACGGAGACAGCCAAAATGTCCGGATATAAACTTAATTAATTAAAACTTAATTCTAAAACTAAACTACCAAGAAATAAATAAAATTAAACAAAAACAAAACAAAACATAAAGCACAAAAAAATAAAATAAAAAAGTAAAAAAAAATTTAGCCTCTATTCGAGCCAGGGATTGAGTGAGAATAAAACTCTGGTAGACTGTATTGTAGCGTAGACTAACGCGTAAGTGGAAAGCGGCTGCACTTTGGCTTTCTTATAAATTACCGAATTAGAAAATTTTTTACATGATTTTTGAAATTTAAACCAACACATAGTCTTAAGCAACTACGCTCCAAAATCTCCAACTCTTTCATGGCTGTTGGCGAAATTGTGAACCAAATGGGAAAACCATACAAGATAACTGAACGGATACATACTTTATAAATTACTAATTTTGCCTTTTGACTGAGGTGTCTGTTAGCTAATAATCTGGAAAATAAGCCCTTAACGCGTAATCCTTCGGACTTTGCAATTCTTCCATGTTGGTTAAATTTAAAGAGATTGTTTAAGGTTACCCCGAGGTACTTTATGTGGTTCTTAAAGGGTATAACCGAATCCAGCAAGGAGAGATTTAATACTTTACTTAAAGCAACGGTATTGCGGAGTCCTTTGCCTGAGGCATTACGGAAGCAAATTGCTTCAGACTTATGAGTATTAATCTTAATACCCCAGTTTTCATAAAAATGGTTAATTTCCAATAAATGATTATGTACATTCCTTAAAGCAATTGTAGGGTCCCTATCATGAGCGTAAATTAAAGAATCATCCGCATAAAGAATGCTCTTAGACTGACTGAAGATATGCGGAAAATCATAAACGAGAATGTTATATAAAAATGGGGCCAAGATTGCTCCCTGTGGGACGCCACAGAAAATGCTACCTAGATCCGATTTGATATTATTAATCTCCACAAAAAAGGACCTATCCTTAAAGAAGCTATAGATAAGTTTAATAATAAAGGACTCGCAACCTATTCTTATAAGTTTAAAAATAATACCCAAATGATAAGCTCGATCAAACGCCTTCTCTATATCCAAAGAAACCGCAACTGTGCATTGTTGCCTTCTCAGATTGCAAATAACTGCATTCTTAAATGCCCACAACATACCAAATGATAAACACTATTATTAACATAAAGAAATGCTTTAAAGCTGCCACTGTTCAAAGGACTAAAATCGTCAAATTTTTTTAAAAAATCGTCAAATCGTCAATTGTCCAATTTTGAAAGAAAAATCGTCAAAATGACGATAAATCGTCATATCTGGCAGCCGTGGTCAAAAGCAATATAGTAAAAGTAGAAAGCACAGCATAATATTCAACAGTATTCAAAACAAATAAACAAATAACCAAAAAAAATTAAAAACGTTTGACATTGAACCACGAGAAATTTTGAATAAAAGTTAACAGCTGCGCTGTGATTTACTGTTATGAATAACCGATGACTAATGTTACCACATGCCGGAATGGTGCCATATTGTATATAAATAAATACCTCTTTCAGTGGTACCAACTTCTTTAGTCTTAGTTGTTGTAAACCAACAGCTGATATGCCTTGTGTAGCTGTTTACAATTTGTTTTGAGTGATATTGCAATTCTTACCGCTGAAGATTCTGAATACTTGTATATCTATAACAATGAATGAAGAGTGGTGTTGTGAAAAATTAGAGAACCTGAAGATAAGAGAAAATCGCCTGTCCACGCTTACAGAAATACGCGGTCGTCTCAATGCAGCTCCTAATTTGGAAACTAAAGTCACAAATCGTTTGTTGAGTTCTCCGGAAATATATGATTGCTTAGATGAGGATGAACAGGATGGTACCGCTAATAGCGTTGACCCCATAGATTTGGTATGTGATATATTGTCCATATGTATGGCAAACTTGTCTCTAAGGCAGAGTGACTTGCCACGTTTATTGGACAGAGCTTTGCTGCACAAACGTGCAAAAATTAGAGCTTTAGCCTTAAATACTATACTAAAGGAACTGCGAACCCAAGTTGAGGACGACGATTTAAGTGATTCAGTATCTGGTGAATTTTTGCATCATGTTTTAGTTGCAGTGCAAGAACCTGAGACACAATTGGGCAGTCCGGCGTTGGAAATTCTGTGTTTGGTATTGGAAAATCATTTAGAAAATCCATCTGTTAAAGAAACATTGCTGAATGCTCTTAAAAAAGATGAAGTAGTTAAATGCCGTTTATACGAATTGGCTGTAAATCTTGCAAAACGTTCAGCGAGCACTTTGGAAAAGGTTGAATTTATACTTGATCACGCATTGTCCGAGTTGGATAATGATGACATTCTTTTGCAAGTTAACATATTAGAAATACTTGTTATCTTAGCCGCGCAAAATCACGGACTTCTTTATTTGGAGAAACGACAAGTCTTCGATGTTATTAGCAAACGTGTTGAGGAAATGGAATATTCACCACTCGATAGCCTTTTAATACCAGGAATAATGAAATTTTTTGGAAAAGTATCCGCTGTACAACCGCAGAGGATTATCGAGGGGTATCCACATATGATACGATGCCTATTTGAATGTCTTAATTCCGGCAATACTGCTATTTTACCGGCAGCATTTGATACTTTAGGTATAGTCTTTGTTTACTCTAAGTTATTATTAACTCAATCGTTTTCCACTTCAAGCAAATTTGACACAAAGCCAACAAGGCATTCTTTTATTGGAACAAAATTACGCTCCTGCTTTAAAGGATGTATTTGAAACATATTCCTCTTATTTGCGTAATTTGCCGACAGAGTTGAAGAAACGTGCATTTAGTAGTTTGGAACATATATTCACATTTGAATCTGCAGTATCGTCTGAAATAAGGTATGTAAGAATTCACATATTATGAATTAATTGAATTGATTATATTTTTAATGTTTAGCTCCATTCTACATCGTTGGTTTAATTTTTTAAATGATGACTCAAATAATATGCAGTTCTTAATGGATTTCTGCCGTAACCCCTTTCCGGATATAAAAACCTCCACACTCAATTTTGTCGGTTCAGTATGCTTGTATCCTTGGGGGATTCAGGCTTTGAAGAACACAGCCGGATTTTTAGAGTATTTGCTTGATCGCAAAGTAGAGTTTGATAAGGATGCTAAATATGCAAAATTTTGTATCATCAAGATTTTGGCCGATAGCAATGCGTTTGATGTTCAAACCAACATACAATTGCGTACTTATGTAAACGAAGGTCCCTACTTTGTGCAGAGCATAATGGATGTTGCTGTGGAAGGAAATCAATAAATTGTTGAATGCGTTTCATTGTATTTTTATAGAATGGTGGCCATATAATTAGGCGCTATGACTCTTTTTGTACCAATCACAAATTTTGTTTAATGTAATAAAATAAATAATACGTTATTTGAATGATTTCATGATGTAGATTAATAACATAAACATTCTACGTCTGACACTTTGAAATAAATATTTATAAAGAAAATGCATCTTTTTTACAGCGGATTTTTACTTTCTAAATTCAGATTTGGCAATTTATATACTTATATTTTTCACCATCATTAGGTGCTCATGGTGAATGAGATTAAGGACTAAAATATTTGCAATTGTATTGTAAATTAATTTTTATGAACCGACCCTAAAAATATTGATTATATTTGTGTGTCTGAAACATGGTTTAATCCAAATATAGCTGATTCATGTGTCATTGGGTGGATAAAATCTGCGTAGAGTTGTCAGAGAAGTTACATGTGGTGGCGTTGCAATGTATATAAGAAATGGCATAACTTTTAACATTAAATGTATGTACATCAAAAGAAAATTATGACTAAAGATATTAAAAATTCTGATCCTATAAATATGATAGATTATCTTCGAATTGAATTTAGTAGGGAGGGCAGAAAAATTCTAGTAGAAAGCGTTTATAGGCCCAATAGAAAAGTTAATAATAGACGGTTTCTACGGACGTGGGGCCCAGGGGTATAATGATAAGGCAAAACTTATGTTTGGTTCTACTTGGTGAATCCAGAGTAATCCTTGAAAATAGTGTTAATACAAAGTTACTTAAAGTTCTTCTACCCTCACTGCTTCCTTTTATTACTTTAATTTTTAATAAATTTCTTACGTGTGGTCAATTCCCCTCAAATTGGAAAATAGCTAAAATTATACCCAAGTATACCCAAAACCAGCTCTGAGTATATAACAATCGCCTTATTGTCTTTTCTGAGCATATTATTCCTCGATCGGAATATGCTCACTGAAAATCAGTCCGGGGTTAGAAAAAAACATGGATATATAACAGCATTAGTTGATGTTGCTGAAGACATTCGGAGACAAGTCGATAATGTTAATATCGCATTTTTGGTACCGTGAGACCAACTTTTTGATACTGTGGAACATAATATTCTAACTTCTTTAATTTCTCCTCTTCTGCCACTCAGTTAATGTCAACGTATACCGAAACGAATAATAACAAATCAAGAGCTCATCCACGCTGCAAGAAGAGTTCCGCAAGGATCTATAGTCTGCCCTCTTTTATTTTCGATCTACTCTAATGACCTCCCGAGCATAATAACAAATTGCAAGATTAGAATGTATGCAGACGACGGACAGAGGAGTATTTGACCCAAAAAGGCAAAAATTAATTTGATGAAATCCTAAGAAGTAATTACGCAGATCGATAGAAAACAAAATTCTACATCATATCGTGCATTTTAAAGATTGTAAGTTAAGATTTGTAGTTGTGGGACACTGTTAAAGTCAGGAAAGTGAAGAAAATTGCGTGCGTTTTTATTGAATTTCTTCGATTTCGAGATATTTATATGATATTTTTTTGTGGCTAAACGAATAGAGGTATTAGATTGATTTTTTTTACGCGAAACATTCCATCAGCAGCTATTTTTAATATTTAAAAAGAAAAAATTATCTCAAATATTTATTTTAAAAATATCAATTATAAAAAAATTATACATACATCCATATATGTAAATTCTTACCAAAAAAAAGGAAAAGCTTTTTGAAAGTGAGGTTAGCTGTTCTACAAATAATGTTATATACCACAATAAAATATGAGATCTCTAATTTAAGAAAAAGGAAAAAAAGTTTGCGCAAGTTTGCGCCATTATTTTTGGTGAGTTTTTGAAAATTGTATCTTTTTTTCTATTTTTGGTCTTAAGGCACTTTTTCTTATACTTTATTGTCGTCATAAATTTTGTGTTTTTCGAATTATTGATGTGAAATATTATTTAAATCACTTTTAACAACTACCAATGTGATGGATCACCCGCCCTTAAAAAAGGAATTTCTTAAAATTCAGTTCTTAGTTCATAAATTCAAATTTACTAACTGTCTTATCAGGAATAATTATAAGTCAACCACACGCACACACACCTATTAATAATGCAATACACAAAATACACGAAATATAAAAAAGCCTTTTTCATCAGATACTATTAAACTACTCCTTCCTGATACGGATGATGCCGTCCATGATGAAATACGTATGACATGATCATAATTTTGAACTTTTTAATTAGTTTAATTTTTTCGTGTGATGAGTATTCAATAATATAAAATAAATTTTAAAAGTGAACATGTTTTTGTTTATTTGGTTGTTTATCCCTTATAGGAAGCCAAGCTACGAGACCAATTTTTTTTAATATTTAATATTGGATAAATTATAATTTTGACAATCTTAACATTGTAACATCCATAAAAAGCTATGTTTTATTTCCCTGTAGCTACACAACTACAATAGTTCGACTATCTAAATTTAATTTGAGTTGCTATTAGAATAAAGTACTGTTGCAAACCAATTTTTGGCGGAATGCGAGGGGGAGACCGGCATACGTAATAATATATAATTTTTCTAAAAATACACAACAATCGTGTATGCCGCGCTAAACCCTGTACGGATAATAAATTTATAAATATATATATATATATATATATATATATATATATATATATATATATATATATATATATATATATATATATATATAAAATTAAATTCTCTTCAAAAAGAAAAAAATCTAACAAAGTTATAAAAGGTGGGTGGGGGGTTGGTTGGTGGGTGTCAAAAATAACACTAACCCAATAATAACATGCCAGTAAATTTTTTCTATCAAACTAAAGCTAAGACTATCAAAAAAGTTAAATTTTTAAAACAAAAAACACGCTTAATAATTTTGGCCAGCTTTTTGGCTCTAAAACCGGACAAAAAGGAAAAATATAAAACGTACAAGAAATTATTGAAATTATTTTTGTTGTGTACCTGAGTAAACGTGCCTTCAGAAAATTATAAAAAAGTAACCCCTCCCCACCGTTGCGCCGCGCACTGTTAATTGCAATCTGAGCATCGTTCAGTTCGCACGCATTCATTCTTGATCGGTTAATGTTTTGACTTGTGTTTGGTGTCCCGCATTTTGCAAAGTAAATATTAAAAAAACCTTTATGATGGAATCTGATAAACAAGGTATGTACTTAATTCTAATATACTTATATTAATTAAAATTTTTATGACTAGTCTCTGGTGAATCTGAAACAACATGCAAGAAAATTTCATATTTTTTTTGTGCTTCATTTTAATAAAATAGTGTTTTTGAAAATGGTCCGCGTTAGTTCGGGCTACAACTCCATGTTTCCACCTCAAAAAAGAAACTGCTCTGTATTTCACGGGTATTTTTCTTTTTTTTTTTTTTGGCAATAATATATATTTTCTTCTATAGGTGCAGAAGTGACATCAAATAATGTTGAAGTACTTCGGAAAACACTGTATGTGATTTTTAAAGAAAGTCCATCTAGATCTATTAATGATAAGTTGTCTTTTATGGAACATAAGCTCCGTGAAATAATTAAATGTCCTCAAAATGAATACCATATCTTAAGGCAATATTTAAAACATTTTAATGGTGATCTGAATAAAAATGTATATCGTCTAGCTATAGTGAAGATATTTGAGAAAAAATTACGATTGGCTTAATAAATCAATACCAGTACATAATTGGGTCACGAAGTACACGGACGGCCAAGGCAGCATATTCAAGAACTAAGTGATCGCAGTAAACGACGAAATACAAAAGAACTACGCGAACAGGTACCTGCTGAGGAGCTTACCTATGCAGCCAATAGAAGCCAACCGTTCCTGAGTGAAACCATAGAAATGCTAGAACCCGAAGATCCCAACATATTACCTGCTGAAGATGTAACTGCTGGAATCAATCAATACTTATTAATATTCTGTGTTTTTAATCACTTTTTTTTAATTCGTATGAAATAAAATTTTAACTAAATTAGGTCATGCATGTTTGTTAATTTTTGAGAAAAAAATACGTTAAAATAGTTTTGTCCTGTTTTTGAGACAGAAGATCAAATCGCGACAAGTGAATAGAGAGCCTAACAACAACAACAAATATTTTTGTGATTTCCACTTCTTGTATTTAAAATGCATACACTTGTTGTCGCTATGGTTCCGGATTTAGGTTATTAGTGTCCCTTTAAATCAAAAACAGGTTTTAGATTATATAATAGTGGATTTGCTACCTGTTTTAAACACAATTATAATCTGATTTATTTCTCATTGCTAAAGTTATAACTTAAAATTACGAATAAACAAACAGGTAGAAAAAAGGTGCATACGTTCATATTATTAACAGGCAGAAAATCGTATGACGCTATTGTTTTTCCTTAAAATTTTGCATAGCAAATAATTTGTGATTATATATATTCCTTAAAAATTAAACAGAATCCATTTAATCCAATTTTAATCACAAGCCGTTTTTGACAATATATAGTATGTTAAAACTTTTTTTATTGGACAGCCATTAATAAAGTCGGTAAAGAAGTTTGGAATGTCAAGCCTTGTAAGAGAGATTTTTTTTTGGGAAAACGTACACTTACCCTGAGTCAACGTACAAAACGATACCCATTGCTTTTTATACATAAAATTAGCAAAGTTGTACCAGAAATAAAATTCAAGCACCCAAAAAACATATAAAACGAAACCCATTACGAATTTTCAACCTTAACGCCCTCCCCCTTTCCACTCTAAATCAGCGCTGCTTCACACGATTGGTAAAATAATGTCAGAAATGAAATTGGAGTACCTATAAACATATAAAACGATACCCATTAATATTTTCAACATTATGCCCCTCCCCCCGCCCACTCTGGGCCAGCCTCCTTGACTCAATCGGTACAATAATGCCAGAAATCAATTTGGCGCCCCCAAAAACCGCCGGATACTAAATTTCATACATCTAGAGTCAAAAATAACGACGCTATTAATTTTTTCCGGTTTTGGAGCTCAAATGCTCCTTTGTGCGATGTTCAACTCTATACCAGTTGTAATAATGAGATGATAACTCACTGCATAAGTTCATTTAATGAGCAGCTACATCATATAAACACATCGGCGTCTGCAAACGGTCTAGCAATAAATCCCAAAAAATCTAAATGTATTGTTATTCAAGAAAAGGCTTGCACAATCCATTATTACTTATACCTGATATATACATTTTGGTATGTCTTTATTATTCCAACAATTTAATTGTCTTTTGTAATAAGTATAATATTATTTATTTAAATTCAAAATTATTTATTACATTCAAAATGCCAATATTGACTTCCAAAAATTTACAACAAAATTATAATTCAATTGAAAATATTTTAACCAGAAAACTAATTTGAAAATCAAAGAAAACTTAAAAGTAAAAATTAAAACTAGAGTATATAATTTGTAGAGTAGCTACATACATATTAATAATCGGAATAATCAGATTGTGACCTGCTAAAAATTTGTGTTTATTTCAATAAATCTCTTACTTGGTCTGATCACATCAATAATGCTTATGGACGCTCTTTCGCTATGCTAAGAACTATATGGTCATCTCAGTACTGCATCCCAATTAAAATAAGAATTCTCCTAGTAAAACATATTCAATTCCTACTCTATTGTATGGATGTGAGCTTTTCACTAGTTGTGACTCCACAAGCAAGAGGAAGTTAAACGTTGCTTATAACAATGTCATTCGTTATGTGTACGGTTCAAGTAGACAATCAATGATATAAATTTTTTCATCTCAACTGTACGGAATTTTTTTGATGATCTGCTCAACTTAAGACTTTTAGTTGTTATGCGCAAAATAATATACGGCAGAGGTAAAAAAATACGATCTTTTGGGTACAAGAGCCTAATGTCAAAATGGATTTCTACATATTGGCAACAGCTCCCTGGAACTCGATCCCATACTGGGGTACAAAAGGTCGTTTTATAAAAATAAAGTCGCACAAAAAAGTCGTTTGAGAAAATAAGATTGGCACATCTTATTTATTTATTTATTTATTTATTTATTTATGTTTTTTTCGACGTCCCATACACAAGACTTAAGTCTTATATTGCAGTATGGAACTAAGCATACGCAAATACATATAATAGATCGACAAATAAGAAATAATAAAAAAAAAATTGTACTAGATTTAATTAAGTCTATTATAAATTGCAAGTGATTTCAAATAAAATATAAAATATAATATGATAAAAATTAATTACAAAAAGTATACAAAATTCAATAAAACAAGCTGAAAACAATACAATTTTTAATAAAATAAAAAAATAAAATACAATTAAAATTACTTACAGAGAGTTTACAAAATTCGATAAAACAAGCTAAAACAATAAAAAAAGGAAATTTATAACCTCAAAATTTGAAAAATATGCATTGCTATTCAACGTAAGAAATGACACAAAATACATTTCCTGAATTGACGTGCGTTACTAATGCTTTGTGATCTATAGGGGATTCCATTCCAGAGACTGATAGCATGAATAAAGAAATGGTATTTAGAAATCAATGTACGATGACCAAATGCTAGAATTCTTTTGCCCCTATCAAGTGTTGAAAAGTTTAAACGTTCATGGAGATGTTTGGGCTGGTGTGTATATATAATTTTGTGCATAAACAGTAAAACTCGCACTCTTAAAAAATCATCAAAGCTAATGCCGTAAAGTAAAGTTACATAGGGTGAGATATGGTCATATCTTCTTAGACCATATACATACCTAATAATGTTATTAAACGTTACATTAAGTTTCCTTTTGCTTTCACTATCGCAGCTGGCAAATAATTCACATCCATACAATAAGATAGGTATTAAATAAGACTTTGCAAGAAGTATTCTAATTTTAATTGGAGTACAATATTGAGTTTGCCAAAGATTCCTTAACATTGAGAACGCTCGACCGCTGGCATAGTTAATGTGATTAGACCAAGTCAGAGTGTTGTTAAAGTATACACCGAGATTCTTGGCAGAGTTAACAATATCTATGGCCTGGTTATTTAAAATTAAAATAGGATTACAGTCAAGTTTTAATAACTTTTTTTTAATAATCAAACATTTGGACTTAGTGGGATTAATTGCTAGCCCATTCGCGGTGGCCCATTCATGAATGATACCTAACTCCTGGTTTAAAGTCCTTACACAATCATCAACAGTATTCGAGTTTATCCTTAAGGCTGGGGCACATAGAATCCGTCATCCGTCATCCTTCGACTTTTTCAACTGACGTTAACGCAATGACGGTTGAGGCTGGCACAATGAGTACTTTGTTAACGTGTAGAAAATCAGTTGCTTTTTTTTGCATGTTTGCAACATTTCTTTTTATTAAAGAGTAAAAATTTTCTATGGATTTTGAAGAAATTACGGAGTTTATTTTAATTATAATTTTGCTTTATAAAGCTCAAGCTGTCTTGATATAGTGGATAAAAGTTGAAGATTTTTGGTCAGACCCACAAAATCAACTGTTAGTTAAAACAAAACATACCAAAAAATCAACTGATAGTTGTCAAAGTACTCAACGTACGCCAAAAGTTAAAAGTTGCCCAACTTTCATCCGTTGCGTTGAAGGAGACGTACTGTATGTAACCAAGCTCATAACAAAACCTGTATTTTAACTTAGCTGTCAGTTGAAAAAGTCGACGGATGACGGATGACGGATTCTATGTGCCCCAGCCTTTAAGATCATTCACGTATAGCGAAAAAAGTAGAGGGCCTAAGATCGAACCTTGTGGAACACCTCGACTTAACGGCAAAAAGCTTGAAACAGAGGTAGCTGTCTCAACATATTGATATCTATTGGTTAGATATGAATATATTAGATCTGTGGCAGTTGATGCAAATCTATACATGTGTTTAAGTTTAAGACACAAAATGTTATAGTCCACCGTATCAAATGCTCTGGAATGATCCAGGAGAACTAAAAATGTAACGTTACCGCAGTCTACCTGTTGTCTTATATCTTCAGCAACATCTACGAGGGCCGTTATACAACTATGATTTTTACGAAAACCAGATTGCCGGTCAGTGAGTAAATTGTTGGTTTCAAGATACTGTATAACTTGGTTATGAATTAATCTTTCAAAGGCTTTAGATAAAAACGGCAAGATTGCTATCGGCCTGTAATCAGAACTAGATTTAGGAATAGGAATAATCTTAGCAAACTTCCAAATTTTGGGATAGCGGTTGGTAGTAAGAATCTTGTTGAAAACAAATGTTATAAAAGGAAGAAGTCTTGGAATGAGAATTTTCAAAAACCTAGGATCTATCCCATCCACACCAACTGCATTGGATTTTATTGATAGTAGGCTGGATAAGACATCACATTGACTTACATTTGCGAAATTGAAATTATTGTTTAAAATATCATTGGAGAAATGGTAGTAATCAGAGTTTGGTTGTCCAATTGGAGTATTCAGAAACTGGTCATTTAAGGTGTTTGCATCGACAGCACAAGGTTATTGGCTACCAGGACTGCCAACGCCAATTTCTCGAATCGTTTGCCAAGTTTTCTTCGAGCCTATGGCAGTAGAAAACTTAGTAGCATAGTAGTCTGACTTGGCTTTTTTAATTAAACTGTTGGTAATCTTACGTGATGCACGATTATTTATTTAAAATTTTTTTTATTTAAAATTTTTTATTAATAAAAAGCATAACAAAACAAAAAAGTACAATGGAAATAGAACAGAAGCTTGTTGCAGCATCCATTTTTATAACAGTTATAACAGTTGCATTATATATGCTTCTATACATGTTTTCATGTATTTATCATGTATACTGAACAAATTTATTTAAGTTCAATAAATATGGATGTCGTATGCTGCCAAGGTCAAAGAAGTAGGATTTCTGTTAAAAAAGAAGACAAAAAAAAAATTAAAGTTAAGATATTTTTCACAAAATTTAAAAATTTTTTTAATTTATTAATGATTCCAAAATTGTAGCATAAAAATTTGGTTCACAGTCCATTTTGAATTCCATTAATCTTGTTCAATGTTTTTTCACATTTTTCTTCACATTGAGCTCGAATGAAATAGTGCTGCAATACTGTCCACTGTTGAATTATTCTTTTTGCAACCGACTTTTGGATAAAAATAATAAGAAAAATTATTAAAATTTACTGTAAATTAAATGCTTTTTGTGAGAAACTTTACAAAAAAGGGTAAAAAGTTGCAAAAAATTAAAAAAAAAGTCGCAAAAGTAAGTCGGTGATAAAAAAAGTTTAACAAAAAGTCGCAGACCACTAAAAAATGGTCAAATTGCGACTTTAGTCGGGCAAAAGGTAACCCTGATCCCATATAGCTGTCAAGTTTTAAGTAACGCACAACAATTTAAAAAAAACAACTTATGAAACAGTTCTCAGCGTGATTATTTGCTAAAAGTCTTGTTTTACATATCGAGCCTTTGGTGCAATACCGTAGTAACTCAAAATTTGAATTTTTTAAGGTTATATTACGAAATTATTCGCCTTCTCGTGTTTTATATTCTGTAAAAGTCTCATAAAAATATTTTGTATACTCAGCTCTTGAGAAAAGAACCAAATTTTCTTTTACCATTAAGTTGTGTGTAAATTCAAAACTTTAAACTCAATTTCTGCAAAACAACCTTTTTTGAATTATTGCGTTATTGCAGCAAGGGCTCCATATGTACATACTTATGTGTACATACATATATATGTAAGTATGTGTACATATGTGTGTATGCAAGTACATACTATGTACATATATGTTTGAATTTATATTAGTATTTAATTAAGTATACTTAAGTATGTCTGCATATTTTTGTCTAATTTATCACTCAGTTCCATACTGCAATATACGACATAAGGTCTTGTGTACGGAACAACACAAATAAATAAATTAATTAAATATTTGGTCATACTTAGACTCATATTTGGTGATACTAACTCATATTTTTAGTTACTTATTTAAACTAATTTTGAATACCATGCGTAGGAGACCGAATTTAGGTTGAAGGGGATTTTTCACGCGTATAGCCAAGGATTATACAGTGTGCCCTCTTGTTGTGCAACAATTTGAGAATTGAATTAAAACATTCGATTTACTACTGTAATTTAAGAAAATTATTGCTTTTCCTATAAAAATACTTAGGTTAGGTTAGGTTAGGTTGATTGGAGGTGTGTGATAGCTAGATAGATAGTGTCATACGACATACTTACTTTTCCATTTTATTGTATTAAAAGTGCATAACATGGAAAAACATTAACAATATAGAGTCTGTCAATAATGAGTTTGCACATTAAAAATAAACACGGTTAATTAAATTATTAGCAATTGAATTATACTTTTTGTTCAAAAAAATTATTTTATTATAATGAGCTTGAAATAAAAAAGATATACAATTTGTTTTAGTGAAAATATTGAAAACTTCGTTTTGAGAATATTTTATATTTAGTATGTAAACCTTTTGCATCTGTTGACGGTTTTTCATTGAAGCTATTAATTTCTTTAGGTCATACCTACATAACCTTAAAAGCAGTAAAATATTTTTGCATGTTTCTAATTGCAGATGTGAAATGCGGATTGACAAAAATTTTTAAAAGCTAAAATTTCTGTTAAACTACTATTGTTTTCTTCGGCCCATTGACTACAACTGTTTGAAGAGCGAATAACCTGTAAATTTGTAGGAAAACTAAATAGATTCACTGTAGCAACTTCTACAACATCTCCTTCACTATCTTCTGATGCGACTTCACCTTATATTATATAAACTGAATTGTTTTCTTCTAAAGTCGAAGCAATGACTTTTCATTCGAATATTCTGCGGGTTATTTCATGAATATAATCGGAGAGCAAAAATGAAGTTGCGATAGTTGAGGCGAAAAATTTTTAAGTGTTGTGCTAATAGAGTCTACAATGTACAAAGCTTGGTAGTTGTAATATGTGAAGAGTTGTGGTAATGGAGGATTTCACAAGGCGAGGGTATTCCATATAAGCAACAATGTGCTCTCAAGCTTTTAATACTGGTACCGCTTTAGTTTTTACTCTTGCCTTTATATGTGGGTTTTGAACGAGCGTGATATGTGAGGCAAATTGATGGTAGTTTTATTATCACATTTAATTACAATGGATGACGGTCTTTCAAGTTCCTTAAATATAGATTGTAAGTCAACGCTTATTGACTGTCTGCTTTCTGTCATCTAAGTCTAATCGGCGTATGCGAATCCTTCAATGCATTCCTTTTCATTCTTAGAATATTGCAGCTGATAGTTTACAGTACCTTTAAGGTACCTAATATTACGCTTTACTGCTTACCAATGGTCCTTACCATATTTATTATGAAATCTGGTTAGAGCCCCCACTGCGAATGATATGTCTGGACGGCTTACTTGTGCGTCATACATAATACTTCCAATTGCTTCTTGATAAGGTCCACTCTTCAATTCATCGCATTCTTCTTTAGTTTTCGGACACATTTCATTAGACAGTTTCTGGCTCACATCTAGTGGAGTTGAAATCGGTTTACAACAATCC
Organism: Germaria angustata; assembly: GCA_963681545.1. Taxonomy (NCBI): domain Eukaryota; kingdom Metazoa; phylum Arthropoda; class Insecta; order Diptera; family Tachinidae; genus Germaria; species Germaria angustata. The sequence continues at coordinate 71,839,645 of OY813001.1, forward strand.
ATGTTAAACTTCTTTAAAATGATTTTATATACTGTTTTATTATTGTTACTAAAAAAAGAGTGCGAAAATTTTTGGATAATGGAAGGAAGAGAAAGATCGGTGGAAAAATGGATAGTCCGATTTGTGAAGATGATTTCACTGCACGACAATTACGTGATTGGTTATTTACTTAAGTTAGGTATGCCTGTAAGCGGCACGAAGGCAGTGTTGGTAGCGCGCTTAAATAGCGTCACACAAAAAGCCAGAGGCGAGTGTCCAGCGGAAGAAGACAGTGGCGAAGAGAACAACAACGAAGCACACGACAGCGAAAGACAAGACAACGAAACAAGTAGTAAAGGAGACGATAGAGAGTATGAAGACATAAAGAAAGAGTTAGAGCTAGACAAAAGAGATAGAGAGTTGCTAGCCAGAAAGAGAAAATTAATTGTTAAAAAAGGCGATGAACAAACAAAATATAACTGCAGCAGTGAACAGAGAACATGTTGTATCAACGAGTAATGTAACAGATACATACATGTCTCTAAAATAGTAACACGTCATTAAACATGTTGAAAGACTTTATGAGCGAATTCGATGGCACTGGCAATCCGGAAATTTGGGTGACTCAGTTAAAAAATGTGGCAAGGGCATACGGGTTGGATGATAACATGTTGCGAACATTGTTTGTGAATAAAGTTAGAGGCAAAGCACAAGCATGCCTACACTCGATGCCGAATTTCATAATGGAAGAAGCTAATGATTTAATCGAACATATGAAAGAGTTCTTTAGCATAAAAGAAAATAGAATGACTCTAAGACGAAAGTTCGAAGCCAGGAAGTGTCAGTACAGTGAAAGTTTCGCCCAATACTGCGGTGACACGCTAATTCTTGCAAATAGCCTCCAGCTAGAGGAGGACGAGTTGGTGGAATATATTGTTGACTGGATTCCCGACCTACAATTAGAGATGCAAGCTAACATAATTACATTGCTTCACTACGAAGGCCCAGTTGCTTAAAGCGTATGCGAAAATCGAACTCAAAGAAAGGAAGACGACTACAACTCCCGACGGGAAGGTCGACAGTAAAGTTCGCTGCTTCAATTGCAATTCGATCGGACATTACGCTGCCACTTGTCGCATACCGAAGAGAGAGATGGGACCCTGCTATAGGTGCGGAAGTCTTGAACATCAGGTCACCGTTTTTCCAGCGAGGAAGATCCCACCATGCCCCGAGAAAATGACCAATATGTAAGATCGTTTAAGTTTTATGTTTGCGAACGTAACAATAAATTTTTTACAGTAACGTGCATCATGAACTCAGGAATCCCAGTCAGTTGTGTGAAACAACTGGCTATACCAAACAATATTAAAGTTATAAATTGCAAACAAAATGTTTCTTATTTTGGATTAATTTTCGGGAAAATTTCATGTTGTCATAATAAACGGTGAAAAAATAAATATAGATTTGATGGTTGTGGGCGATGAGTCCATGAGTTACGATGCTGTATTAGGAAGAGATTTCATTAAATCGGGTGGGATAAAATTAGTGTTCGATATTAAAGAAACAAACTTAAAAAAAATAATTGTCAGAAAACATATCAAAACTATTGTCTAAAACAACAAAGAAAAAATTGTTGTCAATTGGTAGATAACGGAGTTTTAAAGAGGGAACACATAAGAACTACAACAGACAAAAGCGTAGCATATAGTAGTTTTGAAAAAGAATTTGTAAAACAAATATAGGTCAGGTTAGGTTAGGTTGATTGGAGGGGTGTGATAGCCCATGTAATACGACATACACTTAAGCTAGTGAAGGCTTGTTGTGCGCTCCCTTTAATTATCAAACACAAACTGCCACAGTTCTGCGGCAGGATCCGAACCTGCGACCTTCGCACTACGAGTCTAGTACACTACCTACTACTCTACGAAGGCCAAAATAAATATTGTCAATTGAGACAGGAACTTATAATGAAAATGTAAAATGTAAGTTGGATACGAACATAAGTAACTAAGCTTGCCAGATGGCCGGGAATGAGCTTGATTGTCAATATATTTTAGTGCATGTCAAGTTTCAAGCTCAAGCAATATTTGTCAAGCTGAAATTGAACATTTTCAAAGTTAAAATTTGCAGTTGGTTACATCTAAAAAATTTCTTTTTTTGGCAGTAAAGTTTAATTGTTGGCAACATATAATTTTATCCCTGTACCAACACACATAATTTGACTCACCACTGGTACATGTGCCAACACACATAAACTGACAGCAAGTTTAAGTAAAAGTAAAAACAAAATCCAAAAATTTGCGAAAAAGTAAAAAAAAAATTGGGGCCATCTTTCATTTTTGTTTTGGGGCCTTTTTTCATGGAGCCTTATTAACATACATATAAATTACAAATGTACATTTATATGTATAAAGTATGTGGGCTTGTAGACTTGTAACTTCGAATTCGAATTTTACAGTTCGCAATATAAGATTTTAGAAAAGTTTATCAAATTCGTTATTGGTTAGCGCCAATGAAATGCAGGCATATACCTAGCTAAGCCAACAACAAACAATATAATATTTTAGAAATGTTTTATTCTTCAACATCAAGCTCAGGTTAAGTCTGAACTTTAAAATATAACATACAATACATATGTACATAGTCAGCGTCAAAGGAAAGTACGCACTAAGTCCATCTTTTTCCAAATTTAGTTTTCATTGAATTGAACTCGTACGGAAAGAATATAAAAGGTTTTTTAAAGTAGTTTTATATTTTCTAAATAAATTTTGTTATCTCTTTTAAATAATATTAAGAAATAGCTTTCTATTTTTGTTGCTTTTTTATTGTTTAAAACATTTTTTTGGCGCTTACTATGCATACACCTATGTATGTTAAAAATATACAAACGTACATTTATAAGTAACGAACTGAATGAATTTTATGTAATTTTCCTGTAAAGAAATGTCTGAATTGTTGAACTTTTTTTTTTTTTTTTTTTTTTTTTGTAAGTAAACAGCCTTTATTTCTGTTTTTAATAAATAAAGAATTTTTAATAAGTTAAAAAAATTGATATTATCACGTATTTTTAGTTTTTAAGGAAATATTTCAATTTGTCCAGTTCTCTTCTTAAATTCAAGCTCATTTGCACTAAATGTCAAGTTAGTGCTCATATTGAACCAGGCAACCCTTAAGTAACGATGAAAAACTAAGATTTATGAAGTTGATCGAAGAATATTATGAAAGGGGGGTAAGAACCATTGAACCAAGAGTGAAATATGAAATGAATGTAGTACTAGAAAATCTGAAACCTTTTCACTGTCCCCCAAGGAGACTATCATACACATAGAAAACGAAGGTACAAAAGTTGTTAGATGAATATCTAAAAAAGGGTACATCAGGATGAGCGAGTCCGAATACTCCTCTCCAATAGTTTTGCGAAGAAAAAGACGGGTGATTTAAGAATGTGCGTAGACTACCGAACATTAAATAAAATGACAGTGAAAAATAACTATCCGATACCCATAATTGACGATTTGTTAGACAGGGTAAAAAGGTTTTTACAAAGCTTGGCTTGACGGATTCTTCCATGTTTTTATGCATCCAGATTCTATAAAGTACACTCTTTTGTGACACCACTAGGTAGGTACGAGTTTACGAGAATGCCATTTGGGTTAAAAAATGCTCCAGCCGTTTTCCAGAAATTTGTTAATAAAATTTTCGCCGATTTAATAAGGGAAGATAAAGTAATTATACTTATATCTGGACGACATAATGATAGCCACTCAAAATTTACAGGCACATTACGAAATATTAAAGGAAGTGTTTAATAAAAGGTTAGTTGAAAATAATTTAGAGTTGAGGCTGGACAAATGTAAATTTTTACAGATCAAGGTAAAATATTTAGGGTATGTCATTACAGATAAAGGTATAACACCAGATGAAGAAGGCATAGAAACGATAAAAAATTTTCCCACACCTGACAAAACAAGTGCAGTACAAAATTTCTTAGGGCTATGCTCATATTTTAGGAGATTCGTGAAAGATTTTTCAATAATAGGGAAAATTCAGTTTCGGGCCGAACTTAGGTCTTTTGAAACTCTAAAGGGAAAACTGGTTGAATCACCGATACTCGCAATCTACAACCCAAATGATTACACGGAGTTATATTGTGATGCGAGCGCAATAGGTTTCGGCGCCATTCTCTTACAAAGGAAAGACGATGGAAAATGCACCCAATATTTTACTTTTCTAAGAGAACAACAGAAGCCGATTCAAAGTGCCACAGTTTCGAATTAGAGACATTAGCCATAGTCTATGCGGTCCAAAAGTTCCGAATATATTTGAAAGGCAGACAATTTAAAATCATTGCAGATTATAATTCCTTAATAATGACGTTGAGTAAAAAAGAATTAAACCCTTGAATGGCTAGGTGGGCATTAGAACTCCAGAACTACGACTTTGCTTTAGAGCACCGTTCAGGGAGACGTATGCAGCATGTAGACGCTCTTAGCAGAAGTACCAATATATTGATCGTAGAAACAAATACATTTGAAGAAAATCTTCTTATTTGTCAAAATAGAGACCGAAAGATAGAAAATGTTAAGAGAGCGTTAGAAAAGTCAGAACACAAATTATATGAGTTGAGAAATGGAGTTCTATATGTATAGAAAAGTAGGAAGCGGTGTGAGACTATTCTACGTACCAGAAGAAATGGAGGAACAGATAATAAACAAATATCATGACGAAATGGGCTACACTAGTTTAGACAAAACGACAGAAATCATTCAGAAAACATACTGGTTTCCAGAGATGAAAACGAAAGTTTCAAGGCACATTAAAAACTGCATAAAATGCATTGAATTCTCTAGAAAACGTTATGATAAAAAATTTTACTCACATATGGGCGCGCCTAAAAAATGCATACCCAAGTTCAAGGGACCGTATAGAGTTTCAAAAGTCTTAAAAAATGATAGATATATCTTGGAAGACGGCAGCAGTCACAAATCCCGTATGGAGTATGGTCGATAGGGAACATTCGACCTTTGTTCAACGATTGGAGGAACAAATGAACTATCCGTGAGGTCGGGGGACCTCATGGTCAGGATGGTCGAGCTGTAGTAGATGGGAAGGGCGTAGAAGTTTACTCTAAGCAGATGTCAATGGTTTGTAGTTTGGCAACCCAAAGTTATCTTTGGGCACGCGTTATTACTTTGTATTAGCAAGTAAGAACAGAATAATTGTGACAATTGAAGAAAAAGGACGTGTGTCATTTTATTTCAAAAATATATTTGGCGACTGTACCATAAATTCACTCAACTACTACAATCCCTAGAATTAGCATCACCAATATCTTTCATTTTGAAATTGTCTGATAGAACGTTCTTAATATATCTTCTGATTTGGATTATTTATAAATATTAGAATATCGTCGACGTAGATTGCAACATATGTTATTTCATCATCATTAATATTATAATAAACGCAAGGTTCTGTCTTAGATTGGAAAAGACCCATATATTTTAAAGCTCGATCTAGCTTTTGGTTCTAAACTATACTTGCTTGCTTTAGCCTATATAAGTTTACATACCATGTCCTTGTTTCCATTGCAACCGTCAGGAATCTTCATATATATTTCCTCATTTAACTCACTCTGAAGGAAAGCTGTTACTACATCCATTTGGTCATTGCCTAAATTATGTTGCACAGCCAAACTTAAAAGTAGTTTTATTGATGAATCAAACTACTGGCGAAAAAGTTTTCTCGTAGTCGATTCCATAGCGTTGAAAGTAGCCTCTCCTCTTTATTTTAAAATACCACTTGCTCCTATAGGATTCTTACTTTTTGGAAGTTTCGCCATTTCCTACGTTTCATATTGACTTAAAGCATGTAGTTCTTCGTTTATTGCATTTTGCCATTACTCTCTTTTGTTACTTTCTAATGTTTGCTTCATTGTATTGTGTGCATCAAACTTGTCATATACCACGTTTATACGCACGTCTTATTTGCAAATAACTAATTCACTGTTTATACGGGAAATTGCATACAGAACTTTTGTTATTATTAGTGATACCATGTGACGAAAATATGATTGTTTGGTAAGTAAAACACAAAAAACTTCATGATGTGGCAACGTCTTACTTTTTATTTGCAAATAGTGTCGTTATTCATGACTTGTTAAGTGAGTTAATAAGTTACAATAAAAAAGTTATACGGCAACATTCTTCTTTTTTATTTGCAAATAAGACGTGCGTATAAACGTAGTAATATTGAGCAAGATTGCATTCATACTCATAACTTTTTACCGGTTTTGGAACCCTTGTTGGCCTTCTTAAATTTTCAGATATTGAGATTCTTGCCGTAGACGGTCCAGGTGGTGACCAATCAATCTTCGTAGTTCTTGGGTGACATTTCAACTGTTTCAGAAAATATTGTTCTTCTTCAGTGTCGCTTTCTACTACATTATTTGAAATTTCAGAATAACTTTCTTCAGGACATCTTTTAATGTCATCTACTGGATCATTCATATCCCCGACTGAATCACATCTGGGAAATACAAAGAATTTTGAAGCATCACTAGGCACTTCACTATAAAATTAGTGTCCTAAAAACTTTGCCTTTCTGCTCATTTCAACTTCGTTTTGGTTTGGGATATAAAAACGATAAGTCCTCGAATGTGCACAGAAACCAACAAAAATACAGTCAACTTTGCATCAAGCTTTTTTTCTCTTTTGGCTCCAAATACTTTAAGCTCTTTAAATTTGGTTTCCTACCTGACCAATAATCTTCAGGGGTAATATTATTTAACGATTTGCAGGGAATGCGGTTGTTGTATTCGCCGCTTCAGCCCATAACTTCTTTGATAGTCTGGATGCAATTAAAAGGCATCTAGTTTTTTCTACAATTGTTCGGTTCATCTTTTCTGACATGCCATTTTGTTGAGCGTGTAATGTACTGTATTTTGGGGGCCAACCGCGTAATTATTCCAAATATTTTTCGTTATACTATTGCAGTATTCTGTTACATTGCCACTTCTCAGTGCTTTAATTCTTTTCCCAGTTTGATTTTCAAGAAATCGTTTAAATTCTAAAAATTTATCTGATGAAATCGTCAATGAAAATAATCATATACCTTGAACCGTTTATTTATGGTACTTCCATAGGTCCGCAAAGGTCGGAATGTACTACCCGAGTGCTTGAAACTTTGAAAGGTAGTCCTGACAGCTTACTTTTGTTCAAGTAATACATTTTACTCTGTCCATCTTACACTTTACACCAGAATTTATATTCTTTAAATTTTCGTCGTTTACATGTCCAACACGTTTATGCCACAAACTGTATTCCAGACTTTTCATTTTCAGAATTACGAACGCTGCTGCTTCAGTTTAAATTTCCGTTAACTAAGTCACCTGTTGCGGCCGTGTTGTTTAAAATCTTTACCCTATTTTATTGAATATGACTCTATAATCGCTTTGAACTATTTTCGGAACTGATATTAGATTTACATACAGATTAGAAATAAGAAGTACATCTTGGAAAGAAATATCTTCATCGTTAAACTTTCAAACCTTCACGTCTCCTACACCTTTTGCTTGCATAGTTTCGTTATTAGCGATTGTGACTCTATTTCAATGTTGCTAGTATATGCTTTATCTATAACGAACTAAATTGCTCGGCCTCATTTAGTTCATTGTAATCAAACTCCCACAGTTTTTTTTTTAAATCGTGAGAGTGCATGAACGAACCTGTACCTGACGAACTTTTCTTCAATCACACACTTATTTATATTTTATACCGATTGAAGAACTATCACATCCATCGATCACATTAACGACAGTACAAGGACCTTTAATGCCCGTTGTCAAGTTTTTTCCGCCTCTTTGCTTAATGCAATTTCCCTTCTGATCCAAAATTATTAAATTTGCCAATATCCCTGAAAATAAATAACTTGATTTAAAAGCTGCAAATATTTCAATCAGTATTTGGTAGCGTGTTCTTTAATGCTTTTTTCCATATACGCTATTGGCATCTTTTTTGTTATCAAATCTGTGTTAGCTTATGTTTCTAGCCTTTTTCAAAGCCATTTAACCGAGAAATTGAAATTTTAATGTGAATTCAAAATGTGCTGTTCGACGTTTATTGATTTATGGAAATTATGAAATGGAATAAAACCAGATTTTTATTATAAGTTTCATAGTTCAATAAAAACACTCATTCATGCATAAAATATCGCTTTGCGCTTGTCCAAAAATTATTAAAAACTAAAGTAAGCGGTCATGTGATAGTAACAGTTTTACAAATTCATGCGAAATTTGAAAAAATTAGAAAATAGGTTTTTCTAATTGCTATAAAAGTATAGGACAGGGATTTGCATGAAATAAAATAATTCATACCACATGCATACTTTTTCGTCAAAACTTCGCATGGAGCTTTTACATAAATGTGATTGATCTGTTCCTTTCAATGCCGAGGAAAATTTAGGGTGGAGGAAAACCCTAGAGAATGAAATTCAAATGTGCCATGTGGAAAAGTTTAAGTAATTCTTAAAGAAAGGCATTTTTATAGCTTCTAAAGTATCAATTAATGCAGTACTATGAATTCTTAGGAAGTAAATATTGATTAAAAACTTAAATTATTTCTAGAAACTTGACAGAATAGAAGCTTTCGATGATCACTATGATCCCTAAGCTCAGAAAAGGCTACACGATTATGAAAGCACACAGGCCTATAAGTCTGTTATGTAACATGTTAAAGCTGTTTGAGAAAATATTTGCGAGCAGGCTGACCGCAATACTAAACACCAATCACCAATTTGATTTCAGTAGGAAACATATAGTCTTCGAACCAACACACAGCCTTCTAAACATATACTACGTTTATACGCACGTATTATTTGCAAATAAAAAAGAAGAATGTTGCCGTATAACTTCTTTATTGTAACTTATTAACTCACTTAACAAGTCGTGAATAACGACACTATTTGCAAATAAAAAGTAAGATGTTGCCACTTCACGTTTTTTGTGTTTTACTTACCAAACAATCATATTTTCGTCACATGTCATCACTAATAATAACATAAGTTCTGTATGCAATTTCCCGTATAAACAGTGAATTAGTTATTTGCTAATAGTTCTATTTGCAAATAAGACGTGCGTATAAACGTGGTAATAGTTAGAACTGCGTTTGATGAAAAAAAGTTCATCGAAATGAAATTAAGGGCGGCTCAACCTAATTGGTTTATAAGAAGAAAATCAACATTAAGGCCAGATTGCAAACTTTTTCTATACAACGCGATTCTAAAACCAATATGGTGCTATGGAATTCAATTGTGGGGCACCGTCTCATCATACAGAAAAAATTCAAAGATGTCAAAATACAATCCTCCTTATGATTACAGCCGCTCCTTGATATGTTAAAAATTCGCGTATTTATAAAGACCATAGATTATATATATTATAGAGCAAGGAAAGAGGGACGTCTTGCGCTTAGTCCAACACGAGAGATATGAATACAGCACAGAAGAACCCGCAGAAACGAATGTTTTGTTTCTGGCATTGGCTGGACTTAAAGTTGTTATTGCTAAGGTTACTCATGCTCAGCTTAGTTTCGGAATAGTTGCATAGTTTTCACCAAAGCTGAAATTGAGTAATCAATTTGGGTATTCGAGTTAACGTGTCTAATTCATAATATGTACATACATATGTATATGAAAGCCTCAATTATTTTTATTCTATGGATTATAGTATATGAGTACTTAGATGTGATAGTAGACTTGAGCACCAAATTTAATAGTTGAATAGACAATTGAAATTTTAATCGTTTCAAAGAATCTTGACAATCAAGAATATCATTGCTGCTCTGGCTATGCTCCATATCGTTCCTGGCTATGCTTCATATGTTTCCTATGCTACTGCGAGAAATTCTCATAGCTGCAATACATACTCACATACATATATATGTACATATTGACAGTGCTGTTGACTGAAGTAAATAGGTATCGTGTTGACTTCAAAGCAAATTATAACTGAGAACGTGTGTTTCGACGCCTGTCCAGGTCAAGTCATCAACGGCATAAAATTTTCTGATGTGCATTGTGTTAGTTGTTGTTGGACTGTTTAAGTGATTAAAAGACATTGCATTGGCCACTGAGCAGTACTATTAGCGATTGATACTCTTCTATGCTAATCTATCTCACAGCCAAGAATCGTCGGAGAGGTAAAACAATTAATAAAATGGCTACACAATACAGGTTAAGAAAGTTAGAGTGCGGTCTACTTAACGACAGAGGCGCTTCAACATTTCTATAAAAAATTAGTAAAACGCACAAAAGCAGAGTTGTAAGAAGAAATAAGCTCTCTATGTCTATATCTCTCAATTCAACCACTGTCCTCTCTGCACTATTCCTTGCACAAAGAAGTGGCAATTTAAGTATTAGGCATTAATTGCATTAGTGTTACTTCTCTTTCAAAAAAAAAAAAAAAAAAAAAAAAAATAATAATAATAATAATAAAGTTCTCGATTTATATTCAAGCCATCTCTTAATTTGCTAAAAAAATTACAACAAAAAACTCAAAATTAACTAAATTAAATTTGGCTCGGCAACTCCGTAAACACTCAGAAGGAAAAACTTATTTTATTTGTTCATTCTATTCCATCATTTGGTGGTAAAACTATTCTACTAAGTGGCGATTTAAAACATATTTTACCTGTTGTTCCACACGGGACCCGATCCACTTTAATTGAAAATTGCATCATTAGTTGGAACTAATTTAATTCTTTTGACAAAGTTACCTTAATACAAAATATGACAGCTAGGCCAGACCAGTTTATTTAGAATTTGTCGAATTTCTAAATAAACTTGGTAATGGTGAACTAAGAAATGAAGCACCGGCCATTATATGAGAGTTGTATTCCACCTGCGGACGAATATAAGTGGTATAAATGGTAATTAGACCTGCTTTCACATCGATGCTTTTTGGTATAACTTCTGCTTGGCTTCATGTATTGAAATTCCTTATTTTGGGATATTGGGGAGAAATCGTTTTAACAATTAGAGTTTCAAAAATGTATTGCTAGTTTTAAGAAGAGCTTAATTTAAAGGCCAGATCGAAACTTTTTTGTATAATTGTGGTATGATTCCTACGTATGAAGAGGATAACGAAATAGGAATACTTTTCCATCGAAAACTCGGAAATTTTTTTCAGACTTCAATTTTAAGTTTTTGTACAGATTAATAAAATTTGTTAACGTTTTATTAAATTCATGCAAAGATCTACATATTTGCTTTTATTTTTGATCAAATAAATGAAAATTAAAGCAAAAAAATCAAAAATTTTCCGCCGAATGACAGGGACATTCCAGACCGTCTTTTGAAATTCTAGTGAGCATTCATGATCGTGAGCATTTTAATCTACAAAGAGCTTTCATATGCATGATTGGAAAAGTTCACAACTCCAATAATAATAAATATTATTAATAATTTTGAAACATAATTTTTTCTTCCAGCTAAATTGTTCATACTCGTAGTACATAAATAACGAGCTAGATTTTTTTTTTTTGAGGAACTATTAGAACGTTAAATTACTAAATTTTATCGTTGGCACGTAAACGTAATCATCAGAAACCATTTAATAAAACACGTCAAGCTCAATGAAGCCTCAAAATATCCGTAATAGAAGACATTTATTTTCATAACACTTTGTTAAAAGTACCATCACATATTCGTGGTTGAATTGATATCAATCTCATCCACATCCACAAACAACATGTAACGAAAGACAAACCTGCCAGCACTAATAAAAAGAAAAAAGGTTACTGTCAAAAATCATAAATCTGTCTGTGCTGTCTCCTTCCAAGGCTACTTCCAGACGCATCTCATTTGCGTAAAAAGTTGTGTTTCTGTAAAATTGTGATACAGAAGGCGGAGAACACAAACAAAATTATGAAAAGATCATTTAAATATAATTTTTCTTATAAGTGGGTGTTTAGCACATATTATTTATGCAATAGAGGACTATATGACCAATAAGGATTTGGCTTTAATTTTATAAAATGTCGTGAATGATGGCCTATAACTCTCGGTCCAATTGTAGAGCCATTCAGTTCATATCGTGGCAGTTTAGAGATTTCAAGTCGATGGTCCTGATATTGTAACTCTTTGTTTTACTTTCCTTTTCTCTTTCAATTTCTTAAGCCATTTGACATTTGTCATATTTCAACAGTTGTGAATACATTTCTGTAAGTCTTAGAACACGTTAACTTTGAAATTCCAAAAAAGTACTAAAGTCGGGAAAAAGAGAGTATTTTTTCAAAAAATAATTTATAAATTTTCTTTTGTAAATTCATACCAAAAATAGTAGACCCTTTTTTGCACATCCCTCACCCACGAAAGTTGTATGGAACATGGCGAAAATACCTAGAGGTTTGTATACATTTTCTAAAATCTTATAATTTTAATAAAATTATTTGACTATAATTTAATTAACAATCTGAATCGTTGTTGAGTTTAACATCGACATCTTTGGGATCAGAGTCGTAAAGAGTTGCTTCGTCCGAAAATAGCCGTCCATATAGGAGATCCCACGGGCTTATCTACGACTTCCACGCTATTGGGCTTGTACCTTACGGTCAAGTTTTTACTATAGGTTTAGGGAGCAATTCCAGCCTCGATCAGATCTACATTTCTCTTAGGGACTTGACTATCAGCTTGAGTATGAAATCTGATTATTTGTTTGATGTCACTTGAAACCACATCGTGTCGTTGCATTACAGCGAGGTATTTTGATCTCTTTCAGATCCTGCAAGTAGGTGTCCAGCAACTTTTGTCAGAGCACTCCGCATTTATCCGTCGCTAGAATTGGCGACCTATTGAGGACACGGTTTTTTACCTGTTTTGCTTCACATTTTGCAGTTAAGATGATACTTCCTTTCCGGACCAGGGTCGTAGTGGTGAAAGTTTGACGCCTTTCAGTAACTATATGTCAAAGTTCATTTCAACAATTAGATTTCGAAAAATTTAATAATTTTAAAAATAATTTTCAGTAATGAAATTAGTCGATATTTTAGTTATAGAATTTTTTAATGGTGATATGGAATTCACTTCAGCATCTAATATAGAAAAATATTCAAAGGCGCTAAAGTAACATCCTCATTATGATTACCTCCCCTCTCTGGTTACAACAAACGTAAAGAAATTAGAGTATCATCAAAACCCAATAGCCTGTCACATTCTAAACACTCGGCTGCGAAGGAGGGGATACTCTTGGTCTTAGCCGAACACGAGAGAACAATGTGCTTTTTGTCTACCATTTGCTGGACTTAAATAATTCATAGTATTAAATTCAAGATTTTAATGCTTGTTGTGTTTTCAATTTGCATTGAACATTCAGGAAATATTAAAAAAATACATCTTATTAATGTAATTTGCATTTTGCATACTTTTTTATAAATAGAGAACATATTGGATCATGCATCAGATAAAATCCCTTATACTACTGCGTTCACACTTTGATAGTTTGACCTGTTAAAGAATATTTTTTCAGAATCTAAACAAATTTTTTCAGACTACGATCACAGAAAACTTTCTTCATGACCATTACATAAAAGAGGGTCGAAAATTTTCTGAGGTTGAGGATTTTTTGCAGTTCGCAATAAAATTTTTTTTTCACGCTAATATTTATTTATTGTATCTTCAAAACTGAACTAACAATAAGTATTCAAATCTAAGTATTGATGTAATTATTAGGCCCAACCAGTGTCGGACATAAACTTAGTGATACATTAATAATACATAAATGTAGTGTTAAGCACAAAAAGTTTCATCTGGAGTGTTGCGTATTAAAGCCGTTGTGTCCCTCTTTTTAAGCTGATGTTTCCAGTAAAGTCCAAGATGTTACGAGCAAGGGGATTAGGATGGGACTCGAGTTTTGTTAAATATTTGCCTGCATATTTTCCAATTTCAGCGGTCACAAGTGGCATATTTAAATCACGATGTAAAATTGAATTTTTGATGTACCATGGAGCCGACGTTATTAACCTTAAAATTTTGTTTTGCCTTCGTTGTATTCTCTCTACTTTGGAAGCTGAAGCAGTGCCCCATAGCTGAATTCCGTAACACCATATGGATTTCAAAAGCGACTTGTATATTAAAAGTTTACAATCTAGACTGAGGGTTGAATTTCTACCAATCAGCCAATGGATCTAAGTTAATTTAAGTTTTATTTGTGTCAGCTTAGAATCAATGTGGTGTTTCCATGTAAGCCGTCGGTGAAGGTGTATACCAAGGTATTTCACCTGTGAATGTTGAGGCACAACTTGATTGTTGATTCGAATGGGGGAACAAGTGTCTCTTCGTAGAGTAAATGTGACATGAACACACTTTTGTTCATCTACTTTTATTCTCCATAAGTTCAACCACAGCTTCAACAGGTTAATATGTTCCTGAAAATATCGGGATGCCTCGTGAGGGTTTTCATGCATACAAAGGCAGGCTGTATCATCGACAAAAGTAGAAGTGAGGATATTACTGCTCAAAGGCATATCACAGGTATAAATCAAATACAAAACTGGCCCCAATATACTCCCCTGTGGCACACCGGATGAGGTAGTTTCGGGCACACTCATGAAGTCTCCTTCTACAACAGTGAACTTCCGGGCAGGAATATAATTTTCCAAAAGATTTACAATATTTATTGGCAGATATATCTTCAATTTTAAAATTTGGCCTTCATGCCTAAGATGATGATGCCTGAGAGACATCAATAAAGAGGGAAGAACAATACTTCTTTTCTTCAAATGTTTTTCTTATGAAATGAACCAATCTATGAGTTTGTTCCATGGTGCTATGCTGACTAAGCCGCACTTATGTACGATTTTTGGCCATTAGAGACATGAATAATTGTAAAAGAAAAATATTACGCGTATAGAATTTTTTATTTAGCAGTTGCTATTGTAGAATACGTTGAAGGCATAAATCGGCAGAAGCCATACACGGCTGTAAGGATCAGCAGTCAATATATCGTTGCCCCACAAGATGGAACTGTCTTTGTGATTCTATAGTACATCTTATGAAAATCAAATCTGCACAACATTTATTTTTTATTTTAGTGTTGAAAGTAACTTTTACTATGGAAAACTTCTGCCGACTTTAAGTCTGTAAGAGGCGGTGATTAAGGCACGCGAATTCTATTATACATCAAATAAAACAGCTGAAAACAGTTTTTAAACTATAATCTAAAATAAATTTTGCAATTCGGCATTATATTACCAACCTGGTTACAATTTGACATATTAGAAATGAATGAAATAATGCTTGGGAGCAGCAGCACTAGTAGAAGAGATGAGGATGAGAATGAAGACAAATCAAATTTGGAGTTGAAGTTCCTCAACTAGCTAAATGATCAAAGTCCATTCTTGAAAGCTATCCAAATTAAGAGAGAGGAACTCACTTCCTGTGGAGAGATTGTCTGTCTTCTTTATTCCCCAGAAATAGGCTGAGTTTAAGAAAAAAACTCTTATTGATGAAAGGAAATACCTGTTTCAATTATCAATTTTGAAATGTATTTTGTATTTTCAATACATTTGTTAAAAATCCATATTTTATACCTTAAATACGAACTTTTATTGAACCTATATTAGAAATTGTTAAGAAGTCATATTTCTTATTAAAGTTCGTGTATTAAAGAAAAGCTTTTTCGCTTCTTTCCGCCACTTGGCCAAAATTTTCAACATACAAAACAAAAATCATTCATACATTTTATTGGATAAGGACGAATGAAAGAAAGGAAAAAAGCTGGAAATTTGTTGTTGTATTTCGTGATAAAAGAACAAATTCAAATTTCAACTAGTATATGGTAGGACCACTGGACCCATACGAAGAAATACATTATTATCTCATATATAGTTGACTGTAATAGTGAGAGTGTTCACAATCGTTGTGGGTTACTTCACATCCCAAGAAAAACTGACTGGATATGAATAAGGCGAAGAATGGTACCTCCTATGTGAAGTAATATATAGTTATCGTATATCTGTCTGACTATACTCTATATAGTAAGAATGTTCAAAATTTAAAATACTTTTTTATTTGAAAGTGTATGCTTGCAGTTTGGTCTATAGAAATTTAAGTGGGAATCGGAAGGACCAAGTGGCCGCCCGAAATACTAATTACTCGGCAGTTATGGACGGACCTACAAAATTGTTTATTTAAGAATATTCTCATTGAGTAAAATATAAACTCGAAATTAATAATATAGGAATTTGATCTCACCCATAATTGCGTCCGTTCGATGGGCCCTTTGTATTGAAGACTGTTTTTTTTTGGCCCGAATTATATATTTTGTATTTTAAATATCTAAAGCCAAGGTATTTATTAATTTTTATTGCAATTTCTGTAAAGTAAATATTTTGCCCAGCACTACCTGAGTATTGCATTTTGCGCTTGATGGCTTTTTTATTTTGATTCGCTCAAGGTCCATTAATAGGGTCTATGCTACAGCACAGTGGTAGGTAAGATGATTGTCAAACTCTATATATGTACGTACGTATAAAAATTAAAAAATTTTTTTGTTAGTTTTCTTACAAGGAGTTTGACAATTGGCCACTTGAAAATAAATTTTTGACACTAATATAAAAATTATGATTCTTACTCGGTCCCTCATTCAGCTAGATGGGATCCGCTGATGGAATCTTATGAAACTTTAGTTTTATTGTTCAAGTTTTAAAAGCTTAAAGAAATAATAAATAAATTAGTTTTCCGTTCCAAAATTGGTCAACAGCAAAGTAGACCGTATAAAATAGTTTCTTTTTTTCCAAAATAAATTCAAGCTGTGAAGCCATCTTAGCAGATGCGGACCATTAGACTTTTACACTAGTTACTAGCGTATGGCATTTCCACAGCGAGATTTAAATTCATATAAATAAGAAATCTCTAGGGGCTGTTTATATTTACATGACGTTATTTATTTTTTGCCCCTTAAAGAACTTAGTACATTAGTGAGTTTTGCATTACTTTTACCAGCCATTAACGTCATAAAATAAGTCTATATGAAGAGGCGTTATTAAATTAAGGAACTCTAAAACAAACGCTCAGTCTCATACAGAGCAATATTTTCAGGGTAAACAACATCCAAGTAATTACAGCATAGGTCGCAAGCCCTTTGGCTATTTCCGCTCTACATTAACATTATTATTATTATTTGTATTTGTGTTTCTGAAGAAGATAAAAACCACTATTTTTGTCCAATACAGAAGCTAAAATAAATTAAAGAAATATTGAGGTAATTATCTCAGTTTTTATGTTCACATTTTGTTGACATCTTAATTCCTTGTGATGGCGTGTCCAAACGTACATCCAGCCATCCATCCCTCCATCGCTCCATCCAACCATTCACTATTCAGTCATTTGTACACAAATACAAACGTGCTGTTTACGATTACCTGAAGTTCTTGGCTCGCCTACTGTTAAAGAAGTACGGCCCTTTAGGCATTTTTTTCATGAAAAATGTTGAAAAAAATCCAAAAAATAAAAAGGCAAATAAATGTTAAATAAAATAAAACTGTAGCAAATTCATTCGATCAGATTTACATTTCTTGGTAAACGAAAATGTATTTAAATGATATTTTGTTACACTGATAGAAATTACTTAAAAGTATATTTTTATTGCGTGAAGGCTTGTTTAAGGCAGTGAAAGGCAGAGGCACAAAGATGAGTCGCCCAGTGAAAAAAGAGAATAGATTGTAGTCATTGTAAAGGAGAGAAATTTTCGTTGCTTCCAAAGTATACTGCTTGGGAATTTAAGTAGACAAGGACTTGATTAAAGCTTTAATTATTCTAGGAATACTATTCTACTTTTTGAAAAAGTTTTTAATAAAACTTTGTAAACGCGTATCACAGTTTTTTTTGGGAAACAACAATTTTGATCGCTTTGATTTATTATGCATTTTTGATAACAAAACAATTTAATTTTGTATGAAAAATTTGTGTTTTTCGCCACTAATTTCAGAATTTTTAAAAGTCTTGTGGCTGGTTTTTGCCTTGGTATTTAAGCACGCATTCAGCTAATTTTTTTTTAAATTTTAGTTGTATTTAAATACAATTTCAATTCATCAGTCACATATCAAAACTGAGTTATTCTCCCTAATTGTTAAAACATATGCCACAATAAATAAAAAACATTTTATAATTTTATTTATCATAAAACTACATAATTTTGTGAATTGTAAAAAAAATTTTTGTCAATGGCCACACATTTGCTTGTCTGCAAAAAAAAATAATAATAATAATAAATACAAATCATTAGTCAATATATTTGATTTAAACAGATTTTAAGCATCATTTAAGTTTTATATGAAAAAGCACTCAAGTCAATAACTGGCCACTAAAGACAATTTTATTCCGCATCTAAATCGAACAAAGCGTTCTCGAGTTAAAATGAAATATTTTAGCGCGACCGCCTTATTTTAGGCGTCATAATAGCAAAGCACATTTCAATAAATCTGTAGCTGATAGGCAAAACTGAAAGCAGATTTCAATTAAGTGCCTTAAATCCTTTATATTCCACATATATTTGTTTCAAGGAAAGTTTTTTTTTGCAGACAGGTGCTACATATTTATTTAAATAGTTCCCTTTTTCCGTGTCCTAACGAAGTCACGCGGTATTGTATCGAAAAGTTGAACAGAATTAAGTTAAAATGAATAAGTTAAGTTAAAACAATAATTTTATTATTTTAATATAAACAAATATTGGAAAATAAAGGCTAATTTTGAAAAAAAAGACGTTGCTCTAGTAAACTGTGCTGCAAGATTTTCGTTCAATAATCGTTTTTAGTTACCAATGCCCCTTTTTCGCTAAGTGTATCAACTGCGTTATAGTTTATTTAATGCAGCACGTAACAAAAAATAATATGTGTAAGTATGTACATAAATGGACGCATGTGTGTATGTACAAGCGAACAAATAAAGGTGTCAGCAAAAAAGTTACTTTAATTTGATTAATTTGCAATTGTGTCCATCCAACCTTAATGATGGGAAAATCGCTTCTGCCATACGAATCATATGAAATGTAGTCCACTTGCATTCAACTTAAATATTTCTCTTGCTCTGTTTTATGCGAAATATATGTACATGCAGATATGAAAATGTTGGGGCATATTAATGTTAATAATTACGAAAGTAATTAAGACTGTTTTACAGATGATTTTGTTTCAATGTAATTGCTGTTTTTGCTGTCAGAATTTAAGAGGTGGTCGGTCGGTCGAGTTTTAAGGGCAAAACAAATTTTTCAAACTTCAAGATGCAGCCAAACGATCTCGAAATTTTAAATATTTCAATTATGGTACAATGATTGTAATTATAATACAAGTGGTTTTGTCAAAATTGCTATTCACATCTTTGGATATATTTGGGAGATGATGCCTTTTTAAAACTCACAATTGAACAAAAAAAATCGCGTGATATTACATTTAAGAATATAATTTCGAATATTTACTCTATCAGCATTTGGAAGATCATTTTTTGTTAAAAATCATCTAAATTAGTCTTTGTTGACTTCTGACTTCTGACGGCTAAAAAGTGATTAATCACTTGCGCGATTAATAAAGGACTCGGAAATAATTCACTTTTTTAATCAAAATGCAATTTGATAAAAATACAATAACATTTTGTTATCGTAATCGCAAATAGATCATGCAGGTGTTTGTAATCTGATTTTTTAGAAATTATATTACGCACAGCTGGACGGTGAAAAACAGCTTGTTGTGCTGCCGTTATTTTATAACGGGATAATTTTTACTAACTGTGAGGCGGATGACAGTGTAAATTAAAATTGTTGTTTATAAATGTGAGTGAACTCGTGGTATAGACTATTAATTTAAAAGTGAAATAATTACTTATATATTAAATGTTTTCGGATGAATTGGCTTCATTGTAGCGCTGGAAGGGGTCCGTCAACAAGCCAAGTGCCAATTACAATAATAAAATAAAATAATAAAATAATAAAATAAAATAAATAAAAGATAATTCTCTTATTAAAAAATTAATTAAAGAAGAAATATAATTCTTCTAAAATATTTGTAATCTCAAACAGAAATGCAGTGAAAAAGACATGAATTCTGTGCTGCAGGAGCATTTTGTGCGTATTAAGGATAGAGTGGAAAAAATTAAATGTTCAAATTGAATTTTGAATACATATTTTGGGGATTCACGAGATATGGTTTGACATTTAAAAAATTAAAAGCTCAGATTTTCTTAAGACGTCGGGGTAAACAGAGACAAATATATCGAAATATTATGCTTTAGGCTCGTCAAATATATTTAACACGTACTATTGACAGATAACACACTAGTACAATAAATATCTTTACTCAATATCGAAAACGGCAGAAGAAAAGTAGAAGCCAAAGGAAAATATTCGAAATCAATCAAAACGAATCAATATATTTTGACATTGAGTACGGAAAATTTTTTAATTTGCCTTGGACACATTGAATTTGTACATCGCAGGAAAATAAGTGACGTAAATGCCATGGCAAAAATGGTAGCAAATATAATTTTGCTAGGAATGAAAGCTTTCATTCCAACAAAGCAAATCGTGATTAAACAGAGAGTCTTGGTTTAATCAGACGTGCAAAGATGCAGTCAGATCCAGATAGGAAGCTTTCAATATATGGCGTAACGATAAGAATCCAGATACTGACTCGATGCGCAAAAAGGCGAGATTTTTATGTGCCAGAATACTAAGGCGCGAAAAAGCTCACTACGAGCAGAGCCTTCGTGGCTTAGCTCTTGCTGCTGGGGACAGAAAAAGCTTCTGGTCATTCGTTAAAAGAATCAAGGATAATGCTTGTTCTTCAATTCCAACTCTTTTAAAGGATGACCAAATATTCACTGACCCGGTTGATAAAGCTAACCTACTGACCGAATTATTTGCAAGTAACTCCAACTTGCGGGAAAGCAATCGCCACTGCCCGACCTCGAAAGAGTATCTGTAACTATGCCAAAAATATTCTTTCGAGCACGTGGAGTTAAAAAGGCATTGACTGATGTCAATGTAAATAATTCTCCTGGACCGGATGGAATCCCAGCGCTGGTCTTGAAGCAGTGCTGTTCGACGCTAGCTCGTCCATTAGCAAACGAGTTGTTATAGCTGGGATCTCATCAGACAAGTTCAAATAAATTCAGGAGTACCACAAAGCTTCGTTCTCTCTCCTACCCTGTTTCTCAATTTTCTTAATGACTTACTATGTAAAAATTCCAACCCAATCTACTCATTTGCAGATCTTACTCATTTGACCACAGGCCAAGTCCTTTGGAGATTAGGGCTATGAGGCAAAATATGGTTGATTCAATAAATGGGGTCATACGAATCGAGTCGATTTCAATGCTCGGAAGACTCAGTACTGTATGCTTACGCATAAACGTATGACCTTACATGCTGCTCCATCTGTAATTATGGATGATATAAATATTGAGGAATCAAATCTTGATGTTCTGGGCATGACAATTCAGTGTGATGTTCGATGGACTGAGCACATTTTTCATATCGCCAAAGAAGCATTCAAGTGTCTCGGTTTTTTAAGACGGTGTAAAAGATACTTCACCCCTTCTGATATCCTCACTATTTATACCACCTACATCCGGCCGAAAATGGAATACTCCCATGTATGGGCCGGTGCTTCAAAGTCTATTTTGAAGCTACTGGACCGAGTACAGGAGAGGGCGAAAAGACAATAGTGTAGTCAACTCTATTGACTCGCTGGAGCATCGTCACAACGTGGGATGTGTTACGTTGTTTTATCGTTACTTCAATGGAATGTACTCTAATGAGGTAAGGGAACATATTCCCGAGATCCGCTCTTACTGACGAGCAACACGTTCCTCATTAAAAGCACATCCATTTGTGGTCGATATAACAGCGAATCGCACTACACTTTAGAGAAATAATTCGTTTTTTGATCGAACGGCTCGTATGTGGAACGAGCTCCCGGCAGATATTTTTCCTACCGTACCCAGCGTTGATTGATTCAATTCGAATGTCCACAAGCAGTACTCCCGATATCCTCCTCACCCTATCCTATTTTCCTAGTTCCAGCACAATGCACTGCATAAATAGGGGTCACTCCAATTGCAAAAAAAAATATCAAAACAAAACGAAAAAATCGATATCGCACAAGAAAGAGATGGGCAGTAAATACGATATCTTCCGTCTCGTGACATCTCTCCCCTACGTTGTAATAATGTTCCAAAACTCTTAAATTGTTCTGTTTTTATTTGAAATAAAATTACATAAATTAAATATTATTATTTCTTGTGGCGAAAATGGTCAGAAAAATACTTTTTAATGAATGCAAATAGGATTTAAATAGAGGGTGGCGTGACATTGTCATAATTTGAGAAGGGTGCCATTTTCACAGATGGTGTCACGTGGCACTGTATTTTGACTCATAAGATGTACTTAAGTACATAGATATACTTATAGAGAATTAGTTGTCAATAAGCCATGGAACGACACACACCTTAAGAACATGGAGTTATTGTTACTGCTCGTTTGACACATTTTTAGTATGTTGTCGCGTACTTCCACTTAAGTGGTTACGTTAACAAATAAAATTTGTTTCTGTCGGACAGAGAAATCACATGAGATGATTGAAGAGCCATTGTATCTCCTCAAAGTGACTTTTTGGTGCAGCATTTGCAGTGAAAAAGTGATTGGGACTTATTTTCTTGTAGATGCCGATGGCGCCACTTTAGTCAAAATTGTGATTTTGAGAACCCAATTTCCAGGTCGAACGATCTTCCAATTTGGAGGTTTCAACCGTCCATATTGCCAGATCCAACAGCAGCAGACATCTTTCCTTGTTGCTTTTTATAATATTGCTTTTATCAAAACAAACTACGAGCGATATAATTTTTACCAATTAAAATGTCGATAATATTACACTTTCAATAAACTTTTTATGAAAACAGAGCTTTTTTTCATTCATAACAAAATGGCAGCCAGTTCAATACATACTCTGTCCATTTTTCGTGCGACTTTTCCTTCTCTTTGTTTCTCTTGCTTTTGCCAGCTAGTAGTTTTGCAATTCGGTGTTGCATATCTAGAGTAAATGTAAACTATGGTTTCAAGCGTTGCATGTACTCAAATACAAAGGTATAGAATGCGCATGTGTGGAGCAAAAATATGCTGTACCATTTTGCAAATGCTGCGATGCAAGTGCATTTGCAGAAGATTGTGAATTGCGCCAATCTTTATTAACAATTATGCAGGATGAAATCCCGATTAAATTGTATGAAAAAGTGTACATAAATGAGAAATACTCATATTCTTGCTCCGACAAAAAATAATGGATATAAATTACAAAATATACTTCTAATTCTGGGAAGTTTTTTTTTCATTCCGATTTCACAAAAATATTGTACACAAATTATAATCTAACTGATGGTATGGTTGGGTGGATCATATGTGATACTACGTTCGTTAGCAGATTTTTTAGGTATTTATATTTTTGGGTTAGTTTTATTACTCTGTTGCCACAAATCTGAGATTGTGTGTCAACGGGTTGGTAACCCACCCCTCTAGAAAAGCTAGTGGTGGTGGCACCAAACGAATCAATAACGTACTAGTTTAAAGTTTTGTAACAATTTATTTACATTAAAATTAATTATTTTGGTATAGAAATATTGTTAACATTTGTTTTTTTTTTATTATACTTAAGGTTTAATCGGATAAGGGTCTTAAGTATCACTAAGTAATAAAATTAAAAAGGAAAAAGATGTGAATTGCCAAACAATTGTAAAAATATAAAACAACTTAAAACGTTTAAAAGCTATAAATTTGTTAACATCGTTTTTGAATACAAACTTGTAATAACACGTTTATAAGAAGAAAATAACTATTGTGTTTTTTAAGATTATTTATGAATAAAGCCGTAAATCAATAAGTCAGCAGCCTCAAACATTTTGAGACAAGTTCGACATTTGAGAGGAAGAATTCGGAAAGCTATTCCAAAACAAAATATGAACGCTAAGTAAATGTCAGGAAATTACATTCCGGTAGAGTAATAAATTTTGTTTAAAATAAGAAGTTCTCAAGCAATAGCCAGAGCGGAAATGTGGCTGGTCTTGATTGTTATAGCTCAGCAAAAAACTTCTCATATCTGAAAAAACATACCTGATGTATGACGAATATTTAAATTTTAATCAACAGAAATACAATATACTTACTTATACCTAAGTACATACTATCATCTTTTCGAATGAGTCCAAATATAGTTAAACAAGAAGCAGTAATAGAAGAATTCGTAAGATGGCCGAAGAGAAAAGGACTGTTACCGACAGATCTACAAGGAATATTACGGCATATTATAAAAATGAATTCCAAGTGGAATCGGGTACAGATCCATTCATACAAAGAGGAAAATGTGCCCCTATTTTTAAGAAATTTCAAAATAATAACACAGTGCAACACGAAAGCGCGTCACTTTTTTTCACTTTTGCGGCTACGTAAGCGCTACCTAAACGGTGTTCAGAATTATTCCCAGGAAGTTTATATGTTGTAGAAATTTGTTTATTGGGATCTTAGGTAAATTTTTGTAGTTGATTGTTTCCTTGAATTTTGAACGGTTTGCTACCTATGGACCTGAACAAGAGAAAGAGGTTAAAAAAATCGAATTTGTTTAAGTTTTTTGCGATTTTTATCTGGAAAGTGAAGTTTTTTTGATTTTATATGTTCGCAATTTTTGTTCTTTATGACAAGAGCTACAAGTTTGCCTCAGAGAGTAAATCGAAATTCGGAACGGTTTGCAAGATATGAGCCCGAGAAAATGATCACTTTTTTGCGAAAATGATACCGAGGCCCCAAATCTTTGGCAGCCCATACAAAAAAGTGCATGACTTTGGGAAAAATTATTTTTTAGTCTTTTATCACGTAGTGGTGTCCGTATATGGTTATTTTGCCACGACTTAAAAAATTACACACAGTGTAATGATTCTGAGGCCATCTCAGCTGATTGTAATCCAATATCTCATTGGATGTGTATGTTTTGAAGTGGCCAGTATAATCGCAGGAGGAAAGTTACTTATATAAAAGTTGCAAAAGCTGCTAAAGTCACCACCTAAGTATGTATGTACTTACATATATCTAACTGACCTTCGTAGACTGGTAGGTAGTGTACTAGACTCGTAGGGGGAAGGTCCCAAGTTCGAATCCTGCCGCAGAACTCTGGCAGTTTGTGTCTGATAATTAAAGGGAGCGCACAACAAGCCTTCACTGGCTTAAGTGTATGTCGTATGACATGGGCTATCACACCCCTCCAATCAACCTAATCTAACCTAACCTACATATATATATCTAATTTAATTATATTTTTAAAGAATTTTATTAATTTATTGTATTGTTAATTCTTAGTAACTAAATAGAGCATAAATGTATATGAATCTCAATGAAATCCTTAGAAGTCCGCAGAAAAATCTCTGCTCTGTTATTCCTTCATGAAATTGTCAATAGTAATATTGACTGTTACTTGATAATATAAAAATATCCGTTCCTCAGAGATCTCTTAGGAAATATTACTTTTTTCATATTGAATTTCATAGAACCGATTATGCAATTAATGAGCCAATTAATAAATCACTGAAATTATTTAACAGCTATTGTGAATACTTAGATATGTATGTATATCGCTGCCAAATAGTAAATATCTTTAAATCGCAATTACTTCACTTATTTTAGTTGTACATTTACTTTAAGTTGTTGTTCAGTAAGGATTACTATTGTATCCATTGACTTAAATAAATAAATAAATAAATAACAGTATGTACTATTACAATGAATAGTGATAGATTTTGCAACTTGGATATTAATTATTTTGGATTTTCCATCCACTAGAATTTATAAGCGGGTTTTTGGAAATGTTTCCATTATATTGTAAAATACCGTATATTGCAAAAATAAGTAGGAATATATTTTCTTTCTCTTTCATTTTAAACTAGAATTTCATTCAGTTCGTTTTACAAAAGCAACATCACATACATACATACATACATATGTACGTATGAGCCGTAAAAGATGATTAAATTAAATCTTTTTACAAGATACGAATGAAATTATGCCTTAATACGACTGAAATGGTTTGAAATACGAAGAATACTTATCAAATCAAATTTTATTATTTATTTAAACTTATCTAAGATCAATGTGCACGCGACCAACCTTCATAAAACAGTCATAAACAACAACAAGTAAATAAAAAGCAATTTTCAAATTATTTCCAGCATCCAAAGAGCAGTCAAGCAAATACAAGAACAAACAACCCCACTACAACAAAACGCAATGACACCGTTAAGAAAATAATAGGAGTAAAAAAACAACAAATGAATAAAGAAATTTATGTTTAAACACACACATGCATACATTCATCCTAATAGAAGGAGGATGAGTAGGGGAAGTAGTACTAAATAAGAAGTACAAAATATAGAAAAACGAACAATAGAAGAAAACATGACATAAAACTTGTTTTTTTTTTATCACAATCAAATGATCTTTCTAACAATAACAGTATGTCGAAAACACATACTCATATACAAACACACACTCGCATGTTGCAAATGTAATGAGAGCTGGGAGAAATCGAGTTACACTCGACCCTATTCCACACAATAATTTAAAAATCAAAATAAGTGACACATAGTATTATGCGAATAAAAGAACCTTTAAAAATCCTCAATATCACCAAATAAAGAAACGAATCTTTTAAATCAGAAACAAAAAATCAAAGAAAGGAATAAATTGATAATCGCAAGATAATCTTCCTTTGTTTGGCTGCACACTTGATTACGGAATTATCTCGTGAACTGAAAGGAATATGAAAATTTCTTAATAAGTTTTTTTATATAATATTGTCCACGACTCTCCGAAATGAATGTTTGTTGTAAATTTTATAATTAAAAACTTACAGACGAAAAGAAACTGAAAATTTCGGGATTTTTCTCTTGACAGCGTAACAATTCGTTTTTTAGAGAAAATTGTATTAAAAACTATTGAGGGAGTTCTTAAAAAAAATATAGGATAATGTCTTGGGGTCTCTTCATACCTTGAGCTATTTTAGAGCCTCAACACCTGAAACATCAAAAAACTGTTTTTGGTTTTCATACAAGATACTTGTACTCGTATATCGTAAAGTTGTGATTTGCAAAATGCTACACACAAGAATTGTGATTTTGTGGAGGCGTTTATATTGTTTTTGGCTCTGATGCTCTAAAACAAACATCTCAAGGTATGAAGATGACTGTAGACACATAAATATGAAATTCAGCAGTTCAGAAGATAGTCCCGTAAAAATTAGTTTCTTCCAACTCCAAAAATTCAAATTTAAGTTTTCCATTACAAGTGTAAAAAACTATGTGGAATGCAAAGTTAAATTCTTATTTTATCTTAATATAATAATAATAATATGTAATAATAATAATAATCATCATTATAACAATAATAATAATAATTTATAAAATAATAATACCTAAAAAACAAGTTAAAGTGAACAAGTCATCAGTAGACTTCACGGCCGTAAGCTAATAAACTTCTAAATAGAAAATGAGAATTTTTAAAATTGAGTCATAAAAAATTCAATGGCAGAGCAAAAATAAATTAAAATTGCTCGAAAAAAATAAAGTTATATACATATCTGTGAAGCTAAATATGTTTCAAATAAAAAATTAATACATTGTTTGTTGTGGCTTTGGCTCTTCATATACCGAATGTTTTCAAACTCCTTAAACTTCACTGACGATTTGGTTTAGCGACCAATGAAATGTCGGCATATGAAGAGCTAAAGCCACAACAAACAATGTATTTTGCAAAAGCTCTAATTGTTGTAATGATTAGTTGGGGAGAATATACCGAATAATAAATTCCAATATTAAGTATAAAAAATTAATTTTTTTAATGTATTTTTAACCACTACTTTTTTGACCACACGAAGCTACCATATTCTTAACATCCGACGTAATTGTCCGTAGCCAAGGTGTCTTATAAACAGTAGGCTAATTGCAAAAGGAGTACGTATAAACGTAATAACAATGTAACAAACAAGTTGTGTTGGATTTGCATGTACCATGATGATATATCTTTATAAGGTGGCATCACTACCGCAGAATATTATTTTTGCTTCTTTTCAATTCACTTAACTGTCAAAAACCTAACTATTGTTGTGTAAGTGTCATCTGACTTGTGACATGGGTGTTTTCTTGTTATGGGTATGAGACTTTTGTTTTCACATTCGTCTGGTTTTTTGATAGTACCATGCATTTTGCACAAACAAACATTTCTGTTTTTGTTGTATTGTTGTACTTGTAGTCATTGTGTTGCCACCTAGTAAAGTTATCAAATGATGACATGTACGTATGTATTTTATTATTCATTCCAAAATAATTTTAGTAAATAAATATGTAGTTTCGTTAAAATTAAGAATAAAAGAAACAACAATTACAAAAAATAGGATTATTTAAATTACTTTTATTTTTATTGCATTTTCTCTTTATAAGGGAAGTTATAAATTGTTTGTCGTAATTACCCACAGCCTGCTGTCATATGAGGCTCAAGTGTAAACAGAAAATTAATCCTCATTAAGATTGCGGCACTATTTTAAATAACTCAATAGGATTAAAAGGACAACAAATCGTTGTGCAACACAGCCACAACGTGTGTTCCTTCGGTAAACCAGAAGAATAGCTAAAAGGTTATTTTGTATATCACACACACACGCAACTAACAACGCGTCGTTAGTTGCGACGGTGAAAAACGGGGTGTCATTTTGACACAACTCCACTTAAAAAAAAACAAGGCAAAACTTATTACAGAACATTATGAGCAGCGCTACCAGCAAAACAAACAAACAGCCTCTTTAGGAATTATTTGTATTTATATCATTTATTATTGCATTACAATAAGGATCAGGAGTCATTTGCTCATTTAGCCACCCCCCGATTTGTAATCTGAATATGAAAGGAAAAACATGTTAAGCCGACAAATCGGTTTCGATTGATTAAATTGCATTAAAACGTTGGTGGAGTGTTTTGGATGGTCCTTTTGTTGTTGCTTTTCACACACGTATTTTGAGCTTAATAAGGATTTTGAGACAAGTTTATGTTGAGTGCATCAATTGTCATGATTTTAAGGGAATGAATTCATTTAAAGTGATTTGAGAAATCAGATTTTTATCCCTGTTCTGCAAGAATTGATAGTTTTATATTTTTATTTCTTTTTGTATTATTCGAAAAATAAATAGATAAAAATAAGAATTATGTTGAGATTTGTTTGGTGATAATGTCACGAAAATTTTGGAAATTTTGATGTGTTTAACTAGAACCGCCAACGTTTATTGACTATTAAATAATTTCCAATAATTTTCATTCAAAAAATAATTATATCGAAATATGCATCTATTCTAAAATGTATTAGTAAAAAGATGTTTTGTAGGCAGCGTAATGGCACAACATAAAATCTATAGGGAATTAAAGAATGAAAATGTTCGTATTGTAAAAGCAAATTGTAACTTTAAACATGGATTTCTAAATTCAAAAGAAATGCACTTCACTTACATTTAATCATTTCTTAAATTTAAACCAATTCCAATTCAACTTGGAATTTCCTAACTAATCACGAAGTTGTAAATTAATTACCGGAACAAATTTTTCCCTTTTATTCTCAAATCGGATTACAATGTTATAAATTGATCTTATGGAATCTAAGACAAACCCAAAATTACGAGAGTGTCTAAATTTTAATTATCATCCAATCATTGCAACTCAAATGAAATTGTAATATTTGAATTTTAAGTCATAGATTGCAAACAAGAAAACGTACATTTACATTCATTCATGCCCATATATAAAGGGTATTTCATTAAGCGTTTCCTATCTTTAGGTTTAAATAAATCGTTGCAATTGCTTATACATTCGAAAGCCGTAAATGTTCGCCACGACTTCCCTGGGTTGTTCGCATCCAATATTTCGAAACTTTTGAAATATCTATGCGCCAAAGTTATTCTGGCGTATAAATTAGACTGAGTTTTACAAATGGCATTTGTTATGTAGGCTTTGTGAGCAGCACGTACAACTGCGACTTAAGAAAATACCACAAGTAAAAGTCTAACGGGGTAAAATCGCACCATCTGGGTGGGGACAGTTCACTTCACCTCCACATGAGATAATCATGTCCTCAAATCGTTCGTGCAGAATGTCCAATGTGGCATGAGCTGTGTGGGACGTAGCCTTGTTGAAATCATATACCGTTGGTTCGTTCGTATCCTCCAATTCAGATCAAACGAATTTGCTAATCATCGACCTATAGCGCTAGTCGTTGACAGTAATGGACTGGACAACGTCGTTCTCAAAGAAATATGAACTGATTTTGCCGCCAGCCCAAAATACACACCAGACAGTGAATTTTTTGGGAAACATTAGATGCGCTTGGATCTTATGTGGTGGGTACGTATTTTCCCAAATTCTACAGTCTTTTCTTCCAGAATTGTAGGGCAGTTACCGCGACCATAAAGTGAGAGAAGCGAGAGCAACGATTCTCGAAAGGGGAATACCCATTATGTTGACACAATTTTATAATTTGGAAAAACAGATTGAATCATTAACAGCCAAAATGGCATACATATGTAGCTTCAATATTACTCGTATGGGAGACCCCACTCCAGTGCACTGGTATGAACATCAGGCGGTATTTAACGAGTTTATTGAAATTTTGTTATTCTCCAAAATAACTATTTAACAATTTATTATTTATTGTGACCTGATCGCCACGCTCGCTCATTTTCCAAAACCCGTACTACATAATCGATAATCGTATTTTTGCAGTCCAAGATGATCCTTGAATTAACAGTCTCAGAATCAACATAAAAGTTTTCAAGTTCCATGATGATCCTTGAATTAACCGTCTCAGAATCAACATAAAAGTTTTCGTATCTTTATATGAAAATTTTAAAAAGGTAAATGCGAATTTTCAGGAAAAAATACATAAAAATTCTTATATATAAATGGAAATTTAATCTTAATGCGAGTGTGTGCAATTTGACGTGTGGCGAATTGGCATTGGGAGAAATACGAACATAGTTAAAGCCTGAAAACGACTCAGACACTTGCAATATAATCATAATAATTTTCAATCTGTTCAATAATATTGCCTAAGTGTACGTTATATTGGAAGGTCCTACAATAAATAGTCAAAAATCCAAAGGCTCTTTATATATATTAAAAAACCAAAACTCTGCTTGGAACTGGGGTTGTGATACGGACATGATTTGGATTTTTTCAAGCTCATTTATGGCTTTTAAAGGTTCATGCGAAAAATTCATTATTATAATTACATTCATACATACATAAGTATTTAGGTATGTATGAGTGAGTACGTAGCCTTGTGGTGGAGTATGAAGTTTGAAAGCCTCGATTAATTTTTGAATGTGTGAAGCTGTCGGAACATTCTGAAGTTTGCTTCCACACAAATGTCATATGAATGTGAAACAATGCGACGTTGTAATATTTTAAATTTCCGAAAATTAATTTTTCCAAAAAATATGTGTTTTTTTAAATAAATTTCAAATGATTGTTTCGTTCGAATTTTAATCCCAATCAGCTCTGAATTTAATAAATCATCGTCAATTGCAAACAATTTATTTCAAATTATTAATTCGTTCCAGAGAAGTTATTGTCGAAAAATTTCAGAAACGAAAAACATTTTTTAAACTGGTAAAGTTACTTCGTATGCTGAAAATTCTATCAAAATCGCTTTAGTGCTTCGAGAATTCGATCATTTTCGAAAACAATCCCGAAAATTATTCCCAAAGACTGGAAGTCTTAGTCGCATTAACTTGTTTGAAAATTCACCACTTATTATTAAAAAAAGTTTCTATCTTAAAATTTAACTCTCTCTTAATCAAAATTTTCCGTGACTTACGAACTTAAAATACTATAGACAATGATAAATTTTATATAGATCATTGTTGTCTTCGAGAGCTTTTTTTGAAATATATTTATAATGAAAATATAAAATATAGTTTTAATTAAGAAATATGTAAAATTTTTTTATTTATTTAGTACGATTTGTTTTTAGCCTGGGTCATTTTAGTTATTAATTTGGACATCATATGATCATCTTCTGTTTAACGTTAATTAAATTTAGTGATTTAGTGAAAGAAGTCTCAGACTCTTTGGCTTTGCAAATCAATCTAATCCAAACATTTTCAATACGCAGCATATACCCAGCACCAAAAATGAATTTATTCTTTTAATGCTCTTAAATAGTTTCGTAAGAGTAAAAATCTTATTTTGTCAGATTCTTACTTCAAGATTGTTTTCGTGGGCATATCAAGGAATTTGAAATCCTTAAATCCCTTCAGTGTGTTAAATTGATGTGAAAGCGGCTGCTTCGAACAATATTCACTTGCTTCTTTATATTTTCAGCCCTCATTTTGGTGGTTGTTTCGCAAGTACTTTTC
This sequence comes from Germaria angustata, assembly GCA_963681545.1. Classification (NCBI taxonomy): domain Eukaryota; kingdom Metazoa; phylum Arthropoda; class Insecta; order Diptera; family Tachinidae; genus Germaria; species Germaria angustata. The sequence goes on from OY813001.1 coordinate 71,872,095, forward strand.
ATATGATTTGGCATTATTCCTGTGGACTATTGCTGACAAAAAGGCGTAAAATTTGCTGTGTGAAATCCCTGACACACTCCTGGATGTGATTGCTTACAAATGATATAAATATTGTGCGAATAAGAAGTATTTGTGAGGCATTCAATTCCCAGTAGTCTTATTGAATGCACAAAATTGTTGGGAAAATGTGAGACTTCAAATATTTTGGTTATTTTTATTTTTTAAATATACAAACAAATCCTTTACAATATGTCTTTCAAGGCGTGTTGAAGACACTACTTTTATTTTAGGTAATTTTTCATTATTCTAGTTGCAAAGACTATATACTCGTACACAATCAGAAAACATTTCTTTTAATTTGTGAAATATGCTCAAACGTTCTTCTCGCGTTCTTTTATCGTGGATATGCGTGATGCATAATAGTGAGGATCTTAAGAGGCCGACTTCCAAAGATTGCATTAAAAAATAAACTTAAATCGGGCCAATTGTTTGGCTGAAACTAGTTCTGGCCACAAATATGGTGAAATTTCTTACAGCGCAGTGAATTTGAGAGCATTAGACGGGTGACCAGGTTAAGAAATTTCAATAGTTTGCATTTAAAATGTTATACGTTTAACATTTTAAGACAAGAAGTGCCTTAATTACAATAATCGGAACTTAAAATATTTTTATATCTACTTACCACATCTTTTGTTACTAATGCCTCAACTAATTAATGATTTTTGTGAAATTTTCTTAAATGAAGTCATTACAAGATGATAGTGATGTTACACATTCATTCCAATTAAGAAAAAATTTGATAAATTATTAAATTGACACCCTCGAATTCTTAAATGACAACTTAATTTCCGTTTTGAAATAATTATTTCAAATGCATAGAACCTTGAAATCAAGCAAATATTTTTAATTCTCCTGAGCCAATTTCAACAGTTTCCATTAACATGAGAGAGGAAAACATGAACTTCGAGTAAAAAAACTTAATGTTTCCTTCTATTTGTTTCTTATGGCCAAAAGTATCCAAAAGAGTGTTTAGGGAAATGCAATCATTAATCAAAATGATGTGTCCAGGCGCCTTTAAGAATGTCTTACAGTTTTACACAAATTTTGTTACAAAAATAATCACCTGTAATACTGGCCAACAAAAAAGAATTTAAATTTTTTTGTATTTCTTTTTTGTACTTGAAATATATTTTTTTAAAGCCAGCAGGAGTTTATTCGTTGACAGTAGGAGAAAGTTGAAGAATACTTTATGAAAATTTATGATTATAATGAATCGTTAAATCTTTTAATATCTTTTTACTTTCTTACAAACATAAAAAATGGGGTGAGAGAAAGTCCCCAGCCACTATTTCGAGTAGAACTGGAACTAAATAACCTTAAATTAAAAAAGAATGAAGCGCACCCAATCTGTGATTTAAATACTTGATGTATAGAAAAGTTGGCAGGGAGGAGCTACGTAAGCAACCGGGGCCCGCCCAGTGTTTCAGCTGTCAAAAATATGGTCACACTAAAACTTGCTGTGGATTACCCACTGTTTGTGTTGTGTGTGGTGAATTTCGTAAGCCTAAGAACGACACAATAGTTAAAAAAACACAGCAATTGCGGATGTCCAACTACGGCGGATGTCCTATTTATGTGCACATAAAACGTTCCTCGCGTAAACATTCTACTTCTTCCCCGACTCTTGGCATTTAAATCTGCTCTGCAAACAACTATCTCCAGTTAGTTCAATCATCTGCAAGCCAGCTTTCATACGCTAATGTTTAAATTTTGGTCTCACAGAGGCATTGGCTCTGAGGGTTAATGCCCTCACAGCCGACATGTGCAGGATATGTTGAAAATGCAATCTATATTATTGCAGGCTGTATTAACTAAATGATGGACTCAAAAATCTGTTTCCGGAACGCAAACCGCATCCGAAAGTTTAAAAGTCAACTTGAATAATTTCTTTATCTTTTGTTTCATTCAATTATTTATTCTGAACTGTTTAAATATATTTTTTAATAATTTTAATTTACAAGCTTCCTTATTTAGATACATACATATATTTTTATATTAATAAGTTTTAATTTTCTTGAGTAGTTCCCTTCTCCTACCTGGCGGCAATTACTACCGCTATTTCAATATCCTCTGTGGAGTTGTTACATTACTGGCGAACGGATCGACAAAAAGTCTCCGATGTTTGTGATTCTGGAGTAGTAAAAAGTGTGTTCCGTAAACTGATTTAAGTTGAGTCTTCTTTAGATGTACCATTGGACCTCCCAACTACAATTGTTACCATATACTCACACGATACTTCATCATACATTTATGATTTTGCCGCACGTATTAATTTCTTAAAGTATAAAAAAGTATTTGAGTGCCCACTGCTCAGAAAACATGACATTATGAACACATGCCGATATAAATGACGCCATAAAGAAGTTTAATTCTAAACTTATCGAGGATGCTCAACATGCTTCTCCACCAATCAACAGGTGGGGCACTCGTATAATCGTATTTACTTTGTAGATCTAGAACAGCGTTTAACTGAAAGATGAAGAGCGCTAAGAGAATGGCAACAGTATAGATCACCTGATCTAAAAAGTACTCTGAACATATGCTCTAATAAGTTTAAAAAATAAAATTCCAGAATAAAAACTAAACAATCAATTAAAAATTTCTGCATGAACTTCACGCAACATCACAAAAAGATTATTCGCTGTGATGAGCAACCAGAGGACTCAAAATACCTGTAATAAGAAAGATTTCTTTGCGTTGTCTGAACGGAGACTGGGCAAGGATTGACACCGAAAACCAATTTTTTTATATATTCAATTCGGTTATAGTTTTTCCTAATATTCACGATGCGACAAAAAAAAAACCGAAAGCAAGTTATTTGTAAACGCACGAGAGAAACCATGTATACATATGTAATAATACAATATATACGGTGACCATCCGTTCACTATTATAGTGGACAGTACACTATTTGAGCCTCTTGTACACTATTTTTTTCATGTACACTATTTGTACATTTTTTTGTCAATTGCCCCATTTTTTAAAACATATTTTCTTTCATGTGTTCACTTTTGTTCACTTTTCTGTTCTATTTACTATTCTTGGTCATTAATAAATATTCTTGGAAACTCTACGTTTCATTCTCATTTATTATGAAAAATAATCTGGCCACTATGTATGTTATAAGAAAAGAAGAGAACTTGTCAGTTCTTCAGCTGTTCATACACATGCATACATATGTACATATACACACATACGTATATTTTTTTTTTCGTCCAGTTTGAATAACTGTTTAATTTTTCTGTGGAGGGAAACAAAACTAATAACAGCGAAATATTTGTGGTGACAATATTCCTTATAAAAATATTTTAAAATTAGTGAATTTTGCATTTTCTTTGGCTGCATCAAATGCACCAACAGAAAGGATTTTTTCTATGTCTAATAATATATGGACTTCCGAGAAATCTCAAATGAAATTGGAAACACTAGAATCTCTCTTAATTATAAAATGCAATTTTGAAATGGATTGCACTGAATTTAAATCATTTCTAAGGAATAGAGCTGATGTTTTGCAGAAAATACATTCTGTAGAGAAACATCAAAACTAAAGTATGTATATTTTTACATTCGTTTGTATGTGTGTATGCATTTTTAGTTTAGTTTCCTTTTTATGTATGTATGTACATACATACATATATGTGTACACTATTTCTTTATGGGTTTAATGGTCACCGTAACAATATAGAAATTTTATGTCAAATATCGGGTCCTCCAATAGGGACTTTCGATCCTTGACAGTTGATAGTGACTATATTATATAAATCACAACGGTCGTATATAGTGTTCAGCAACAAGTGCAAATAATAAAATTGTTTTATCAAAGTGGCTTTATCTCTACGGGCAACATTGCGCGCACTTTTATCGTTTTACGGTCACCATAATCTTCCTCCATTTCTGAATGAATTCGGAAAACGATCAAATGAAATCCAAGATCGTCCAATGCATCCCGAAAAAGTCAATGTTACTACTTCCGGATTTTGTGATTTTCTTTTCGTTGGCCAAGCCACCACCGTCAACCGCTAGCGCTATAGGTCAACGATTACCACCTTCTTGGTGCGTAAATTGAATGGTATAGACATCAAAAATATATGGTTTGAGCAGGAGCGGGACTACGTGTCACAAATCTCATGCCATATTGGGCATTGTGCAGGACCGATTTGTGGGCATAGTCATCTCACGTGGAGTTGATGTAAACTGGCAACCGAGATTGTGCGATTTCATCCCCTAAAAATGTTTTGTGCGGTCACAAGTCTATGCCACGCCATCAGTCAAATTCAACCTGATTTACGTGCCAAACTCATAAGAAATCAGACATTTGGTATGCGCGCCAGCCAATAAAGCCGCTGTGGGCATTTGCCCGATGGCCTATTTCACACTTAATTCCAAATGAATTAAAAAGATGCAATAATGTCTCACATTAAGGACCCGTTATATTATTTTTTATGGTTTCGCAATCAATTAATAATTGTGAGATCTTGTTTTTAAAGTCATTTTCTTACATGAAATTTTAAAAAGGAATGATATACACGGACTCGATTTTTAGAGATTGGTGAGATCTACTTATTCGACCGCCCAAAATATTTACTATCGCATAACGTCTCTATTTATGGACCGATTTTCAAACCAATTTTTTTGTTTGAAAGAGCCTGCTTGTAGTTTGGTCCCATGATTTTTTTCTAAAATCGTATGGGCAATTGCCCCTCCTCGAAATATTGATTATAGCATATCTCCCCCCCATTTATGGACTGATTGTGAAAAAAAATTAACTAGAAATTTATTATATCGGGTTTTAAACTAACCTACAATTGCTTCGGGTTTGTAATCTGTTCGATTGGTCTTTCTATTGAAGTCGGTTTATTCGTCAGATTTAATTACTCAATATTAAAGAAATACTTCGTTTTGAAATAAGGATAATTTAAAAAAACAAGAAAAGTATTCAGAATGAAAGTTTAAATTATTGAACTACGATTTTAAAGTTCTTTGAAGGTGTAAAAGTTCTATGAATTTATGAAAAGTCATATTACTGATGGACCAATTGGACTAGTTTGATCTATAATTGGACCGAGCATCAAAAGTCCTTTAAATACATCATCAGACCAGTGATTTTTCAGAAATCCCTATGCTTATGAAAAACCCCTTTTTTCCTGCACCCACTTTTTTCTCCTTCGCTCCTCTTCATAGTTTCTTACAAGAAGACACTTCTTTTTTTAAGAACAGTACCCCAGAAAATTTTCATATCTGTAGCTTTCTGATTAGATTTTAATTTTTTTCTCTGGCTAAAACATTAAGAATTATTTTCGAACATTCGGTTCGCCCTAATTGACAATTTTCTTATTATTAGCGAATCAGCTACAATTTCTTCTAATAGTGGTATCAATTGATCAATAACTTGAAAAGCTAAATTGTGTTCAGCAAAAAAGAGGCTCGAGCGGATTTCGAAATAAATGTTTTTTCCGGGTCTTAATTGTCAAAAAATTTATTTATTGTTTTGATTTTTGTTTACCAAAGACATGTATGTATGTATATTTGGGTATTAGCATGTTTACTTAGATCTGGTTTAACGAAATTTTATATTTTTCTACAACCATTTAAAGTCATCTTTGAATGGCTCCAGCCATCCCATTAGCATCTCGTTTTTCAATCAACTTTGATGTCTTTTCAGCATCATCGGAACACGAATCGGACATTTTTCTAAAATTAATTATCTTTTAATTAATATTGTATATAATATTATTTATTATGTACAAACTTAATTATCAAAATCGAAGAGATATGCAAAGGTGGCGTACGTTACGTATGTATGTAAGTACAGGGAACTCTCGAAAACGTGAATACCCGGAAGCATGAACGACTCAGAAACGTCAACGCCTTCATTGTTGGATTCGTTCCTCCTTTATTATTTTTTTGATTGATTTTTAGGGTTAGGTTAGGTTAGGTTAGGTTGATTGGAGGGGTATGTTAGCCCATGTCACACGACATACACCTAAGCCAGTGAAGGCTTGTTGTGCGCTCCTTTGAATTTAACCATAGCATATTGACCCAAAGGCCTAGAGAAACTCCGTGTCACTCACAAAGTTCCTTAGTTTCCTCCAGCATATTCCCCGTAATCGGCTTATGTCCGGTAAGATATCACCCCCAAGATATCGGGATCTTATTTGTGAGAAGGCGGGGCATTGGCACAAATAGTGTTCCAATGTTTCGCTCTCCTCCCCACATGCTCTACATTCATCTCCTCCCGCTATTCCGACGCGTTTAAGATGTGCCAGTAGTTGAGAGTGCCCTGTGACAACTCCCATTATTCTACTTAGTTCGAGCTTACTAAGTTTAAGCAGCTCCCTCATTCTTCTCTCGTCTGGATCTCCCCATAGAATTTTTGTATTTATTGCCATGGTTCCAGAGAGTTGAATGGGCCCTATGTGCCCAAGTCTTTAGCTCGGATTTAACTGCATCGAAAGGTTTCGCACATTCCAATCTTATATTACCTAACTCTATTGCCCTAGAAGCAAGTGAGTTTGCCCTCTCATTTCCAGTTATCCCCGCGTGCCCTGGCACCCATATGATGCGCACTTCACCATGTGTCGAGTAACTGTTAATAGCGTTTTTGCAATCCCAAACTGCACGTGATTTGGTGCGTTCCGCTGAGATTGCTCTGATGGCCATCTGACTATCTGCGAATATATTCACAAGTCCTGACCTCCCCATTACATTGAGTTCCGTGATACACTCCGTTATCGCCCGAACTTCCGCCTGCAAAACTGTGCAATAGTCCGGCAGGCGGAAAAACAGTTCTGTGGTGTTTTCTATATAAACACCAAGTCCTGTTTTCCCTCTCGACCTTGATCCATCCGTGTAACAATGAAGCCCCATGGGGATCTGGTTCCAAGGGTCGGTCAACCAGGAATGGATGTCGGGGATCAATGTTCCGCAGTTGGCCTCTAGTCTAGTCTCCGGTATGCGGTCATTTGCAACATTATCCGGTATGGACTCTCCTATGGCCGTAAAGATTCGGTGATGATGCGCTTCGTGTTTGATTTTTAGTAATAATTATTATTTAATTGCTAAAAATTACAGAAACTGTAATTTATTCCGCTTTTTATGTAATAAACACAATTTTAAAAATCTGATTTGCTTGAACTGTACATGTTATATTAGCAAAGTGAACAAATGTAAACATTTCCAACTTTTATCCAGTTTTCAATATCTGATTTTAATTTATATGTAAGAAGTTAATATGCGGCGGTAAACCATGTTTTTTTTGTTCTAAATTTTTCACTATCGAAAATATGAACAAATTTTAAAACGTGAACACCCTTGGAAAAAATTAGTTCACGTTTTCGCGAGTTCGCTGTACCTATAAAAAAATTTCTCAAAAGAAGTAAACTGCGTGAAACAGAACAACTGTTTGCTTGTCATTGTTATTAAAGATGTCACACATTTACACACTTCATATTATAGATGTGTTACCTGATTTACGAATTTCTAATGCTACACTTGAAAAAATATATTTTTTAATTATAAAGTTTCAATTGGCAAATATACAATTTTTAGTTGCACATGGGTAAGATATCTTTTCCTCTTTCCCACCACTGCATCGAAAACGAAAACAGACACCCAAATATTTTTAGGTTTTTTGTGTAGTGAAAAATATCTAGAGATATTAGAGATAAATATTTTAATATCTGGTTATTTCTAAGTAAATGAAGTACATTTGGGTTATTTAAGGGATTTGAATAATACCCATAAAATTTCTTCCGAAGGGTGTGAGGTCTAGGTCTAGGAGGGGGAAATGGCCCTCGGAACGGCCAATCTCCGACAATGGCTTCTTGAATACCACGTAAGACTGTTGTAAAGTTATAGGTGTCAAGCCAGAAAGAGATATTGATGGAATCCATCTCTACCTGCGTGAAATGCTACAGAGTGTGGCGAATCATCCACAAAACAAAACAAAATACCAGCAGCAAATCCTTTCAAAAATTTCTTAGAAATAATTACATTAATAATGTGATCGATCCTCTATCTGCTATTATGTATGTACATATATCTCTTATAATTTCGCCACACTTCATATGAGCTAAGAAAAAAAAAACACAAGTACCAAATGCACTCACTCTCTCCATCAGCATCTTTCTTTGAACCAAAATTGTCGGCGGTGTCCATTTGTACTAAACGTACTTTTATGATATTCAGTTACACAGTTGTTGGCAATGATAATGCCTTTTTCACTTTACAATTTTTTAATTCATTTTCCATTTGGCCCAAAGACAATTACACTTTCAGTATCTTCATGCACAGGTACATACTCGTGCGTTTGAGGATTTGAAAACAAAAACTTTACAGAATACCGCGTGCTTCTTATTAACAGCACTAAAGACCCAGCAGGTATTTCACACCTTTTGCGCCCCACTGTGAATATGTCGGTATGAAGAGGCATCACTTAAAATCTTGAGATCTTAATAAAGTTTGTTAAACAAATTTACTCTAATAAATAAAAAAAGAAGTTATACACACAGACAATACGAATTTACTTAAATACGTATTCGTTTGCAGCAGATTTAGAGTGATAATGTAATAAAGTTAAATCTGGTGTATGAATGTCAGACTGTTTTATTGGACAGATGGCAGACATTTCAACAAATCAATTCATTACAGAGATGAACAAAAATGAAGTGTGTAACCGCCTTTTAAAAAAGTAAACACAAATGAAGCTTAAAAAATTAAAAACAAACAATTTCAAGCTGCAAATGATGACCGGAACAAGTTTGTAAAATTACACCATTCAGTTTCTTAACAACGTACTGCTCAAAATAACATTCGCCCTCTTAGGAAAATGGCCAGGAAAAGTTTCGCCTGAAAGACAATATTTATATTCAAAAAAGTTAAATTAGATTTAAATGAAGTCTTTTTCTTTTTCAAAAAGAGCATGTGTAAAATTTTTTTGCCCTTTTTTTCCCCCGGATTCAAACCTATAGAAGGCGCTTGAAGTAGTTGTGGCCAAAAGCATATCAGTTGTAACAGTGATTGAAATTTTACAAGAAAATTTTATCAATGAAAATTATATTGGAAAGATGGTTGGTTCCGAGTATTTACTCAATCCATAGTGTAAAGAGGAACAGGTGTTGAAATAAGAAGAGAGAGAGAGAGAGGGAACTTAATTTTTTATAACTCTACTATTGCGCGTTTTAATAATTTGTATAGCAAGTTTTGCAGCGTATCCGGTGTTAAGTAGACGCATTAAGTTTCCTAACGGGTATGTGTACCCATTTTATTAATTGTTTTGCGTTGACGACGACTCTGCTAACATTACCGTACATTAGCACAACAGAGTATCTATAAATCGCTGCCGGTATTGCAATGTCTTTATCACTTAAACAGTCCAATTACAACTAAACACTGCCACACTAATTGTACCATCAGAAAAACTCATGATTTTGATGATGAACAGGTATCGAATTCAAGTTCTTAGTCATAAATTGCTTTGTAGTCAACGCATCAACTACTTCAGTCAATGTCATGTCATGGTTTTTACATAATAGAGAGCCAAACGAAACGAATGGAATCGTCTCATTGACGATAGTCTAATTAATTATTTTTACTATGCGGGGGAACCGGCAGCCCATTAAAGGAAAATAAAAGCATAATTATTTAATTGAAAGTAATACTTAAGTTCCGTTTTAAGGTTCATTAACCATTGTTGTTGACAAAGCATAATTTATTTTCATTAAAAATATTATTTAAGTTCAGTTTTAAAGTTCTTTAACCCTTGTTGTTGACAAAGCAGAAATTATTGTTTTTAATTTTAAGTTTGCCATAAAAAGGTAAAAAAAAGTAATTCTACCTACTAAGCAATTTAAATCAACTTATTGTAAAACAATTTAGTATATAAGAATGGAAAATAAAGAAAATGTGAATCAATCGTTTTAAAGCATTTAAAGTGTTTTATTTTGATTCCATTAGCGTTCTTCAGGTTCAAGTGCTTGTAAGAACAAATAAGGCAAAAAATAGTTTTCAGTTCAGATTTATGTGTTTGAATTGAATTAAACTATCGCCTCTTCGCACATTTTGGTGACCCCTAGATCTTAATAATTTACTTAGTTTCCCCCCACCAGTGGTAAGGAACTTTGAAAATTAAGAAAACACGCAACAATTTACAAGGACAGCCAGTCCATATACAGCAACAATTTACAAGGACAGCCAGTCCATATACAGCAACAATTTACAAGGACAGCCAGTCCATATACAGCAACAATTTACAAGGACAACCAGTCCATATACAGCAATAATTTACAAGGACAGCCAGTCCATATACAGCAACAATTTACAAGGACAGCCAGTCCGTATACAACAATTTATTTACAAGGACAGCCAGTCCATATACAACAAATAATTCACCAGGACACAAAGTCCACAACAGTTTTAGTAAAATCATCTCACATCTCTTCAACACTTGTCGCGGGACGCCTAGTATTAGGATACTTTGTCTATCATCAACTTAAAAGAAGTCATTCCAGCATGGCAAATTTAGAGAATCTTATATCTGAGCAGCAAATAAAAGCAACTGAAATAGAAAGAATTATCTCTAACATAAAAAAGGCCCCACATGATCGGCGAACGCTAGACTTCTACAGAAGTAAAAGCGAAGAATTAAATGCATTATGGCAGGCATTTGAAAAAACAGAAAACGCAATTAGAAGAGATAATGCGCTGTCAGCTAGCGATCCATATATTGTACAAAACTTGTACAAATCCGTAGGTGAAATGTACAATGAGACAATTGAGTATCTTACGTCTCAGATTAACAAGCTCAGCGTCAAGCCATTACCAGCAATCAGAAGAGACACATTAGAACTTCCATCAACTAACCCATCTGATCGTGAAGTATTGTCGCCTCGAGGTAAAGGACTAGCTAGGAGACTAAAAGCTCGAATGACGGCCTTAACACGCTTAATAAACGGGCTATCGTTGGAAGAAAAAGGTCACCCACCACAATTTTATCAGATAAAGAGTGAAACCATAAAAAAATTGTGGGATCAAATTCAAGAATTTTATGATGAATTGTGGTATGAAGTGGAAGATCCTACAATACTGGAACTTGATCTGAATGAGTATCATAAGCTGGATGAATCTGTACAACATTATTTGATAGAATTGGCAGTGCTAGCAGATCAACACAAACGGCAGCATATAGATGGTGAATTACAGTTGGGAAGCAACCCAGGAGTGCATAGCTCATTACCTCTACCAAAGGTTACAATTCCACAATTTAATGGAGACTGTTTAAAGTGGTGTCAATTTTTTGAACTATTTTCGGAAATGGTCGATAAGCAACCTCTACCAAACGTACAAAAGATGTGGTACCTCAAATCAAACGTCTCAGGAGAAGCCGCAAAACTTATTAGCCATCTAACGCTATCCGAAGAGAACTATAAGACAGCATGGGCATTACTTCAGGAGCGGTATGACAACAAAAGAGTCATAGTAGCGACTTTAGTAGACAAGATCCTTAACCAACCAACAGTAACCATGTCTTCTAGCGCTTCAATTAAGACTCTTCATGACACTACCAAGGAATGTTTGCTGGCGTTAAATAACTTAAATGTTAACACTTCATCTTGGGATGCTATAATCATACAACTAATGATCAAAAAACTAGATCGTGCTCTATATATTCGATTTATACAATCACTAACTAAACCAAGAGATGTGCCGACAATAAAAGAGTTGTTCTCCTTTCTTGAGATTCAATTTCAGTCAATGGAGTCACTTGGTTACAAGGAGAAATTAACTACCCATCAAAAGGAAAAGATGACAGTATCATCTGTATCATCTATGGATAATAATTGCAAACTGTGTAACACAGGAAATCATCCTATCTTTCACTGTAAGAAATTCTTGAATATGACGGAATCAGACAGATTAAGGTGGGCACAGAAGCAAAGACTTTGTGTTAACTGTCTCAAAGAGGATCACATAGCAAAATTTTGTACCTCCAGTGGATGTAGAAAATGCAACAAGAAGCATAATTCATTATTACATTTACCTCAGAACCAGAAGATATCAGTTCCGCATACTCAACCAACAAACAAAAGAGGAGAGACGATTACAGTCTCATCTACATCTTTGAAGCCAACAACAGGGCGTCAGAATTATATCATGTTAGCTACCGTAAGGGTAAATATCAAGGCCACAAATGGTATCACACACGAATTTCGAGCAATACTAGATTCAGGTTCACAAGTAAACATTGTGACTGAACGACTTATCAAGAAGCTATCACTTTCTCCAACGGAAGCGTCTTTATGCATTGATGGTGTGGGAAGCATTAAAAAACAAGTACAGCACCGCGTGAATGTTGAAATGTTCTCTACAAATAATGACTTTTCAACAAACTTAGAAGCGATTGTTCTACCAAGTATCATTCCGGCACAACCAAATCAAAACTTTGAGGTTTCAACTTGGAACATTCCAAGTAACATCTACTTAGCAGACCCCAGATTCTATCAGCAAGGAAAAATCGATGTTCTACTCGGCGCAGAATTCTATTTTAGTCTTATGCAGCCTGGGGCAATAAAACTGACTAATGGCGGTCCAACGCTACAAAACACGTTACTTGGCTGGATCGTGGGTGGCCCTGTACGACAAACCGTTTCTCACAGCTCATCACCACCACTTACATGTGCAGTATTTGGTGAGGAGTCTTCACTAGAACAAGCAGTCGAGAGGCTATGGAAACTCGATGAAGTAGAACCAAATGAAAAGACCTTGTCCCCAGCAGATGCCCAATGTGAAGCTCATTTTATTCATCATACTCAAACTAACACAGATGGTCGTTTCATTGTAAGCCTTCCATTTCGGGAAAACCCAACATCATTGGGTGATTCGCATGCCATGGCATACAACAGATTTGTTGCTTTGGAGCGACGACTCCAAAAGAATGAAAATATCCGAATCCAGTACACGCAATTCATGAGAGAATATGAGCAGCTTGGGCACATGCAAAGGGTAAACCTAGATGACGTACTACATCCAAGATATTTTATTCCACACCACTGCGTACTAAAACCTGATAGCACCACAACAAAGCTTCGGGTAGTGTTTGATGCATCAGCAAAAACATCAACTGGATATTCATTAAATGACTTAATGTATACTGGCCCGGTGGTGCAAAGTGAACTATTTTCTATTTTAATTCGGTTCCGATTGCCAAGGTTCGTTTTTACAACCGATATTGAGAAAATGTATAGGCAAATACTAATCAACCCAAACGACCATCAATATCAACTTATTATGTGGAGGGAAGCTCCATCATCAGCACTTGCCTATTACAAACTCAACACAGTAACATATGGGACGCGTGCAGCACCTTACCTGGCCACAAGATGTCTGCAAAAAATAGCTAATGAGAATTCTATCAAGTTTCCGTATGGTTCTCAGATGCTGAGAGACAACTTCTATGTAGACGACGGCCTTGGAGGTTCAGACAGCCTCACCATAGCAGTACAGATGCAAAAAGAACTCATCATTATGTTAAAAAAATATGGATTCAATTTGAAAAAATGGTGTGCAAACCATCCACAACTGCTCAAAAATATTCCAACCGGTGACCAAGAGGTTAACTTAGATTTCGATAATAACAGTACTAATTCAATAAAAACCTTAGGATTATATTGGTTACCTAAAAGCGATCACTTTTGCGTTAAGGTCAAATTAACCAAACATCAGCAAATCTCAAAACGAACAGTAACTTCTGACCTCGCAAAACTATTTGATCCTCTCGGTCTGTTAGCTCCTGTGATTGTTAAGGCCAAAATATTTATTCAACACCTTTGGCATCATGAATTAGACTGGGATGAACCATTAACTAATGATCTATGTGCATCTTGGAGTACATTTAGAGACGATCTAGAAAATCTCAATAATTTTACGATAGCGCGACACATTTTCCAAGGTGAAAATCCAGTAAAAACACAACTACACGTATTCGCAGATGCATCTGAGAAGGCCTTTGGCGCAGTTGCATATATTCGCGCAATCCTTAAGAATGGGCAGGTAATCGTGCGAATCCTCTGTGCAAAATCAAGAGTTGCACCATTAAAGCAGCAGACATTACCTCGACTAGAGTTATGCGCAGCAGTTCTAGCAGCACAGCTTGCTCACAGACTAAAAATTGACCTGAAGTTTCAAAACCAAGCTACATTTCTATGGACTGATTCAGAAATAGTATTATCATGGATATACGCACAATCATCTGCATACAAAACCTTTGTCGCCAACAGAGTTTCAACAATTCAGTCACTTACTCTAGCCGAACAATGGCGCCATGTACGATCAAAAAACAATCCTGCCGATGTACTATCCAGAGGACTAAATGCAGCAGATCTGCCAGCATGTAGCCTATGGCTATATGGACCAGCTTTTCTTCATGGAAGAGAGGAGTCATGGCCATCAAAATACGTACCGCAAGAAGGTGCCAATGACATTGAGAGAAAAAAGGTGGTTCCTGTTATAGCAACTATGGTTTCAAACGACGGTAGTATTATATATGGAATTCACCACCGAAATTCTTTTACAACTTTACAGAAGGTTTTGGGTTACGTACTCAGATTCATAAATAATTCAAAAACGCAAAATGAATTTCGACCAAAACACATTTCGCTGAGCCCTAAAGAACTGGATGAGTCTCGGTTTATAATTATTCGAGCAGTTCAGATCTCCGACTTCAAGAAGGAGATATCTGAATTAAGGAGAGAAAACCAAGTAGACAAATCCAGCATAATTAGCAGCTTATCCCCATTCCTAGATGAACATAATATTTTACGGGTCGGAGGAAGATTGGAAGCCTCTAATCTATCATATGATGCAAAACATCCCATACTTTTACCCTATAATGACTCGATTTCAAAACTTATACTCACAATGTTGCACGAAAAAAAACTATCATTGTGGCCCACAATCATTATTAGCTATGTCTAGACAACAATATTGGATCATCAAGGGTAAATCAATGGCTAGAAATATAGTCCAAAATTGTGTACGATGTACAAGAGCAAAACCTAGATTATTTTCTCAAATAATGGGGGATCTACCAGCAAGTAGGGTCACCCCATCACGCCCATTTATTAAATCTGGTGTTGACTACCGTTTTGGGTTCACTACAAGATAAGGGGTAAAAAACCTCATAAAGTTTACATCGCTGTTTTTGTTTGTTTCTCAACAAAGGCTGTACACATGGAAGTTGTTACTGAATTAACAACAGATGCATTCATTGGGGCCCTCAAAAGATTCCTATCACGTCGAGGGCGATGCCAGATCATATATTCAGACAATGCCACAAACTTCCTTGGTACACGGAATCAACTAGAAGAACTAAATCAGGCGATATTCGACTGTAAGTCACAAGAAAAAATCCTACAGTCATGCAGCAAAGAAGGCATTGAATTCAAATTTATTCCACCTCGAGCCCCTCATTTTGGAGGCTTATGGGAGGCAGCAGTAAAATCCGCTAAGCAACTTTTACTACGTAGTGTTTCGACAGCGTCATTAACGCACGAAGAACTTGAAACAGTAATAATCGAAATAGAAGCCATATTAAACTCCCGTCCGCTAACTCCGATGTCACCTAATCCAAATGATCTAACTGCACTGACTCCAGGACATTTCTTAATTGGAGAACCACTCACAGCCCAAGTGGACAATAGAGCAGTGCAACCAAATAATTCCCTCGCCACGAGATGGAAACTCGTCTCCCAACTTAAACATGAGTTCTGGAGACGCTGGTCAACCGAGTATCTACACCAATTGCAGGAAAGACAGAAGTGGAAATCATCATCTGAAAACGTGAAAGAAGGACAGATGGTCATTATAAAAGATGACAATTTACCGGTTATGAGTTGGCCACTTGGAAGAATCCATCAAACACACGAGGGCAATGATGGCAAGGTTCGGGTAGCAGATGTAAGAACATCGTCAGGAATAAAAAGAAGACCTATCCATAGACTAGCTCCGCTACTTCACGAAGACGAATTACCTGCAAGCGAACTACCCAACCCTGTTCACCCAATACCTGTTGATGAAGAATATACACCATCCATCAAAAAATCAAAGACTATTACTAACTCAATCGTACTCACCATGATCGTAGCCATACTTATCATTCCAGCTGTTATGGGCAGTCACGTAAAGATAAGCAACTTTGATTCTGACCCGGGGCTGTATTTTGAAGGTATTGGAAGCGTAAAACTGGCAACAGCTGAATGGAAACTCGTGGTATACTATGATCTAGCACCTTTCTTGTCCGAGCTAAAGACTTTTCAATCTGGACTAGTCACTTTGCAGCATTTATGTTCATCCATCACACATAAGTCAACATGCAATATTTTGATAAATAATTTCAATCAAGTAAGAGAAGAGTTGCTGGAAGAGAAAGAACTATTCACCACTAGTAGAGTAAAAAGGGGTGCATTTAACATTGTGGGAAATGTAGCAAGGTTACTGTTTGGAGTACTGGACTCAGACTATGCCAATGAAATGTCAGACACCATTAAAAGGTCGAAGGTCGAAACAGACTACATCTTCAAAATACTTAAAAACCAAACATCAATTATTGATTCCACTATTAATATAATTAAAAAAGACGAACTCAGCACACAAAAACAACTAACAGAAATTGTTGCAAGAATCAATAATGAAGCAAATGAACTTGCTAAAGAATTATCAGAAATCAGACAAACACAACTAATATCACTGCTTTCCAATCAATTAACATTAACAGCACTGAACTTGCAAAGGGTAGAAAAGGAGATCATCGACGTACTAACAGATGCGCACCATGAAAAAATTAGTCCTCTTTTATTATCACCTCATCAGCTAAGGACGGAATTAACCACAATAAAAGCACATCTACCAGTACAACATATGCTTCCAATTGAAGATGATAGTTTGGTTCAACTGTACAAACTAATGAAGACAAATGGAGCCGTGACAAAAAACGAAGTCCTATTCGAGATCAGGTTGCCACTGATAGCTCAACAAGTCCTAGAACTTCTGAAGATAACTCCTGTCCCAACAATAAGAAATAACGCTCTAATAGCCATCAAATCAGATGTACCTTTTCTAGCAGTGAATCCCCACAGAGATGAATTTATTCCATTTACAACCAACGATTTGTCGAGCTGCACTATAGCAAAAAGGGATACATATATATGCCACAACAAACAGCTTAGATTTAAAAAGGAAACAAATTCCTGTGAAATTAATATCCTCAATAGCCAGTATACAGCCAACTGTAACCTTACCCGACTGATAGATAACACAACATGGACGCAATTGAAAAATCCGAATAAGTGGATCTTTGCTACCACAACAGAAATAGAAATTTCAGCAGTTTGTGGCACTGAAGCTTCCCAACTGCTAATTAGAGGCACTGGGATAATGCAAATAGAACCAAATTGCATAATTAAAAACAACTTTCACACTATTCAAGGCCACTTTGATGCATCAAATAGCTTGCATACTTCATACTTTCAATTCAGGCACATTGATCAAGTTAGCACTCCACAAGAAATCAAAAGAATTTTTAATACTAACAATCAATTTGAGATCCATCTAAATCAACTGAATAACCTGCAAAAACAACTTGATGAGTCAACTATTGTACGATTACCAGAGCTAATCAGGTCCCAGAGCCAACATCACCACGCTGTAAGTTATACTGCACTTTTAATTTCTGTAATCATTTTGGTAGTCATCATAGTCAAGCTATACTCAATCTATAAGAAAAGAAAAAATCATAAGATCGTTCAACCGACACCGCATCCAGTTCCCTTACTTCGACCTATTACCATCGATATTGCAAATATCAACCCTAATGAACGTTTGTCACCAGTGACCGTTGGTCAACGCGGGGGAGAATGTTGATACCTATATCAACATAATTTACTTTTTTATTATTATTTAATTATCATTATTAAAACATTATTTCTTTTTTAAAAGTTCATTAACCATTGATGTTGACAAAGCATAATTATTTAATTGAAAGTAATACTTAAGTTCCGTTTTAAGGTTCATTAACCATTGTTGTTGACAAAGCATAATTTATTTTCATTAAAAATATTATTTAAGTTCAGTTTTAAAGTTCTTTAACCCTTGTTGTTGACAAAGCAGAAATTATTGTTTTTAATTTTAAGTTTGCCATAAAAAGGTAAAAAAAAGTAATTCTACCTACTAAGCAATTTAAATCAACTTATTGTAAAACAATTTAGTATATAAGAATGGAAAATAAAGAAAATGTGAATCAATCGTTTTAAAGCATTTAAAGTGTTTTATTTTGATTCCATTAGCGTTCTTCAGGTTCAAGTGCTTGTAAGAACAAATAAGGCAAAAAATAGTTTTCAGTTCAGATTTATGTGTTTGAATTGAATTAAACTATCGCCTCTTCGCACAGAAAATATTAATTGTCCTATATCTGCGCAACTATAGTAGTGAAAGTCTTTAAATTTTATGTGGATTACTGTGGGATAAATTTTAGAACTTTAACCGCATTTCACCAACCTCGTTGTTTTTGTTTGTTTTTTGAGATGCGTATATGTTGCATTAAGGGAGCGATATGTATTTTATATACTATATGTATTATGACATTCAGACGTTTTTGCGTAAATGAATAATAAAAACAAAATATTTTTATTATAATTATAAGAACATTAATTTTTTTAGTCTTATAATTAAAAAGAGTTGGGCCGCCCAAATATATTTAGCTACACGATGCATTTATCTGAAATTTTTGAATCCATTAAATATGCGAATATATATATATTGTACTATTTTTATTTCAGTAATTTGATATTGTTGAGAGTTCTTTAACTCTTATAATCTCAAATATACAAATAGTCCCTAATCCATAAGTAAATCTATCATAGAGAAATCTTCTTGCAAAATCAATCGATGAAGTCATTCTTTCAAATGCAGCCCAAATTCTATACGTATATATAAATAGCCGAATAAGAAAAGCGAACATAAAACTAATTGTGGCCTCAGGAGCGTTACTTAAATATTAATTGGGATATTGTGCAGCAGCAGCCAGAGCACCATTGGAAAGGCTCAGCAGCATACGAGTAAAAATACTAAAAGTAACGGCTTAACGGCAACACTAAAGGCTTCTTTATTATTTCGTATGCACTTTTTTATTTGTTATTGTTGTTTATAAAGAAAACCAAAATGTTTTAATAGAAATAAATTTCGTTTGTTCGCGTTTACTTTCCAGAGTTTCTTTGAAATTAATTGCAATGCCATGATATGACGAAAATTACAGATTAAGTGAGATGCATAAACTGATATAAACCGACACATTTGTATTGTCAGTGCAACATGAGCGAACATGAAATGCAACACGTTTCAATCGGACATGATTAACAGGGTACAAATGTTTGTTGGACTTAGTACTTTTCCAAAAAAAAAAAAATAATAATAAAAGTCATAGGCCGAATTTTGTGTAAGAATTTAATATGGATATGATTTGACTTTTTGTCGTACTTGCGAATGTACATAAAAGTGAATCTAGCGGGTGGTGCAAATACAAGTATCTTTTTAAAAATTAAATGCACTGGAATGATATGTGGGCGAGCTCTGTGACTTCGCGCACCATCCTGCTGATAGCAAGGATTACCCAAGTTCATATCTTCCACTTCAGGCCATACAAATCCGTAATCATAGCTCTGTGGCCGGGGACTGAAATGGCATTTCCAGCATTTTCAATAAAATTTACTAATGATGTCACTACTCTATGATCCACACCGAACTGTCACTCTGTGGACGAATTTGCCTCTCCACAATTACATGCTGGTTTTCCCATCTTCAGATTCGGCATTTTCTTTTGTTTGTTTGTTGAAAATACGTCTCGTCAAAAAAGATTATTTTCTGCCAAATTCGATATATGATTTTTTACTATATTTCCCAATATTTCGGGCAGAAAAAAGTCTATGTGATTTATAAAAATAATTTTATTTGGATCACCCGTTACATTTGTTTGTTTGTGCCTTATAGGGAGCCAAACGTTAAGGCTGAGCTGATCGTCTGGAAATTTCGCAACCGTTTTATTGATGATCAGAAAATTAAAATAAGTAATAAAAAATACGTTAGGTTAGGTTCGTAGACTAGTAGCTAGTGTACTAGACTCGCAGTGCGAAGGTCCCAGGTTCGAACCCTGCCGCAGAACTCTGGCAGTTGTGTTTGTTAATTAAAGGGAGCGCACAACAAGCCTTCACTGGCTTAAGTGTATGTCGTATGACATGGACTATCACACCCCTCCAATCAACCTAACCTAACCTAATAAAAAATAAGTAATTTATTTTTTAACTATGTGGGGGAAAAGGCACCCCATGCAAAGTAATAATTATTATATATCTGCAGCGCCTCAATGGTAAGTCTATCCAATTTCAGTGTACGTTACTGCGAGAATAAAGTGTGTATTCGAGCAAGAACACGCAAGTAAACAAAAGGACAGGTACTCCCGATACCAAGTAATTATTAATTATTTCATATCTATGGGACTAAAGTAAAAGCATGGCGGTGTAGGATGGGGAGACGGGTAGCTTATAAAAATTAATTATTAATTATTCCATATCTGCGGAGGCACATAGCGATAGGAATAGAGTGAATGCGAACAACAAAATGGAACTATAGTAACGGGGAGACAGGTACCATCATAGAAAATATTTATCAATTATTCTATATCTAGAGAACTACAATAGTGAGACTCTTGATGTAGATTACTCTGGCAATAAAATGGTGTTCCAGCCAAGTCCTGGTAGTGATATAAATATATTTTTGGCTTAAGTATCAATTAATTTTGGTATATGTGATATCAATATTTTTTCATGCGACGCTAAGCGAAGTCAATACAAACGTTGCAAGTTAAAATGATTAAGCCTCGCGACAAAAGTTACTGGTAGGATAAACTAACTAACGCTCACTTTTAGGTTAGAGGGAAGTTATAATAATGAAAAACTGTTTATCAGCCGAATAAAATCCTACCTTTAACTAAATCAAATCGTTACTACGTCGAGAGTGGGAAAGGTAGTTCAGTGGTGGTGATTGACATATAGCATCGGAAGAAATTACCAATACAGAAGAAAAAAGAATAAGCGACTTGAATTGGAAGATTCACAACTTCAGGAAGATATTTACAACATTCCTGGTGGAAAAAACGAAGTATTTGCAGTATTAATAAGGAAGATAGACGAATACTTTTCACCTAAAAGGAATTCAACGCTTGAAAGACATCTTTGCAGGAGTCCTACTCCATCCGTAGGTGAAGCTCTTAACAAATTTTTATTGCAATTGAGACAACAAGTTACTTGAACTTCGTTTTGGTCGACAAAAACGAAAATAGAGGAGATTTACATTAAGGACAAGATAATTGATTCTTGGCACCCAAAAAAGGCTATTCAAAAAAGAACAGAGCCTAAATAATACCATCAAAGCTTTCCAAGCTTATGAGCAAATTAACGAACAGACTCAGTCCAAATTAACAACGAGCGACGAAATAATGGTAAATAAGGTCTTTTCAAAGAAGCGACTTCTTGAAAATTCAGCTGTGGTCGATTGGTCATGAGTTGCCCGGCGCTAAATGCTAAATGGAACGAATGCGTTCTTATTGGACAAACAGTATAATAAATGTTCGTCAATACTGCTGTATGTACAATAATCGTATAAAAATGGAAGGGACCAAAATCATGTTGATGCAACACGAAGTTTGAATATTTCCAAATCGATGATAACGGCTAGAATGATGAAATAGTAAAATGTTTCCTTGGTAAACAAAGACTATTTATTTTGCAATAACAAATGCGCGACGAAGCCCATTTTTACTTATGCGGTTATTTAAGTTTCTGGGGCGCAGAGAATCTACATGAACTGCATGAAGAATCTTGCATCCCATTAAAGTGAGTGTCTGGGGTGGCATTTGCGGTGAAAAAGTGATTGGACCTTATTTGTTTTAAAAGGTTGATAGCAAAGAGATGTCTTGCGGGCTACAGTTCCAAATGCAGTAAGACGAGCGCAATTAAGCACCAACTCGGGCAGTGGTCATTTGAGCAGCAGCAGCCAGAGCACCATTGGAAAGGCTCAGCAGCATACGAGTAAAAATACTAAAAGTAACGGCTTAACGGCAACACTAAAGGCTTCTTTATTATTTCGTATGCACTTTTTTATTTGTTATTGTTGTTTATAAAGAAAACCAAAATGTTTTAATAGAAATAAATTTCGTTTGTTCGCGTTTACTTTCCAGAGTTTCTTTGAAATTAATTGCAATGCCATGATATGACGAAAATTACAGATTAAGTGAGATGCATAAACTGATATAAACCGACACATTTGTATTGTCAGTGCAACATGAGCGAACATGAAATGCAACACGTTTCAATCGGACATGATTAACAGGGTACAAATGTTTGTTGGACTTAGTACTTTTCCAAAAAAAAAAAAATAATAATAAAAGTCATAGGCCGAATTTTGTGTAAGAATTTAATATGGATATGATTTGACTTTTTGTCGTACTTGCGAATGTACATAAAAGTGAATCTAGCGGGTGGTGCAAATACAAGTATCTTTTTAAAAATTAAATGCACTGGAATGATATGTGGGCGAGCTCTGTGACTTCGCGCACCATCCTGCTGATAGCAAGGATTACCCAAGTTCATATCTTCCACTTCAGGCCATACAAATCCGTAATCATAGCTCTGTGGCCGGGGACTGAAATGGCATTTCCAGCATTTTCAATAAAATTTACTAATGATGTCACTACTCTATGATCCACACCGAACTGTCACTCTGTGGACGAATTTGCCTCTCCACAATTACATGCTGGTTTTCCCATCTTCAGATTCGGCATTTTCTTTTGTTTGTTTGTTGAAAATACGTCTCGTCAAAAAAGATTATTTTCTGCCAAATTCGATATATGATTTTTTACTATATTTCCCAATATTTCGGGCAGAAAAAAGTCTATGTGATTTATAAAAATAATTTTATTTGGATCACCCGTTACATTTGTTTGTTTGTGCCTTATAGGGAGCCAAACGTTAAGGCTGAGCTGATCGTCTGGAAATTTCGCAACCGTTTTATTGATGATCAGAAAATTAAAATAAGTAATAAAAAATACGTTAGGTTAGGTTCGTAGACTAGTAGCTAGTGTACTAGACTCGCAGTGCGAAGGTCCCAGGTTCGAACCCTGCCGCAGAACTCTGGCAGTTGTGTTTGTTAATTAAAGGGAGCGCACAACAAGCCTTCACTGGCTTAAGTGTATGTCGTATGACATGGACTATCACACCCCTCCAATCAACCTAACCTAACCTAATAAAAAATAAGTAATTTATTTTTTAACTATGTGGGGGAAAAGGCACCCCATGCAAAGTAATAATTATTATATATCTGCAGCGCCTCAATGGTAAGTCTATCCAATTTCAGTGTACGTTACTGCGAGAATAAAGTGTGTATTCGAGCAAGAACACGCAAGTAAACAAAAGGACAGGTACTCCCGATACCAAGTAATTATTAATTATTTCATATCTATGGGACTAAAGTAAAAGCATGGCGGTGTAGGATGGGGAGACGGGTAGCTTATAAAAATTAATTATTAATTATTCCATATCTGCGGAGGCACATAGCGATAGGAATAGAGTGAATGCGAACAACAAAATGGAACTATAGTAACGGGGAGACAGGTACCATCATAGAAAATATTTATCAATTATTCTATATCTAGAGAACTACAATAGTGAGACTCTTGATGTAGATTACTCTGGCAATAAAATGGTGTTCCAGCCAAGTCCTGGTAGTGATATAAATATATTTTTGGCTTAAGTATCAATTAATTTTGGTATATGTGATATCAATATTTTTTCATGCGACGCTAAGCGAAGTCAATACAAACGTTGCAAGTTAAAATGATTAAGCCTCGCGACAAAAGTTACTGGTAGGATAAACTAACTAACGCTCACTTTTAGGTTAGAGGGAAGTTATAATAATGAAAAACTGTTTATCAGCCGAATAAAATCCTACCTTTAACTAAATCAAATCGTTACTACGTCGAGAGTGGGAAAGGTAGTTCAGTGGTGGTGATTGACATATAGCATCGGAAGAAATTACCAATACAGAAGAAAAAAGAATAAGCGACTTGAATTGGAAGATTCACAACTTCAGGAAGATATTTACAACATTCCTGGTGGAAAAAACGAAGTATTTGCAGTATTAATAAGGAAGATAGACGAATACTTTTCACCTAAAAGGAATTCAACGCTTGAAAGACATCTTTGCAGGAGTCCTACTCCATCCGTAGGTGAAGCTCTTAACAAATTTTTATTGCAATTGAGACAACAAGTTACTTGAACTTCGTTTTGGTCGACAAAAACGAAAATAGAGGAGATTTACATTAAGGACAAGATAATTGATTCTTGGCACCCAAAAAAGGCTATTCAAAAAAGAACAGAGCCTAAATAATACCATCAAAGCTTTCCAAGCTTATGAGCAAATTAACGAACAGACTCAGTCCAAATTAACAACGAGCGACGAAATAATGGTAAATAAGGTCTTTTCAAAGAAGCGACTTCTTGAAAATTCAGCTGTGGTCGATTGGTCATGAGTTGCCCGGCGCTAAATGCTAAATGGAACGAATGCGTTCTTATTGGACAAACAGTATAATAAATGTTCGTCAATACTGCTGTATGTACAATAATCGTATAAAAATGGAAGGGACCAAAATCATGTTGATGCAACACGAAGTTTGAATATTTCCAAATCGATGATAACGGCTAGAATGATGAAATAGTAAAATGTTTCCTTGGTAAACAAAGACTATTTATTTTGCAATAACAAATGCGCGACGAAGCCCATTTTTACTTATGCGGTTATTTAAGTTTCTGGGGCGCAGAGAATCTACATGAACTGCATGAAGAATCTTGCATCCCATTAAAGTGAGTGTCTGGGGTGGCATTTGCGGTGAAAAAGTGATTGGACCTTATTTGTTTTAAAAGGTTGATAGCAAAGAGATGTCTTGCGGGCTACAGTTCCAAATGCAGTAAGACGAGCGCAATTAAGCACCAACTCGGGCAGTGGTCATTTGAGCGACATAATTTTTTTAAACGAATGTCATCGATTTAACACTTTGAAATAAAAAGACGGATGAAAACGGATGATATTAATGACATTACCCCTGTGCCACCATGTAGTTGCGAAAATGTAAACAAATGTAATGGGTCCATGAAGAATGCTTTGATTCAATACAATCGTTTCTTCGTATTCGGCTTAAAATCGAATCCTCGAATACCTAAAATAACGCTTGAACCCGATCGTATACTGATAATTTTAATATTGAAAATCATCAAGTCATTTCCATTTGACAGCTGCGCCTAAATTTCTTAAGGCTGGGGCACATAGAATCCGTCATCCGTCATCCTTCGACTTTTTCAACTGACGTTAACGCAATGACGGATGAGGTTGGCACAATGAGTACTTTGTTAACGTGTAGAAAATCAGTTGCTTTTTTTTACATGTTTGCAACATTTCTTTTTATTAAAGAGTAAAAATTTTCTATGGATTTTGAAGAAATTACGGAGTTTATTTTAATTACAATTTTGCTTTATAAAGCTCAAGCTGTCTTGATATAATGGATAAAAGTCGAAGATTTTTGGTCAGACCCAAAAAATCAACTGTTAATTAAAACAAAACATACCAAAAAATCAACTGATAGTTGTCAAAGTACTCAACGTACGCCAAAAGTTAAAAGTTGCCCAACTTTCATCCGTTGCGTTGAAGGAGACGTACTGTATGTAACCAACCTCATAACAAAACCTGTATTTTAACTTAGCTGTCAGTTGAAAAAGTCGACGTATGACGGATGACGGATTCTATGTGCCCCAGCCTTTATACTTTGATCCGTTGTTGTGCAGATAATTGAAAAAAAGTACCATATTGAAATAAAAATGAGTACCGTTTTAGCCAAATCGTGTTACCAACTTATCATCTCCACCTTACGAATTCGTGTACGAGTATACAACAACAACATGAAGAGGGAATAATAATCGTACATATTTGTCGGCTTGTATTACCATGAAATTATGATCTACAGTTGAAATGAAATTGTAAAGCGAACGAGTGAGGGAAAATGCATGTCAAATTAGAATAATAAATAATGAATTTTATTATATGTTTTTAATTTAAGTTTTATTTATACGAATACAACATTTCTTTTGATCATTTCAAGACACTTTAATTTGTAAGAAAAAGCGTGGAAATAATTACAGTTTTTCATAAACTTTATTTAAAATTATTAAGTTATTAAGTTTGGCTAATTGCCAAAAAGTGTGGAAAAAATGATTTTATGAGTTTTCTGTAAAATTTTGAGTTTCTAAAATTTATGTTTGTTTTTTCCGAATTTTTTGCTTTTAAAGAACAAGTTTCCAAGTTAGATGATTTGTCTAACAAAATTAATTTCCGTATAAAATTGTTCTTAATATATTTCAAAACAAAATAAAAGTCATAAGAGAAAAAATATAGTCTTGGTTTTCTGGTAAAAAAGTTTTATTGCAGATTGCTCTACAGCAATTCATGACGTTATTAGGAAGATTGAGCTCAAATCATCTTTATAATTTATATATAATAAAAAATATATACTTTATGAGCTCGTACTGGAGATCGCCTACTTTCCTAACCGATGTGCCAAATATAGTTTTGACAGTTTCGATATTATATACCAGGGAAATTGTTCTATAAATATCCAAAAAGGAATGCCACCACTTCTTATTTTTATTTATTTATTTTAATTGAATAAATAATATTCTCTCACGGTAACTACGTTCCTTGCAAACTCGACCAAAAAGATTCATCTAAAGAAGAAAGTAGCACTGAAGTCCACGCAACATACATGTATTTATATTTAAAAAATTTAGTTTATATTAAAAAAATATAATAATAAAAATTTTTATTCTAGCAGCCGGTCTTTTTTCAATATTTCGTTAAAACAACGACTGGCATCGTTTGGAAAATAATTTAAACAAAATTTTTCCTGGCGATACAAGTCGATGTTCTGGCGATATGTTGAAAAAAAATTTTCTTGAAATTAAAAAGCCCTGATGCTTCTCTTTAATAATAAGTGTCGAAGGAAATTCTAATATAAAAAATATTTTTATGTATAATAGTATTATCATAAAAATGTGGAGTATTTTTTATATGTTGCCGACACCCTTGTAAAGTGATGTTTTTTCAAGTTCACAATAGAACAAAAATAATTGCTTAAAAAGTTGGGGCGCAAGTCAGTATTTCTCCAAGATTAAGCACAGCTTTCTTTCAACTTCATTGTTTGATTTTCTTTAATCTAATGCAGCGCAGTGTTCATATATTAAAGAGTATTAATTTTTTTATAAACTTTTCACATAAAAATAAATACGAATATTTTTTTTTTTTTTTTTTTTTTTTCAATTAATTTATTTGCAATCTATTTAAAAAACAATTAAATAATAGGCAAATTTCATAACAAATTAAAAATAGCAGAGACGTTAAGTTCCATTGAACTTAACCAATATTTAATTTTACGTATCTAGCTACTTAAATTACTCTATTTCATTGTTTAGAATATGTTTATAATTAAGAATAATTAGAAATAAAATGAAAATAAATCAGTATAGAGTAAATGACAAATGATGACAAATTTTGCTTAGGGTAGGAAAGGTAGATCTAATATATGCCGTCTTTTTAACCGTCTCACTTCGTTAGTATCGTCTAGGAGAGTTATGGCAAGGATATTTTCGTGGCTACTGAGTCTGTTCATATAATTGCTGCTGTATCTTTTTATTTCTTCTTTAACTTTGGGAATGTCAAGGTCACTATGAATGTTATTATTTCTAACAAACCACGGTGCCTTTGTTATGAGAAATACGAATATGACAACGAAAATAGAATAATACAAAAAAGGCTTAGTTCCCTAAACCTGGAATGAAGTTGAGTGCCAAACATGTTACATATTTACACGTTTCATGTGCAGCATATTTAGAAAAGAACATGTTCTTTTTTGCACTTTTTGGATTAACTGCCTATTTGTAGATTTTTATTTTAGGTTCTAATCGAAATTAATTGTTTCTGCGAAATATTTTGTCATTGTTTAAGTTTATTAATAAGGACGATATAAAATCGATATAAAATATTAACCCATTTAAGTTGTTCTCCAAGAAGGACATTTTCATTCAAAATCATCCGATAGAGAAGTTTTTCGACTTCCCAGGATCGAGTCTTGTTGAACCTTCGTAGTGAACAGACGTGTTAGCGGAGTTTTTTTTTTTTACATAGCAATCAAACAAAAAAAATATTCGTAATAAGTACTCATTCGTAATAAGTACAGATTTGGCGAAATTTGCTTTATTTGCATTAATAATTTATCATATAATCTGAAACAAGAAAACAAACAAAAAAAAAAAAAACAACCGTAAACAAAGTGACTGAGGAATACTCTGCATGAGTACCTCAAAAACAAACAATTGTGAAGTGAGTTCTAACGGCAGAAATGCCTATTTTACGTGAGCGATCAAATTCGCTTACTCCGATGCCAAGTAGTGATTCTCTAACATCACCGCTGCCTAGTACTTCTTTATTTAAATCAGCGCCATTATCCGCTCCGGGCTCGTGTTCTTCACTTAACCAAGTTATCACAATAGACAACAGTAGTCAAAAACCTAAGGTGCATGTCGGAATGGACAGATATATTACAGTAGTAAAGCGCGGGCGTAGCCCAAATTCATCTAAAATCTTATCGGTTCCCAAGATATCCAGGGATAACGACGCTGCCTCAGTTAACCGTCAAAACCGTTTTAAAATATTGCAGAATGACAACGAAAAACCCGAAGCATCCTCGAAAAAAACCAATTTCTACACAAGTATCGTATGCTGACGCTGTGAAGATCAATTCAGTTCCAGTGCAAAAAGTGTCACCACCAACTAGTACAACAAATGCAAATGCAAGCTTTAATTTCAATCGCCTTGAAGCTACTATTGATATTGGTGCAAACTATAAACAACTTTACAACAAATATGACTAGCATGATGCAAGAAATGCTGCGAATGCAGAACACTCTGCTTCTAGCATTAGTTAACAAGCCATGAACACGTTAAAATTATGTTTCTGGAACGCAAACGGCATTCGCCAACATAAAAACGAACGAACCTCAGGGTAAAAAATATTGATATAATGTTGGCATCTGAGACTCATTTGACTTCGAGAAGCCTTTTTAAAATGAGTGGCTACACCTTATATGGTACAAAGGACCCGAGAGGAAGAGCATGCGGTGGATCGGCAATTCTAATAAAGTCAAGACTCAAACACTACATTCTTGAGAACATTTGTGAGGACCATCTGCAGGCAACAAATATTTGCATCGAAAATTTTTGTACAAATTTCGTGATATCATCAATTTACTCCCCTCCCAGATTTTCAATCACTGAGGATCAATATGAGGAGTTTTACAAAACTCTTGGGCCTTGTTTCGTAGCAGCTGGGGACTACAATGCAAAACATACGTTCTGGGGATCGCGTCTTATTACACCTAGAGGTCGAGCGTTGTTCAACACAATTTCAAAAATGGGTTTGGATGTCATTTCGAGCGGGGAGCCCACTTACTGGCCTACTGACCCACAAAAAATTCCGGATGTTATAGATCTTGGCGTCATGAAAAATATCTCTAGGGATTTAATTCATGTTGAAGCTTCTCATGATCTCTCCTCCGATCACTCGCCAACGATCGTTACAATTTGTAGCCCACTAAGAAGTGACTTGCCTCACCCATATGTGAAGATGATAAATCATGTTAATTGGCTAGGGTTCAAAAAATATCTCAGTAGTCATTGTACGGGAAACATCAGGCTTAGAACTCCCGATGATATTGAACTTAACATTGCCAATCTTACCGAGAATATTAAACAGGCTGCTAAACATGCCACTACTTCCTATCCGCAGACTGGGTTTAATAGAATTTATTCTGCGGATATTGAACGTCTCGTATGTGAAAAAAGAAGAGCTAGAAGGGAATGGCAACAGCACAGATCACCCCAACATAAAATTAGACTTAGAGAATGCACTAAACGACTCCAATAGTTGCTTTCATCTGAAAAATCTGCTTCTCTTAAGAACTACCTGGAAGATCTCGATGTCACAGCAGCATCTAATTACTCCTTGTGGCGCGCTGCTAAAAAACTTAAAACACCCGTTGAGTCTAAAGCACCCCTGCGCACTTCTACCGGAGGTTGGGCAAGAAGTAATACTGAAAAAGGTAACATATTTGCTGGGCATTTAAAGTACGTATTTACCCCAAACACATGTACTGGTGCTGTTGATTTGCCGAGTGTAGTTGCTCTACCCCCTCGACCCATAAAGTTTAAGATGCGTGATGTACAAAAACTAATTGCTGAAACCAATGCAAAGAAGGCCCCGGGTATTGATGGAATTAGTAACAAGATGCTGATGAATTTGCCTCGTATTGCTATTAGAATCCTGTTATTTATTTTTAACGGCATTTTACGACTGGAGTATTATCCAAACAGCTGGAAACTTGCCATGATCAAAATGATTCCAAAGGCGGGCAAAGATCTTACCAAGGCTGAGTCATATAGGCCAATAAGTTTATTGTCAACAATTTCAAAGCTCTTCGAAAAGCTGCTAATGACTAAATTGTCCCCAATTCTAACTAATAATGGGTGTATACCGGATCATCAATTTGGTTTTAGAAGTCAGCATAGCACCATTGAACAAACTCATAGATTGGTTCATTTCATAAGAAGAACATTTGAAGAAAACAAGTATTGTTCTTCCCTCTTTATTGATGTTTCTCAGGCATTTGATAAAGTGTGGCATGAGGGCCTGATTTTGAAATTGAAGACATATCTAACAATGAACATTGTGAATCTATTGGAAAGTTACATTCTTGCCCGGAAGTTCACTGTCGTGGAAGGAGACTTCATGAGTGTGCCCGAAACTATCTCATCTGGGGTGCCACAGGGGAGTATACTGGGGCCAGTTTTGTATTTGATTTATACCAGTGATATGCCTTTGAGCAGTAATATCCTCATTTCTACATTTGCCGATGATACAGCCTGCCTTAGTATGCATGAAAACCCTCACGAGGCTACCCGTTATCTCCAGGAATATATTAACCTGTTGGAACCGTGGTTGAAATTATGGAGAATAAAAGTAAATGAACAAAAGTGTGTTCATGTCACATTTACGCTACGAAGAGACACTTGTTCCCCCATTCGTATCAACAATCAGGTTGTTCCTCAACATTCACAGGTGAAATACCTTGGTATACACCTTGACCGACGGCTTACATGGAAACACCATATTGACTCTAAGCTGACACAAATAAAACTTAACTTAACTCACATACATTGGCTGATTGGTAGAAATTCAACCCTCAGTCTAGATTGTAAACTTTTAATATACAAGTCGCTTTTGAAACCCATATGGTGTTATGGAATTCAGCTATGGGGCACTGCTTCAGCTTCCAATGTAGAGAGAATACAACGTATGCAAAACAAAATTTTAAGGTTAATAACATCGGCTCCTTGGTACATGAAAAATTCTATTTTACATCGTGATTTAAATATGCCACTCGTGACCGCAGAAATTGCAAAATATGCAGGCAAATATTTAACGAAACTCGAGTCCCATCCTAATCCTCTTGCTCGTAACATCTTGAACTTGCCTGGACACATCCGCTTAAAAAAGAGGGATACTACGGCCTTAATACGCAACACTGCAGATGAAATTCTTTGAAAATATTTTTGTGCTTAACATGACATTTATGTATTATTAATTACTATCAATAAGTTTATATCCGACACTGGTTGGGCCTAATAATTATATCTATATTTAAGATTTGAACACTTATTGTTAGTTCAGTTTGAAGATACAATAAATTCATATTTGCAAAAAAAAAAAAAAAAAAAAACTTCCCAGGACCCAATTGGCAAAGTTTTTGATTTTAAATAGGAACTGCTTCTCCAAATTTGTAAAACATAATTTTTCTTCAACCAATAATGATAAAATCACTTTCGCATAAAGAAAAGGAAGGCGTGTCTACTGGCAGGTAAGCCATCCTAATTTAATATAAAATCAGCTTTAGAAAAAATCATAAAAACTTTACTTTTCTCCACATAATGAAAATAGCTTCCAAACCGGTGAATAAGAATCGAAAAAGAGAACATCCTGCAATGACAAGTCTATGTTAAAATTATAAGATTACACTACTTCTAGATCCATATCTCAACAGTTTAAATTTTTGTAAGTCCTTTTCATTTTACTGTGATTTCTTATAAGACTTTCTTAAACCCAAAAAAGAGCACAAGGAAGCTCATGGCTGGGTGAATTATTCATACGTCTTCAACATGTTTATCTAAACTAAAATATCCTACGTGGTCTCAACCTCCTTCAAAGATACCCCATTAATTTGGTGATGATATCAAATAATCTACAACCACTAGACAAATTTATCCAAAAACTCACTGCAGACTCTAAATTTCAGACAATTTATCAATAGACCTCCAATATTAACCAAAAAACTCTAAATTCATTCTAAAATGGAATATATATCAATAACTGACAATAAATTTACAACAACAACAAAAAAACGAAATTCTATTGAAAAACTACGTTTGCCAAACAGAATAAATTTTATTTTATTTTCAGTAAGAAAATTCTTTGAATCCGCAAATATTTTGCGCGAATGCGAACCTACGAAAACATTTTGTTAATTTTGACAACAATTTTGTAAAAATTTAACTGAAAAAAAGATTTACTTGCATTCTAAAAAAATCAACAAATAATTAATTGGAATAGTATAGAAGTTTAATTGAAGATAAATTTTACTTTAGCCAAAATGTTTGTCCCAATTTTTATTGGCAATAAGTTTTTCCGTGCACTTGAAAATTAAAATTATTCACTTCCCTTGTTATTGCGGCTTGCGGCAGCATTTGATCGTTAACATCAACGTAAATACAAGATATTTAAAATGGTTTTACAGGTGAGTATTGTCTAGTTTTTGATTAACTAAATTTTTTTTTAAATTTAAAATTTTTCAACATCAAAGTGTTTGACTATATAATCAATCAGCGAATAAGTATTTGTTACTTCTAAACTATTCAACCGATCTGCATGGAAGATCTTTTTGACTACTGAATTTAGTTGTACTCCATTAACACATGAAGTACTCGTAGCTCTTGCAAAAATTTCACCAGGTTCCACTGTAAACCGACTTCAATGATCCTTATATAGAGTAAAGACAAAGACAAAGTACCCTTTACGTATCATGGAAACTCGTATGCTTTATTTAATTTGAAGTACGACACGTCACAAATTATTCACGGAGCGGTCATGTGAGTAGCTAAGCACCCCATTTAAGAAATTTAGCACTCCCAGCATTTTTTCTTCTTGTGGAATTTCTAATAAATGACACAAGTTTGCTCTTTCTTAAAGGATTGTAGCCCCTCCCGCTTCTAGAAAAATTTTTAAGGGCTGCAAACCCCTCTAGAGTACTCCCTAGATGCGTCTATGCATGTATATTATCGATCGTTATAGTCTTTT
Source organism: Germaria angustata (assembly GCA_963681545.1). Lineage (NCBI taxonomy): Eukaryota > Metazoa > Arthropoda > Insecta > Diptera > Tachinidae > Germaria > Germaria angustata. Next base: position 71,905,762 of record OY813001.1, read on the forward strand.
CTTCGAATTCTGTTTTTACGCCTGTATTTTATAAGACAAACATTTTTCCGGCCCACAGGATTTGGCTTGAACTTTCAGCTTTAATGTCTTTAGATAGGATTCTCTTAAATAATATACGTATATATTTTTTACATAAATCCTTATAAATCTAAATCAGCTGCTATACAATATGAAATATAGTCATTTTATAAAAATGTGACACCATTACCAATTTCCGTTTATATCAGAGAATTTTCAATATTTGAAGCTTTTGTATTTGACAAATTGACTCACGATCTCTATTCTGGCACTAAACTAAAAATTAACGATTTGTTTTCAAAAATCCTGCAGCGAACATCTCGATATTAAAGCAACATACAATCTAGTTTAAAACACAATTTTATTTACTTCTACTCAATATTCTACATGCCACAAAGCAAATTATTATTTCATGTCCTTTAGTTTAAGGAAATTCATTAGTCAGCTAAAATTTAATGGGAAAAAACTTATAAATTTGATACAAAAACTAGAAATCAAGCACACGAAGTGTGAATTTGCCATTAGTCGCCATAAAACAGCAGCGAAAACCATCGAAAAACATGACAAATGACGATAAAATGTTAAGGACGAAATAAGTTGGCGAACAAGGCAAACGATGGTTACGAGTACATGTGTATGAGAATATTCGCTTGTACAATGCGGCACAAAAATGATGGCACAATTTGAACTGGCGGCCATTTTGTTATAAACGAAAGTGTAAAATTTATAACATTAAATGGAAAAAATTGCTGGATCGAATGCATAATTGGTCGGAAAACATCTGTTTCCAAATTGGCGATTTTTCTTCATTGTTGGTTTTCAAGTTTTAAAGAGCCTGGAAATGGAAAAAGTCGGGTGCGGTTAGATCTGGAGATCTGGATGGCCTGTTCAAATCTCGAAGATGGGAGATCGCTTGACGCGGTGTCTTAAACTCTCTAGAAACTTAACATAACCGCTTAAGAGAAAATAGACTTCACCGCTAATTATGATTTTTGATACGAAATCGTTCTCCTCTTGTACGGTGTTTAACCGGAGTATGGCTGTAACATTGTGCGACTGTCAGCAGGCAGCAACTCGTGAACAATTCGCACTTTGTTTGGGAACATTTTCAAATCTTTCACCAAAATTCGTTAGCTGACGCCAAATAGTGTGCATCATAATCTCGTTTACGTTTGTGGATTCCCTCTGACGTCATCGGCTCGGTCGAACGAGTAATACGAGGTCGGTCACTTCTTGCGACATCTATAGTGCTGCATTGATTAAGCCCATGGGATATGATGACGAAAAAAACGACGACGAAATTCACGCTGCGTTAAAACAACAACAACTGAAAATTTTTCAAATAAGCATCAACAGTAGTTCCAAGTTCTTGAGGTATATATCGCTTCTTGACAAGTAATTCTTCATAATATCTACATCATAAATTCCAAAACACAGTGATATTTCGCGCCATCTATAAAAATTGCAGCCAATACTTATGAGCCACCTTCTATGTTTGTTCCTGATAGTGCGAGGTAAAGGCTACTCCTATACCAATTAAATTCTGGCACGTTCCTTTGGGAAAAAGTGTGTATTCGAGCAAAAGCACGTATTTGTAGGACGGTGGGTGCGGGTAACCCCGTACAATATTATTTTCAACTATTCTATATCTGGAGAACAACAATAGCGATGCACATATGTTGCAAAAGGGAGTAAGTGTGTATTCAGACGAAAGCATAAATATGTAGTGTGGGGGAAATAGGTACCCAACGCAAAGTATTTATTTTGTATTTAGAGAACCACAATAGTCAGAAACTTCCTGTACACTTTTCTACCACTAAAGTACCTCTCCTATCATAAGAATGCATCTGCAGAAGGAAGACGGATTCCATCTGACAAGATAGCTTTCCATTATCCTGCGACCATATCTGGGAGCTACAAAGCTGAATAACCAAATTCCTTGGCTATTACTTTGAAGATAAAGTGCATAGTCAGGTAGATGACAACTTGAGCAGGAACGAGAATGTTATTTATTTTCTTTTATCAGGAGAGCTGCAATAGTAAGAGAGGTTATCATGTTGGTTTCTCTGAGAATAAAGGTCGTAGTAGAAAATCACAACCTTTCGTGTTCTTAGACGCGTACGTTTACTTATGGTTGCTTTTTTATTTTTTTGTGCCGATATTCATGACTTCTACGGGAGCTGGTTTAACTGTGTCTCTCCCACAACTTTTGCTCTTACAGTTTCTCTCTATATACTCGTATATATTCAATTAGTGCCATTACTATTCTATACATACTCCTGAGTTAAAGTTCAGTCGACGAAAAATAAATGTTTTTTGGAGTGCTTCCACAAAATGATATTTTCATAACATCTTTAACATGACTTCAGATGGAGTGAACAGGATTAAGTGTTAAAACCGTTGGAAAGGACTCGATTTTTTTACTACATCTGGATCACAAGTTTGGGGTTTTATTGACTGCTTTAACTAACTGAGACTAATCTATATATATAAAATAGGATGTATGTATGTATGTATGTAACGTAATGGCTCCAAAACGGCTGGGCCGATTTTGACGAAATTTTCAGGGAACCTTCAGAATACTCGGGCGGCTGACACTGTGAAGTCTGATTTTTTATTTTCGGTCTGTGGGCGGAGGGGCGTGGCAAAATCCAATAATTCATAAAATGAGAACGGCTGGGCCGATTTCTGTAAAACTTTTTGTCAGTTGTTCGTATTTTCGAGGAGAAGGTTTTTATGGAAGAAAATTTTGGAAAATCCCTCCGGAAAAGTCGGAAAATTGGAAAAATCGAACATCGAGTTTTTGTATGAAATTTTGTTTGAAATTACTACTTAATGGCTTTTCAAGTGAAAAAATAGAAAGTTTGTCTGACGGCTTAAAATTGGGGCGAGGCGAAGTTCGCCTGGTCCGCTAGTTATTCATATAAAACATAATTGAAAATAATTTATTAATCATTTAAACATAAACAATTTTGTCGACAACATTAATATGATCATGGACTAAAAGCAAAATCATTAATCTACCTGATATAGCAACTTCATTTAATATTTTGCATTGTATTAATGAAACTTTTCAATTACATTTAAATCTTTAAATTTAATTTTTGCATTGTATTAATGAAACTTTTCAATTACATTTAAATCTTTAAATTTCTGCTTTTCATAAGTTTTTTAAAGTTCATTTTATCAATAAAAATCTTTTCATTGCTTAAACGAATTTCTTTTTTAACAAATTTGTGGACAAATAAAATCAATATTAGTTTTTTACTAATTGTGTACAATAAATTGATGATATTGTTCGACTTTTAGTTTGATTAATTTATTGAATTTGTGTTAAATAATTTAAATCTCCTGAAGAAGGCACCCATAGGGTGTAGAACTATTGAATAATTACAAGTAAATATATTCTTTTAAAAAAAGCCTCAAAAACTGAAAGAATAATTCAATACATTAATTGTATGCAATTTGTCAAAAATAAATAAATCAATATATATTTGAATGGAAATTATTCTCTTTGCAATAGTGTCCTCTGCACTTTCCCCTCTAGAATGTGCTTTAAGTTATCAACAACAGTTTTTTTTATTATCTGGCACATGTTCACCCTTTAATTTGAAATAAATAATGAAACTACTTTATATACACGTAGAATGCTGCGATAGACAAGTGGGTAGTGTTCTGAAGTATTAAACAGAAGAGCCCACCAAGGGTTAAGTTATAAAAAAATTTGTTTTATAATGTCTTAAAGTATTGTGGACTTAAAAAAATTAATAAAAAACATTTATTACAGTGGTGTGTTCTTACTCCAATGAAAGAATAGTTTGTTTGGGAAAACAAATTAAGGAATTTCGTGCAATTACTGAAGTCAATTTTTTTAATTCATGAATAAAACTTTTTCATAAATGCAATGAAACATTTTTCATTGATCCCATGAAATTTCAGTCATTCTATCAGTTTGGAAGAAACCCGAATTAATTGTTTTCATTAATATTAAAAAATTTTTAATCAAAATTTGATATATTTCTGTATGTAGTAAATCATCAAATGCTGGAAATAGACGTTTTAAAATTCCCAATAGCAGGACTTACGAAATGGAGTCATGCTTATCTATCCCTAACAGATGTTATTTCAAGTCTGGTTTTTGCCTTAAGATTTAACAAAAATTTACATTCGTATTGAAATTTCTCTAATAATTTTCCTTTTTCCAATAATTTTTCGTTTTTTCTTTCGGAACAACTTTTTTTGATTTGGAACCGTTTTCCATCGGCCACTTTAACTCAATTATTCGACTTGATATCCTTAAATGTTTGTAAAAAGCCAGTTAATTTTCGATTTGTATTTAAGTATCAAACACTTGCAGGAACATAAAACTTCATTTGACATTTTATTGCTTTTTGTGGTATGATTTGGTTTTGGGCCTCATTGAACCACATAAATACAGAATCCAAACTTCCAACTGTATGTTTTATTTAAAGACACTTGTACGTGTGCTTAGAACAACAATATATTTTCTAAACAGGCATATCAATGACCCAATATTGCAACATTATGTGGCAGTCATGCCAAAAAAATAAAACATGAAAACTAAAATGAAAAACATTTAAAATGGGGGTTGTACGAGGCAATAGTTCCCGGTCTCAGAGATTGATTTTTGATATTCGTACATGTTTCATTCGCATTAAATTTATTTTATATCCTGGCTGTTGATTAGAGGGTGGCTGTTTCGATGGCTCCGTTCAAACACAAGGTTGGGGATTGTTATTTTTGTTGTTGCAGACGAATATAAATTGCTTTGTAATTTGTGTCGGTATTCATGCTGCGGCGAGGCAGCATCAAACTCATTTCTCTTAATTCAAGTTAAAGTGGTGATTCTTTAAGTTGAAAAAGAAAATCCTTTTCAATGATTTTCGTTGTCTGGAGTGGCTGCTTGATGGTGGTGGCTCTAGATATTTTTCTCTACTGCTGCCTTTTATTATTATTTGCAGGTCCTTCTCTCTTCTACAAGTCGCTACTGCTGCTGCTACCGCTGCTGCTGTTGTTGTTGTTGTTGTTTTAGCTACTGGTTATTTCATTTAGAGTTGATGGTGTGTGAAAAAATGTGAACAGATTGTTATGTAATTGAGTTTGGGCAACTGCTGCCAGCTACGCGCCACACAAGTTTGACGAACGTTTTCCCTTCATGAAATTTTCTTAAACTCTCATTCATGTTTATCGAGGCTGAGGTGTAGAGATTTGGGTTTTTTAATGACTCTGAGTTGTTGTCCTTTTAACCACAAATTTTTCTACTTATTGGGCTTATTTGGAACAATTCCTTTAACAAGCCTGATGATATCCTTGTTGTTTTGGGTTTTTGTTCTTTATTGTCCTGTTTCTTTCACAATTTCTTCTTCTGTCTTGTGGTTATTTATCCTTTATGCCAATAATATAACTATTCAATTATGTATGGTTGAGTAAGCGTATAAATAAATAATTCTGCTGAATGTTGGCGATATCATAGTTAATCAGGGTCAAATCATTTCAAATTGAAAGGATTAAGTGGGAAGAAAAGTTTTTTGTAAAAGTTATTATTGGATATTCTTAACTTGCAAGCTTTTATTTAATCAAATCTCTAAGGAAGGATTCATAAGAAACAAAACTTGTTCTAGGAAGGTCATACCTTTCCGAACCCGCTAGACTAGTTGATATCACTACAACGAAAAATGAAAACATTAAGGTTTTAAGGAAATTAAATTAGGGATTTTCTATAGCTGGTCTAAGTTCTAATGGCATAAAGCAAACTGTGTATGTGATATGAAGGGAATTCTTATTTATTTAAAATATCCATATGTGCCAGTTTGTATGAAATACGACATTATACACGTTCCTGGAGACGAAAAGGTAAATTTTCAATGAGTCTCTATAAAAGATCTTAATGAGGGTGGGCTAGGGTGGACATAAGAGCATCGGTCGATTGTAGCGTAGTGGCATAGACCTTTGATTTCAGAAAACTTTTTTAGATCGATTGCACCCTTTTGCTGTCCAATTCACGTTGATTTAGCTACAGATATTCATACTTATACTATGTCCTTGCAGAATGAACATTGGCAGGCTTGGTAAATAATATGTCCATAGCATCGAACCGCTGGATCCACATTTTGTCTCCTCAGCGCCACGAAAAAATCAGGGCTGACTAATGACCTGATATTTGCTTCAAAAAGAAACTTTTTAAAGACTCCTAGAATAGTAAAGAAGGTTGGGACTGTTTCATGCACGGAAAATTTGGCCGCCAGCGCAATTACTGATTTAAAATTTACCATCATGTCACACAATATTTATGTTGCTTTAAGTTAAACTGCCAGCCTGCGTATACCGTAAGGCAGCTTTCAACTTTTACTGGAACTTTTCAAAAGACTTGACACGTCATGGAGGAAATTTCTATATTTCTATATTCGTGCAGTTGCAGAGTAAATTCTGGGACTTTGCAATAGTCACCAATGAGAAAACCTAAGCATCCCAACATAAGTTCAGTGTTCCATAAGAGAAAAGATACTTTTTCAAAAGATTGAGAGCCCCACTTTTTTCTTATGAATATGAATGTTTTATTACAGGGACAATGCGCACCAACTGCGAGTCGCCACCCTTTAATCGCATTTGAAAATTTAGCCATATGAAATGGGAATAACAATACATCTTTACGGGCATATAAATCTAAGGTTGTGCCAGCTTTTACAGCGTCATTAGTTTCTCTAGGCGCCTCCCTTCGTGGGACTCTGATCATCCTGATATGATGTCATTTAATTAATATTAAAGACCAGCAAAAATTTTAATTACAACTCGTTTGCATTAAGGGCGCCGAATGCGGTCAAATTGTCCACATAAATATCGATAATACTGACACGAATAACCCGAGTAAGAACCAAACACAATTGTGGTCCTACATACACTCAAAAAAATTAGTGAAATAAATTTTAGGAAAATTTACACAATTTGAGCTCAAAAAAATTGACGTATAGCGCCAAAGTCGCTTTTATTGGGATCCTGTAAGAATTTCCTCGCTTTTAGTAAAAATATTTTACTTAGTATCAAATCTTAATTTCTTCAAAAGTTTAATGAATTTAGGTAAAATTTTTATTGAATTTTCGAAAAAAAAATTTTTTTTTGGAAATACGAGTATGCAAAAAACTGAAATATTCTTAATTCCAGTTTTTATAAGATTTCAGTAAATTTTCAAACTAATTTTTACGGAAATTTTTTACTTCAATTTAGTGTGTCCTTTTCTAGAATGTTGCAAAAAATTAAATTGCAAAGAATTGGATGCAGTGCAAATTCGGATGATTTCTAATTATTTTAACGTGATTTCAGAATTCTGTAAATTTTAATGTCAAAAAGTAGTTAAAATTTTTCATTCAAAAAAGAAACTCGGAAACTCCCATATCTGACAAAATTTTCGAAGATCGAAGTGAAAAAATTAATTTAATATTTTTAATTTTTACGTTCATGTTATTTCGGATACAAAAAGGAAATTGTAACAGATTGGAAATGAAATGGCCATAAAAAAAGAATGAAGAATATAAAAGAAGAAAATTAATAGAAAATCGAAGAATGAAATTTTGTTTGTTTGTTGGCCAGAACGATGCACCACATTCACAATCTGTAGCAATTAAAATTCGGAATATTAATATCAAAATAATTCTTTTTTTACTGCTTTAGCTGATATTTAATACAATGAAATAAAAAGGTGTTGCGTCATTAATAACGTTGTGGTCGAAAAGGGGATGATTTGCGAAAAATTATGCGAAAACCACGGCAAATTGCTTATTGTGGTGAGATTTTTTGTTGATGTTTTCTTTGTATGTATATTTTGTTTGTCTGCTTGTCACATTATAAGTGGGCGTGGCATCATCATATTATCAACTGAATTACAAATTTATGTCATGCACAAGCATGTAACGTTTAATTTTAATGAGGTGTAAGTCCTCCTCTGAAAAAATTGTCACCAAAATTTAGCTGAAGTACGAGTAAATGCACGTTTGCCGCAAATGTGGTTGCTTCTGCGAGGAGGCCAGAGGAGGAGTGTTCACACACATGTTTTATTTTTATTTAGACAAAGATCTCGTTTCTCATGCAACACCAGCAACAATTTCATCATGATCAATAGTTGTATCAAAAATAGCGGCAATTAAAGCAGCAGTTGTGGCATGAACAAATTATGACATGTTACACTGCATATGCTTTTGTGTGTATTGTTGTAGCTAAAAGCAAGTGACAAGCAAGTGATCCGCTTAGATATGTAGTATATGGATTGAAAAAAAAACAACAATATTGCAACAAATTGTGGCAATTAACACGCTTGTTATACTTTAATTGAAAAGCCAACTGTCGCGTGTAGGTGAATTAAAAAATGATTTGTTTGCTTATTTTAACAAAATAATTACACATATTCCAGTGTTTCGCATTATCAATACAGGGCATAATTTGTATTTCGCCAGGATGTAACGCTGCGTTATTTCAATACAATTGTTTTTGTTTTATATTTACATTCAAATAATACAATGTCTCACTGAAATGAAATACAAAATAAGGCCCATTATTTAGTGGCACGAATTTTTAAAAGACTTGCAAAATCTTTTCCACCTTTGTAGCACTATTTTTTGTTGTTGCAACTTATAGGTGAGAACACACTGCTACAGATAAATATATACCATATACATATTTAATGTTTCCTTGTGAAAAATATTTATGTACATACATATGTACTTACATACATACATATATTACATGCGAGCAAAAATTAGTCCAATATTATGAATCAAAACTTGAATTAAGCTGAAAGTCTCAGCGATGCGTTCTGGCCTCAACGCGTTCTGCATTTCAAGTTACATGCAACGCTTTCTTTAGCATTGTAAATAATGTCTAAGTTACCAATCCTGGCTATCAAAACTACTTATGTAGCTGACTTATTCACACTCCTCATATTACGATTACAAAAGTAGAAAATAATTTTAACCTTCGTGTTACACTTACATACACATCAAGGCATCCTACGCTTTCGTGCTCTGCAACAGAAAAACCTAAACAAGAGCGTCGATGGTCTTTCTGGCGGTCAAAAATTCTCATGCGCATAGCATTTGTATGAGGCAGACCGTTTGGAGAATCATATTTCGACAGAACGCTAAGAAGTGAAGTTAGCTGCAGAAAACATTTTTAAAATTGTATCACATGTTGGAGTTTTTTTTTCGAAATGAATGACATTTTCTTGGTTTCATATTCCTTATGCATTTTTTAGGAAAATGTTCTGCTTATTAAAGAATTTACTTACATTATTTTTGTATATTGAAAATTTGCCCGCCGCACAGAGGAGTATTTGATCCAAAAAGCTGGCCAAAAAGGCAAAAATTAATTTGATGAAATCCTAAGAAGTAATTACGCAGATCGATAGAAAACAAAATTCTACATCATATCGTGCATTTTAAAGATTGTAAGTTAAGATTTGTAGTTGTGGGACACTGCTAAAATCAGGAAAGTGAAAAAATTGCATGCGTTTTTATTGAATTTCTTCGATTTCGAGATATTTATATGATATTTTTTGTGGCTAAACGAATAGAGGTATTATATTGATTAAATATGATAAATTATCTCAAATATTTATTTTAAAAATATTAATTATAAAAAAATTATACATACATATATATACATACATATATACATATACACACATATATATATATATATATATATATATATATATATATATATATATATATATATATATATATATATATATATATATATATATATATATATATATATATATATATATATATATATATATATATATATATATATATATATATATATATATAAATTCTTACCAAAAAAAGGAAAAGCTTTTTGAAAGTGAGGTTAGCTGTTCTACAAATAATGTTATATACCACAATAAAATATGAGATCTCTAATTTAAGAAAAAGGAAAAAAAGTTTGCGCAAGTTTGCGCCATTATTTTTGGTGAGTTTTTGAAAATTTTATCTTTTTTTCTATTTTTGGTCATAAGGCACTTTTTCTTATACTTTATTGTCGTCATAAACTTTTGTGTTTTTCGAATTATTGATGTGAAATATTATTTAAATCACTTTTAACAACTACCAATGTGATGGATTACCCGCCCTTAAAAAAGGAATTTCTTAAAATTCAGTTCTTAGTTCATAAATTCAAATTGACTAACTGTCTTATCAGGAATAATTATAAGTCAACCACACGCATACACACCTATTAAACTGTTTTTGTATACCTGCGGTCTATATAAGACTTGATCGTCTCCAGGACACTTTATTTCTTGTGAAAATATAGTTAGATATGTACATACCTAATTTAAAAGCGTTACAAATTAAAATTACATTTAAAAGCGGTATAGGTATATAAAAAATGCACCCAAGTATCAGGTTGTTAACTAAGTAAGGGGAAATGCACTTTGAAAAATACACATACATACATGGCTTGTTGCGCAAAATTCTTATTATAAGAGTTTTGCAACTTTGAGAGATAACATGGAAATGATGTTCTAAATAGGTTATTTTCGAGCAGTGACTCTTTTTTAAGCTGCAATACATAAATGACACGAAAGACAAAAAAGCCTTTTTCATCAGATACTATTAAATCACTTCTTCCTGATACGGATGATGCCGCCCATGATGAAATCCGTATGACATGATCATAATTTGAACTTTTTAATTAGTTTAATTTTTTCGTGTGATGAGTATTCAATAATATAAAATAAATTTTAAAAGTGAACATGTTTTTGTTTATTTGGTTGTTTATCCCTTATAGGAAGCCAAGCTACGAGACCAATTTTTTTAATATTTAATATTGTATAAATTATAATTTTGAGAATGGGAACATTGTAACATCCATAAAAAGCTATGTTTTATTTCCCTGTAGCTACACAACTACAATAGTTCGACTATCTGAATTTAATTTGAGTTCCTATTAGAATAAAGTACTGTTACAAACCAATTTTTGGCGGAATGCGAGGGGGAGACCGGCATACGTAATAATAAATAATTTTTCTAAAAATACACAACAATCGTGTAGCGCGGCATACCGTGTACGGATAATAAATTAATATATATATATAAAATTAAATTCTCTTCAAAAAGAAAAAAATCTAACAAAGTTATAAAAGGTGGGTGGGTGGTTGGTTGGTGGGTGGTGGGTGTCAAAAATAAAACTAACCCAATAATAATCTGTCACTAATTTTTTTTTATCAAACTAAAGCTAAAACTTTAAAAAAAAGTTAAACTTTTAAAACAAAAAACACACATTCTATTTATTCCGGTGCTTTGCCCCTAATTCTGTTTCAGAACGATAATGAATGGGGGTTCCCAATTTTGAATAAACGTAACTGTTTTCTGCTATATATAAGTATATATGTACGTATTACATATTCAAAATAATTTCCCTATGACTTAAATTTTGAAAAAAAAAAAACAAAATGTATACATCTACACATTGGAGAAAATTTAACTAATTTAATTAATTATGTTTAAAATTAAACTATTCGTTTAGTATAATTTTTGTCAATGTTAGCGATAGGTGGCAACGCTTGATGCTTTTCAATCTACTTTTTTGACAAATGCGTAAAACACGTAAAAACGTAGAACGCATGTTGTATACTTTCAGCTTAAGTGAAAAATAAAATGGGATTGTGGAAAAAAATTTCGTATGATATATGATCGAGGTGCTACTGAAAGCGTAGACAGTACTTGAAATGGAGAGGACGCAAACCTTTTTAGCAGCAAGGAGGGTGATTAATGATGACAGTTTAGTACATAGTTTGTGTAACTATACGATTCAACATTTGTTTGGTGTATTTGAAACTGCAATTGTTTACATTTGTGTGTTCCTTTCACTCCTGGAGGGAGCACAGGGCCATATTGCAATTGTTTGCAACTGAGAAATTTCACCACTAATTCCAAATTGTTCTTTTTGGTCGCTTACAAAGCCGCTGCAAAACCAGATAACAGCTGATGCACATCAAATGATTGTCAAAGCTGCAAACAGGGTTGTATCATCGGTGCTTTTAGCCTTGTTTTTAGTGTTTTTTTTTAATTTTCGATGTGAAAGGTTTTGCGTTGGGTAATAAATAGAATTTAATGAGAACGATTACTGTAATTAATAACTATGTGTTATGTGATTCACTTTGATATTGCACAATGATGACTTGGACATTGCCTAACTGTCCCACGGAGTCTCATTGGGGGTGAATTCTTTCCATCATTGTGGCCTTATTTAATTATTATAAGTTTTCATTAAAAACGATATTCATATCTATATTTGGATATATGTATGTACATATTTGTATTTATGTATGTATATGTGTACGTGAAACAATCTGTGTATTTGTCTATTTGAATTTAAAGCCAAAAAAGTTGTGGCAATTGAAATTCTGATATGTAAACTGAGACTATTCAAACATACATACATACATATAAAATTTTACTAAGCCGTATGTACATTAAAACATTAAATTTCATTCGAAATGATTTTTAAGAAAAAAATATTTTACAAATATAATTCACCCTGTTGTTGCTTTTTTTCTAATATGCATATCATGATTCCGTTTTCTTAAACTACGACAAGATTTGAAGGAGCTCCCTGAAACCTGCAAGTTGCAATTCACGATATTTTTTCACGGTGATGTTACCACTAAGAAATAAAGAGAAAGTTTTACGACCGGACTTCTTCTCGAATAGAATTTTTACACGATTTAAATCAAAATATGTTAAAAGTAGAGCTTCTTTATATATTCTTAACGATACAAAAAATCCCTTTTTTGCTTAGTGATATCTATGTATATACATATACATAAGAATATATGGTTTTATTTTATTTATTTATTTATTTTATTTATTTTTTTAACATACAGTGTGCAACCAGTCCGGTATGGGGCAACTATTCTCAACCACTATGATGTCTGCCGTAGGATGACTGCGCAAGAATGCATAAAGTTGTAAAATTCGTGTAGGTGCGCTATCGATCTGGAGCAAGCCATGGGCCAATTATCTGTCACTCAAGATTTAAGTGATTGTTGGTAGTATCAAAATAGGCAAAAACAATTTCCTTTAAGAAAATATAAAGAAACTTTAATTTCAACATATTGTGATTTAACCCGTGTAAAAATTCTATTCTGAATTGGAAGTGGCAGGTTTTAGGGAGCTCCTTCAAATCTCGTCGTTATTTGAGAATTTTCATATAGAAAGAACCTTTTTCTGTACTTAAATTTCATAAGTCTAAGTAGGCAAATATACCGAATGTTACACGTACGTATAAAAATACATACATATATACATAGATATATCAGGTTAAATGCATGTCTAAATCGGAATAAAAATAAGGAATATGTCTGGCTAAGAAGATTATTTGTGCGGGGATTATGCTATGTTACGGGCGGCGAAGAAAAGAAAGAAAAGGGTAAAGTAATACGGGACGCCACAAAATAGTAGATGCACTGGTGACTATGGTTGGGAGGGTGACTGGGGCAAATGTCTCGCTCCCTCTTTAGGGTGTGTGTATTTGGTAGAATAATGAAATTTGCAAGAGGTGTGAGTATTATTTTTATTGTTATGGTTCATAAGGCCACGATGGTGGAGGGTATTCACACCCAATGAGATTCCGTGGGACAGTTGGCCGGTGTCCAAGTCATCGTGGTGCAATAGCAAAGTGAATCACATAAGTTTCGATACTCATCTTAAAACATTATAAGCGCGCTTATGAAACTAGAAAAGTGCAATTTGCTTAACAAACAATATAATATTTAGGTCATTCAATAGATCCTATGGGGATTCGTCCAACGGAAATCAATTTGAATGCAATAAAACATGTTCCTCTTCCTAAGAATCAAAAGGAACTTCCAGCTTGTATTGGGGTCTTTTCATACTTTCGGAGATTTGTTCCATCTTCTTCAACAATTGCTACACCTCTGTTATATCTACTTCCCAAAGATAAAAAAATATATTATGACTAATGATTGTGTTAAATACTTTAATCAACTGAAGGAACTCTTGATGACACAACGAGTATTGTCAATATATTGCCCTAAAAGAGAGACCGAGTTACATTGTGATGCTACCTCTAAGGGTTTTGGGTATATAGTGATGCAAAAACAAGACGACAAAAATTTCATCCGGTTGCTTATTTCTCAAAGTCAACATCTCCTGCAGAATCTCGTTACCACAGCATTGAGATCGAAACGCTCTCCATTATTTATGCATTAAGAAGGTTTAGAGCTTATTTGGAAGGAATACACTTTGTGATAATTGCCGACTGCAATTCTTTTACAATGACCCTGAACAAAAAACAGGTGAATCCAGGAATTGCAAAGTGGGCCTTAGAATTAGAAAATTATAGTTATTCAATTAAACATCGCGGCGGTTCATCAATGTGCCATTTCGATGTTTGAGTGTGAATGAGTTAGTGTCTGCTGTAGATTGTAAAGAACTTGAAACTAGGCTACAACTTTCTCTGGGAAGGGATAGTACTATAGGAAGATTGAATAAGGAATGAGAATTAAAGGAAATTGGTGGACAAGACCTTTTTGATGGACTTTTATTTCGCAAAGATAACTCCAACAAGTTGATGTCGTATGTACCTCGTGAAATGGAGGAAAACGTGATTAGAATGATTCACGAAAAAATTTGCCACCTTGGGCCTGAAAAGTGCCATGAACACATTCGTTTTATTTATTGGTTTCCTGATATGAAAGCTAAGGTTATTTCTTATACATATAATAAACATAAATTACACAATAAATATTGTTTACTTCTCGTTTTTATATACGTTTTTTTATAATTCCTGCTTTAATTTAAATTATATTATGACGTCGTTACGCAAAAGATTTTTACCAAGTCTATGACAGCTAGTCCTCCGCCATTCTATACAAAAAAAAGATGGCTGACCATACTGCGGTCTTTACGATCAACTTTACTGTCCATCACATCGATTTATCCCATTTGCTGTTCATACCTCATTACGATCCTTTTCTGCAACAAAAGTTCACCTCACTGCAAAACTCTCCCGTCATTATCCTTAACCGATTTAACACCCCTATACCAGTCAGCTGTTCCTAACCTCTAAACCACATTTTCATTTACTGCAGCCCAGCTTCATTTTATCATTAGGTATTTTGACCCTACCAGCAAAAATTTTTATCTCGAGCGATATTCGGCGCACTTGGCCCATGGTATATACCGGGCTGTCGCAAAAAATATAATCTGAGTGATTCCGGTTCTCAATGGAATTCCTATGTAGTCATCCTACAGCACCTACATATGCATGACTGACCCTCCGCAACACATGTAAGTAGCAATTCCTAAATAGATGTTTGTTCAATATGCATTAAAAATTCTGTCAGTACACACTTTAAAATGCAGCCAACCTTTTGTCACAAATTCATCCATATTTCTCTCTGTTTAGACTGTACAATATTCTTCATCTTTATCCTTATTTAAGGAAGAATTTATTACTTATTGATTGAAGAGAAATAATATTTTCATCTAGATTTAAGGAAATAAATATTTTTTGTAAAGAATTTTGAAAATGAGTTCCACAGAATTTTAAAAATAATTTATACTTTTAAACTTTGTCAACTTGACTTACTAAGAAGTTGAAAAAGCACTTTTGGATTTTTGAAAGCAGCGAAAACTTCATTCTTTAAGAATAACTTCCATTTTATTTACTGTCAACAATTTCAAAGCTCTTCGAAAAGCTGCTCATGACAAAATTGTCCCCAATTCTAACTGATAATGGGTGCATACCGGACCATCAATTTGGTTTTAGAAGTCAGCATAGCACCATTGAACAAACTCATAGATTGGTCCATTTCATAAGAAGAGCATTTGAAGAAAAAAAGTATTGTTCTTCCCTCTTTATTGATGTCTCTCAGGCATTTGATAAAGTGTGGCATGAAGGACTAATTGTAAAATTGAAGACATATCTGCCAATAAACATTGTAAATCTATTGGAAAGTTATATTCTTGCCCGGAAATTCACTGTTGTGGAAGGAGACTTCATGAGTGAGCCCGAAACTATCTCATCCGGTGTGCCACAGGGGAGTATACTGGGTCCAGTTTTGTATTTGATCTATACCTGTGATATGCCTTTAAGCAGTAATATCCTCACCTCTACATTTGCCGATGATACAGCCTGCCTTAGTATGCATGAAAACCCTCACGAGGCATCCCGTTATCTTCAGCAACATATTAACCTGTTGGAATTGTGGTTGAACTTATGGAGAATAAAAGTAAATGAACAAAAGTGTGTTCATGTCACATTTTCACTACGAAGAGACACTTGTTCCCCCATTCAAATCAACAATCAAGTTGTTCCTCAACATTCACATGTGAAATATCTTGGTATACACCTCGACCGACGCCTCACATGGAAAAACCACATTGACTCTAACCTGACACAAATAAAACTTAAATTGACTCAGATACATTGGCTGATTGGTAGAAATTCTACCCTCAGTCTAGATTGTAAACTTTTAATATACAAGTCGCTTTTGAAACCCATATGGTGTTACGGAATTCAGCTATGGGGCACTGCTTCAGCTTCCAATGTAGAGAGAATCCAACGAATGCAAAACAAAATTTTAAGGTTAATAACATCGGCTCCTTGGTACATGAAAAATTCAATTTTACATCGTGATTTAAATATGCCACTTGTGACCGCTGAAATTGCAAAATATGCTGGAAAATATTTAACAAAACTCGAGTCCCATCCTAATCCCCTTGCTCGTAACATCTTGAACTTTCCTGGACACATCCGCTTAAAAAAGAGGGATACTACGGCCTTAATACGCCACACTTCAGATTGAATTTTTTGAATATTTTTGTGCTTAACATATTTATGTATTATTAATTACTATCACTAAGTTTATGTCCGACACTGGTTGGGCCTAATTATTATATTTATACTTAAGATTTGAACACTTATTGTTAGTTCTATTTGAAGATACAATAAATAAAATTAGTGGAAAAAAAAAATTTTATTTGCACTGAAAATGAACAGCCGAAGTTTTTAGATAGGAACTGTGCCCTATTTTTTAATATTTTTATATTTATATTTTTGTGGAACTATTACCACACAAATACAAATAAATTTTATTAAAACATACCGAAAATAAATAAATTTCTTGTATTTCATTATCGACGTCATTTGTGGTAGTTTGATCTCTAAAAAGTTCCATCCTTGAGTATGTTTAAAGCACATCCGTGTGACAATTGCTTTATTTCACCCTCGACAAATATTCGCCTGAATTTATCGAATACGATTCCGAATGTCATGATATAGGCGAATATTCGGGAGTACAAATTCGAATACCTATACACACATATATTTTCTTCGGACAGCAAACACCTTGCAAATGATTTACCACGAAACTATTATTCGTTTGTAATCGTATATTCGTTGAGTAACTCGAGTTTTTGTGTTTCGATCACAAGCAAATCGTGTACCAAACAACCGAACTACATGTTGGCGATTGTTGCGGACAGTCAAAATGTTGCGACTGATATATATTTATGAGTTAAGAATTTTTTAGTTTATATATTCAAACTGGAATGAGAACATCACCGCCAAGGATTTTATTGATTTGTACTTAATTTTCGCGTTAGTGAACGAGACGGCCCAGCCCGATCATAAACTTTGCTGATCTCTGAAATTTTTTAATGTGTTATTATTTAGCTTCAGCAGCTTGTGGTGATTGTCTTGAAGTTGAGCGCAACCTCTATAATTTAGAATATTTCGGACTAGTAAGTTTGGATGGGTATTCAAGTTTTTTTTATATATGTTGGCAAATGTTGTAAAACTGTAGTTTTGACCACATCTTTATGAATCCGTGAATTTCGTGCGTACCAGGTAGCAGCTGCAATCGTACGGAAGATACTCTTTCGTCGCCTTTGGATTTTTTTCTATTATAGACTGTACCTCACAGCTGGATCCCATAGCACCACATTGGTTTTAAAATCGAGAATTTTACTTGGAACAGAGTCTCTTCCAATACGCCAATTAAGTTGAACTGCTTTAAATGTTATTTGAAAAAGTTCTGTATCTTATCTTTATAACTCTTCCATGTTAGACGATGGTCGATATGTATGGCATGAGGGTGTTGTATAATTTGGTTATTGATGTAAATGCGCGGGATGTTTCCCTGCATAGTGTAAACGCACCATTTTTATGGCTGTGAAATATTCGTTTAATCATGTAACTTGGAGGATGTTTGTTGGAATGTCAGAAGCATTTATCAAGTATTACATGGGATTTAAAATACTCCCTTGTCAGGCTTAAATTTCATGTGATGTACTCAGAAAATCGCCTTCTTTGATGACGAATTTGCCTCCAGTCATAAAAAGCTTGAGAAACGTCTGTTAAGAGAGCAAATAATATTCCTTTTTCTCCGGAAGCACTTCTAATCACACTCACAAGTCTGTGTATTTGTTTGACTGTTACCTAAACCCAAATTGATGATTCGGCCTTGCATGTACTAGTAACCTACGAGACTTTCCATTCCGCAGGATATTGCTCTAGGCATAAAATAGCCCTGCAAATTTTAGCTGTACGAGCTAGTTCCAAAATCATCATTCGTCTTTATGTCATAATGTAGGTGGTGTAAAAGTAATGTCATATTTTCAATCGCCTGCCATTTTCGCAGATGGTACCAAATGCAGTGACACAGACAGATCTAGCAGTACTAGAGATCTTCTTATGAGGCTTTTTAAATTATCGTGTTTATCACAACAAACCACGAACATTGCGAGTCCTGAAAACTAACATTGATGAAGAGCAGGTCATTTTGCGAGCAACAATTAAAAATGCTGAGCGCAATTATGCATCAAGTCGGGATATAGTTTCTTCCAATTCATGACATCAATTATACACTTCCAAATAAGATTTTTTTTTTGAAAACAGAGCAAAATGGCAGCTACTTCAAATCATAACATTACTTTTGCGTCAACCTGTACAAGCCTTTCTACATCTACAGAGTTGGTTCTATTAAATCTCATCTGTCTACCGGTAGGTCCCCCGGGGGGCACGGTCAATACATCTTGTCTTGGTGGATTGGTGTTGTATTTCCTGGGGTATAGGGTTATCAGGTTTCCGGACCTAGGCCTTTTTGCTGATAAAAACTTGTATGTTGCTACCCAATCCCTGAATCAACAGGGCAACGGGTGAAAGTGGGTTCGCTCGCTCGTCCGGTAAGTGGGTAATCTGGTTTTTCCAGACCTTGACCTTTGGCCAATTACCCCTTGAACTTATATGTTACTACCCAATCCCTGGACATAACAGGGCAACCGGCGTGCATATATTTAATTTAAGGAAGTAGCTCTGCCTATGCTTGTCTGGGTAGAGGTGCTACCGATACCTCAGGTTTGCACGAGACCTAAAATCGGAGGTGTTTTTAACACGCGGCTGACCAGAGTCCTGTGGTTAAAACCCAAAGA
Organism: Germaria angustata; assembly: GCA_963681545.1. NCBI lineage: Eukaryota > Metazoa > Arthropoda > Insecta > Diptera > Tachinidae > Germaria > Germaria angustata. The sequence continues at coordinate 71,925,252 of OY813001.1, forward strand.
TACGCGGGAACAGTTATGGGTCAGATGAGTGTGTCTGCAAGAGGTGCTAGTGACTGATTGTAGATGCTGTCTTCAGGCCGTATATCTCTAGGTGTTGTTGCTATTCGACAAAGCTACTCTGATGTTTTGCGGTGGGCGAAGCCTCAGGTAAAATGGGGGCACTATTTTGCTGCCGGGCCATTGGGGTAGTAGGAGGTTAGATAGCTCCAACACTTCAGCAAAGTGTCTGTACATGGTTCTGCAGCCTGTACAGAATTTGCTACCAAGTTGTCCCTCGTAGGCGCACATGTCGTTCCTCACCCGGCATGTGCCCCTGGGAGGGGTGACGGGACGGTGGTGAACGGCTTTATTCACCCAGTGCGAAGAGCACCGTCAGGTAAGGCCTTCGGGCAGGTACTGACGTAAAATCTTTGACATATTTTTGTCTACCGGTAGGTATAAACGTACGCTTGTCTGGGTAGAGGTGCTACCGATACCTCAGGTTTGTACGGGACCTAAAATCGGAGGTGTTTTTAACACAAGGCCGACCAGAGATCCCATCTAAACGGGAAACAATAGCCCCTAGGACTTGTCCTAGACTGGTTATTGGTGAGGCCCCTTCGGGGATCACGTGGTGGCTGTGGTTAAAACCCGAAGATACGCGGGAAGAGTTATGGGTCAAGTGAGTGTGTCTACAATATGGTGATAGTGATCCTGTTGTAGATGCTCTCTTCAGCCCATATACATATCTCTAGATGCTGTTTCTATTCGACAGAGCTGCTCTAATGGTTGCGGGCCGTTGGGGTGGCTAGGAGGTTAGATAGCTCCAGCACTTTAGCAAGGTGTCTCTACATGGTTCTGCAGCCTGTACAGAAATTGCTACCATGTCGTCCCTATTGGAGGCGGTTTTGGAACCGCCCCCTTTATGTGCCCCTGAAGGGGACGACGGGGACGGTGGTGAATGGCTTTATTCACCCAGTGCGAAGAGCACCGTCAGGTTAGGCCTTCGGGCAGGTACTGACGTGAATCTTTGGCATATCTGTCTACCGGTAGGTGTTGCAAGTTGAGCATCTTCCTTGAGCGTTACCTTCAAACTTACGAATGGATTAATTTATGTCTGGAGGACGGTTTTATTTTGATTTGTGTCCTGAAGCTCAATTTAGTTTAAAAGTTCTCTTGGATAGAATTCTACCAAATACCTACATTGATATAATTATTCATGCGGTATATAATATGTAAGTATGTTGTTTGTATGCACATTTGCATTTATTTGGTCGTATATGTAATTTGGCTATATGCCTAGACGTATTGTGTACACATGTGCATGTACAATGACGAACTTCATACCATGCGATAAAATTAGGTTGCAAGTATTTTTGAACAATTTCCCTCCCACTGTTTTTCTAACGCTAGGCTTAGCCCGTTCCATACACTTACACATAATGTTAATGTCTAATCCTTATAAAAGTGTAATATAAGTAAATGCTACAAGTGCCATTACAAAGCAGTGATGCTACATTAAATTTTTATCTGCTTGCTTGCTACTGCAACATCCGTCTTCCGCTTCTTTGTGTTTTAATATTCAGCGGTTTGGAAAATTTGTTGTTGTTGCCCAACTAAATATTTTTAATAAACTAAAATTAATTTAATTATCATTAACAAATTATTATTATTTTTTCCTATTAATTAATAAATTAAGAAAATTTACTCAATTCATTATGTGCTTTCAAAATTTTACTGATTAATATGAGGAAAGGAAGCGTACCTCGACCAAAAAACTACTTCATCATCAATGCAGCCCGGTAATCTATTAGACACAAATTATCCACAGTTGGCGCAACCATAGCTCTAAGTAAGGTCGCATGGAAGCTTCAATAGAGGCTATAATGCAGACATTAAATGCCTTCATCAACAACATGTCCAGCATGATGCAGGAAATGTTGAAAAGCCATGAACTTAAAAATAAGTTTGTGGAATGCAAACAGCATTCGCCAACACAAAAATGAACTTCAATATCTCATGGTAGATAAACAAATTGATGTAATCATTATCTCTTACACTCATCTAACTTCTGGAACCTCTTTAATATCAATGGATATACAGAAAGGACCCCCGAGGAAGAGCTTGTGCTGGCTTGGCAATACTAATAAAATCACGCCTTAAGCATTATTCGTTAGATCACCTTGGTGAAGAATACTTTCAAGCAACAAACATCTTATATTGAAGGCTTCCATCAGATCCTATTGATTGCTTATTGCCCCTAAGATTTTCAATTACTGAAAGTCAATGCAGCTCTTTCTATGAATCACTAGGGCCACGTTTTTTTTTACCAACTGGCGACAATGCTAAGCATAAGTTCTGGGGATCACGATCAATCACTTTGAAAGTTCGTGTTTTGTTTTATAGCAAATCTAAAATGGGTTTTAATGTAATTACGAGTAAACAGCCAATATACTGGCCAACAGATCGACAGAAAATTCCTCATGTTACTGATTTTGGATTACAGAAGGACGTACTTATAGAAATGATTCAAGTTGAGACTTCTTTAGATTTGCCTTCATACCACTCCGCCACTATTGCAACCACATATGTATGAATCTGCATCACTCACGGCCGATTTAGCAGTGACAGCCACGCGTATTAACTGGTTAAAACATAAGAAATATCTCGGTGCCCATTGCACGGAGAACATGCTGTTAAGAACCCCGGCGGGTATACTTATGTAGACGAGTTTGAGGCAAATCTTAAGCAGACTGCTCAGCATGCTTCTTCCACCCATCTACGGGTGAGGTATAACCGAGTTTATTCTTCATACATGAAAAGGCTTCTAGCTGAAAAAAATCAAGAAGAGAATGGCAACGATATCGATCACCTCAACTAAAAACGAGGGTAAATTAATGTACGCAACAGCTTAAAAGACTTCTGTAAAATAAAAAAAATAAAATGACTGTAACAATACCTCCGAGAATTAGATGCAACTCCACAAACAGATTATTCACTATGGCGAGTCACCAGAGGACTTAAAAGGCCCACAGTAAGTAAGGAAACTGGACTGGTACTGAAAAAGGAAGTCTTTCCATTGAGCATTTAAGAAAAGTATTCACTCCAAACACATCCGCTGATATACTCGAGCTGCCACCCAATGCTACTGTAACCGCTAAACCATTAGTATTTGATACTCTGCAGATCTTAAAAACTATTGCTGGCGTAATCTTAAATAAATCCCCAGGTGTTGATAAAATTATTAGAAAAACTGCTCGTGGAATTGCCAAGAATAGCAAAAAAAGACTCTATCCAGCTGAATGGAAGGCTTCGTAGACCACTATGATCGCTAAGCCCGGAAAAGATCACACGCTCGTGGAATCCTACAGACCGGTTCATCAGTTTGGTTTAAGGAAGAATCAAAGCACTATCGAACAAACACACAGACTTTTAAATGTAGTAAGAAATGTGTTTGAAGAAAAAAGTATTGCTCACCTCTATTTATTGACGTTTCCCAGGCCTTTAATAAAGTTTGACATGAAGGTTTAATAAATAAATTAAAGCAGAAGTTACCCGTAAACATTCGCAAGCTATTCGTGGTCGCAAATTAATTATTAGAGAAGGAAACTTTTTGAACGCACCATAGTCATTAGAAGCAGGAGCTTCCAAAGGCAGTATATTAGGTTTAATCTTGTATTTGGTATATGCCTCTGACATGCAGATCATACAGCTTTTCTAAGCATCCATGAAAACGCGAAAGAAGCTTCCCTACATTTTAACATTAAAATAAATGGCTAAAAAATGGGGAATAAAAGTGATCGAACGAAAATGTGTTCATATTACTTTTACATTGCGAAGGCAAACGTGTCCTCCCATCCAAATTAATAGCCAATCAATACCGCAACACAAATCGAATACCTTAACATTTACCAATAATTCCTGCTTATGATAATTAAGACACTTGCTTCTAAAATTTATTCCCTAATCGATGCAACGTAAGTCTTTATGTAAATGCACTCGGATTGAAAAAAGGACTTAAAAAAACGAAGCGTTGTCGGAGCAAGTTCACTCTAAGTGAAAACGAAGGGAGTTTTATAGCCACTTTAAAATAGAATATGAGCAAATATTATGCAACGTAAATAAGGAATGTATTTACAACTTCTTGATTTACAGGTATGCTAATGCCCCTTCACTGCATCCTTGTGCGATGCTCTTGAGAAAGAAATACAAAATGATTATAGGATTGCTAATCTAGGAGTCCAAACTCAATGGTAAAATTAAAAAAAAAACACGGGATAACATTTGACAGTTTATGGTGGCTATATTGTTAAAGATATATCTGTCCAATTCGCTGTCATTTATTCAGTCTGGATTTATTCAGTCTGGTTTGATACCAAATCATATGAGCCAAATCATTCAAGAGCGTCCGATGCATCCCGAAAAGTCACTATTTGGTGTGGATTTCGGTTTGGCGGTGTAAACGATTGACCCTGCCATCATCCTCAACTGCGAGCGCTATAGATCGATTATTAGCAGCTTCTTTGGCCTGTACGGTTTCTTAAGTCTATGTGAAAAACCCACGAACAACAGTGTCATCGATAGACATTTCAAATTCATAACTCACGCACACTTTCCTTTATTTAAATTTAAAGGTACGAAGCGCTTAATGAAAGACTTAAAGCACTTTTTAACCGCTATCTTAGCGCATTTCACTTTTGAAAAGTTGACACCATTGTTACAAAGCAATAGCACAACAACTACAACTCAAGTTAAAGTAACAGCAACTCCTATATCACCGAATAACCATGTACGAGTATATGACAAACAAATTATTTGACTACAACACAGTTGCTGTTTGTATTCACTGTGGTATTTGATGCCAGATTACAGTGGGTCTCACAAATTATTCAATCCCGTTAATTCGGAATATACAATAATACGTAAGAAACTGAAGGTCACTTGAAAAAATTAATTCCGGAAAGCTTTATACATTTTGGGCCCCTCGTTAATTCGCATTTTCATTTTTTTGTTGTTGCAATAAGTTTGTGGAACAGCTTATAATTCATAATAATGTGTTTAAAAAGTCTTATAATTAGCAATTTAAAGCAACAAAAATCACGAAGAAATAGTAACCAACTTCTTCTTCATTAACTAAATTTGAAGGAGCTTTTTTTTAAAGCTCAGTTTCAGTTTAATTTTCAGTAAGAGCGCAACGCAAAAATATCAGGGTATAAAAAATTATCAGTGTTGGAAGATTATTTCAGCCACTGACAATGGAGCAAAAAAAATAAAAGTTTGTAATTGGCTCAAAATAGCTTCATCTACACTTACATCACTTTAATAGAAAGATAATTTATAATGTAAAGCAGTAAAGCAAAACGCCAATGTCGACAGTCCATTGACGATCCATAATTGGTTAATTAATCTGAATAATTTTAAAGCGAATAGTGGATGACTGAGAAAATATAATTTAAAGCGTAAGAGAACATCAGCAGATCTTGTATTCAAGGAGTATAGTTTTACATCAAGTGAAGATCAGCTTTTTAACACAGAATGCTTTTGGTCCGTACTACTGGCAGTCCGAAATTTCCGTTACATTTGAAGAATATGGAAGTGTTGACATTGGCGTGGCAGTTTTAGGTACGCTGAATGATGATGATGGTAGAAGTTTTCGCTGAAAATATTGAGAAACATGATGTTGACGACGACAATACAGAGGATTTTATGTCGCAATCTAACATTCAGAGGAAGATAAAAGTTAAGTGTTTGAATTCTTAAATGATATAAAAACTACAGTGGGCAAGATAGTCGAAAATCACAATTTTTTTTTTAAATTTCTATTACCAAATACATATACACACATAATTTTTGTTTTTAAAACTGATTTTTTTTGATTTTTAATAATGTATACTGCTTAACGAACTATTTTTGATTTTATTGCTTTTTTTCGTTGAAATATATGTATGTAAATCCCTATATTCGCATTTTTATTTTTATTGCATAGAACTAAATTTCACTGTTTCTCATTTGCAAATATTTATTGAAGTACAATAACAATGGTCTCAACGCCCTAAAGGCGCTAAAACTCCTATAATTCGTGAAAAAAATAAGTGGCTCCTGTGATTTCGGTTAAAAAATTTTTATATGGATAACAACCAATTTTTATAATTTATGCATAAACTTTCAGAATATATCAGCTGCAGTTCCACGTTTATAATATGACGGGCACTTTCTCTGAAAAACTTGTTACACTGTATAAGTTTGAAACGCGTCATGTCATTCTAATAAAAGTGGAAAGTATTAGACGTCCTCTCCTTTATTTGTACTTCAAAAGTTTTGTATGTGTTTTATCGTCAGTTGAAATTCTTCCATAACAACTGCTCGGTTCAATACTTAATTTTGAGATTTATAATTCAAAATATACAGAATACATCACATATATGCTTGTGGTGCGTTGACCTCTTCTCCTCTAACTTTTTCTCTAGTTTTATTTTTTGAGTGCATTAAATATATAAAAATAATATCAAATTTCATAACAATATTGAAGACAAAATACATACATCAATTTACTCAAGAAGACGATAGTTTATATTGAACAATGGCGCAGCAAGTTCACATCAAAGCATACTTAACGTCATTGGCACCCAGAATGCAGGACTGGCCGCAAAGAAATGAGAGGTCATAGGGAATAGAATCCAGAGGGTACTTTTCTCGTGGTAAGCATAGAGCAGCTCTCAATGGCTAGTCTAGTCGAGACGAAGGGTATGGCGTTCGTTGTGTCTAAAGCATCCATCCCTCTTCAAAATCATTAAGACAACGGTTGGCAGGGGCACAAATACTAGCAGAACGGCCACAACCAAACGCACAATGACAAAATACTTAAGGGGGTGGTGGCGAACAATTATCAAATTGCTAAGAGAATAGACGACTTGAAGGCCAATGATGAAGATTGTACAAATCGCTCTGAAAGAAAAAATAAATAATAGTGGTTGTCACGTTGCTTCAATCCAAGATCACTAGATTGCACGAAACAAAGTGGTTTAATTAAGCCTTGTTGACTACCAACTGTTTTATGCGATTACAGAGATGCGTGCAAGAAATTGTATTCTATGCCATAAAAACTTATGTTTTCTATTCTCTCCAAAGTTGTCATCATCGGAGGCAACAGTACTGAATCAAGAAGATTGTAACGTTTACTTGACATCAGTGAGTATATGTTGCACAGACACTTTCACCTAGTAGCAAATGCAACATCTGGCAAGGGAAGCTAAGCAAGCAGGTAGGAAATCATTAACAGGCTGTGATACCCTCTCTGACCATATCGCTTGAAGTAGTACTAAGCGCAAGCGTAGGGGTGCAGCTCTCTTAGAATATTTTAACATTAACGACCTCATAACAGTTAGCATGGGCAATGGGATTAGAGAGGAAGTATCACATATAACCATTTCCAAGCTTAAAGGATTTGTGACGAGCACTCCTCATTGGGTCACCGTTATATTATATTTAAACATTAGTTTAAAAGCACTGGAAAACCAACTGTGTATGTGTCCACAGCAATGTGGAGCTGGTTACGATAGTTGCCCATATCGAGAAAGGAGATCCATCTATGGAAAAACTGAATAGCAGGGGAGATACACTCTATTGGAAAGTATGTTCGCAGGTTACTTCTCTTCCAGTAGTCTTACTTAGGATTTATTAGTAAGAGTATTGGAAGTGATGCAGGATAATTAAGATTCCTGAAAGCCTTTCTGTGAATAGGTTGACGGCATGAATGATGTTTCGAGGATGAATAAGTTGCTCTTCAAAACTCATATTCAAAACAACTGCAGGATAGTTTGGAAGCAAGCCGCATATAGGTCTCTGGTCAGTCGCGAATTTAGAACCCCCAATACAAATTAATCGAACTCAATTGCCCAATTTCAGGCCCCGTGTAACCTGAGGTATTGATAACTTCTCTTTTACCAACGATCGCATGCTCGTTCTTCTCTTATTTCAGGAATTGGGTAGTAACATACAAGTTTTAATAAATTTCGATGTGCACGACATTAGTATAGGGAATAGGGTTCAACGTGGAACGCCTCAGGGGAACTTATTACTTCTTCTATTGGTAACCTCAATACACAACCTGCTAAGGGGCCTATTAAATGAAGGTTTTGAGCCCGTATGCTTTGAGGATAATGGCACAATCTTCCTAGGGGGCAGAGACCCTGACTTAATTAGTAATGATGCGAGAAGGCCTCTAAATGTTGCGTATGTTTGGCTCAACTGAGAGGATTAAACATGAACTCAGAAAATGGATATAGGTCCTTTCACCAGGAAGACGAAGACAAGGGAGAAGGAAAAAAGGCTAATTTATGCAGGTTGCTCTACGGTGGAACCATTGGGGACTCTTTTCAAAACCAGTGAGAACTATCCCCACCAGTGCTCTGGACTGACGGGGTGAATTCTAGAACTATCCTTCTTAATGTGAAACTCCTTAGAATTGTGCTTTTTATGAACTTAACTTGCACACAGGATGCCATAAAATGACGGAATTGCCAATACGACCGGAGTCCTATGGGGCAACGCAGACGACTGTAGGGTGAGAAAGTTGTTGGGACTAAGGAAGCTCGAGCTAAGTAAGTTGATTGGCATCTTTACAGTACACTCTAATTTACGAGTTTACCTTTATCGGATCGGCGTTGCAAAGGATGGCGAATGTAGGGCATGTAGGGAGGAAACTGAGATAGTGAAGCACTTCCGCTGTTATTGCTCTATTTTGCGCAGAAGAGATCAAGATTCTTTGCGGATAACACATTACCGGACATTACTTACTTCAGGGGTATTGACTGGGTAGAATTGAGAAACTATTTTCGTGGCACGAAGTTCCTGTAGGGCATAGGTCTTCATAGGTCCTTGTCAGCAAAGACCTTAAAATATTTACCTAAAGTTTTAAATATACATTACAATCCATGTTCAAAATTTTGTTACTATTCACTTCTACTTCTGATTAGTCCGTTCTATACAAATACACATTGAAATAATAAAACCTGGTGATTTGTTTTCACCTCGACACCTTCCATTTATCCTTTTTTGAAAACAAAATCCATCTACAAAGGGTTCTCTAACTACCTTAAGTGGCAATTAATTAACACTATTTTTTTATATAAAAAAGACCTAACGCTCGTTTATAAAAATCATATGTACCTTAAGTACCTCTAAAACAACTATTATTGATTTTGGAATAATTTCATTATAGTTTTATTTAAAGATGTTATAAAATTAGAGATGCTAAGGAAGAATTAAACCCAAGTAACTCATGATATGTTGGAGGGAAATAAGGGCACCTATTTTTCAATTAACGTCTGACTTTTAGCAGTTTACATACTCAATCTAATTCCGAAATATAGAGAAACCTCTTTCAACTAAATAATTTGAATAAAGAAGAGCTTGTAAAGATACTAAGGAACTAAAACGGATGGAAAAGGTTTTCTTTCTCCAGTCCTACAGAAACAAACTGAATTAACTAGCAAAAAAAATTTTACACTTTTTTAAAAGTTTCGACACTGTACCAGAATTTGTGAACTGTGCTGTTTTGTATGTTTTGGTCTTCTTTTGGTTATTTTTTGGTATGAATAATAAAAGTGAGAAGTACAACAAAATGAAAATTCTTGATGTCATTAATAAAATTATCACTACGACGGTGCACATACCAATTAAGCGACCTGCCAACATTTTTGTGTTCAACATTTGACACCAGCTACACCTCACCCGCCACAAATGCTTTTATAACAACCTTCAGGAGGAGTATACCAGCAAACATAAGATTAAGCGATTTCTCAATATGATTAACAAAAAATAGTAACTTTATCGATTTTAGGTTGATTTTGCTCTGAAACTCCTTTCTTTAAACTTCCAACTTCAAAACATTTTTAACTTGAAATCAAGTGCGGATCCAGATTAAGTCTTTTAAGAATGAAATTTACAATCCAACCACCATGTTTTGGAAAGAATAAATGTAAATGTTCCTTCCTTCTCGGTTCGCTGCTTGTTGGAGATCGAGCACAGGTTTGCTGGGACTCTGATACACAAATCCATGAGCAAAAGTGTTTAACTATTTGCATTTAGGATGTTAGTGAAAATGTATTCTAAAAAACCATACATCTACAGAGAGTTCTAACTTTGCGGCCTTTTCAATATAGTTCACAGTAAATTTTAATAAATATCCTTGCATGGTTAACCCGGAGCAGTAACAACAGTTAAGAAAAAATCAATAATGTATTTAATTTGAAAAGATTTCTTGGTTTTTAAACAATGTAGAGATGTTTGTATCATATAACTGGGGAGGATAGAATTAAGAAGGATACAGTAATTCAGTGTTCGAAGAAGCTAGGATTCGTATCATAATGGTCCATGCCGATGTCGTTCTTAGGTTAAGTTAGGTTCAATAGACATCTTTCGGTCACTAGGGAGAATGGAATATTGGAAACAGTGGACCAAAGAAGACAGAAAGCAGAATATTCGCAGAGTCTACCGCAAGAAATGAACCTGCGAACCTCTGACTAGTAGTCTAGTACTCTAAGCACTAGCTTACGAGGGAAATCTGTGGAGATCTTTCCACAAGGCGCAAATGCATCTAAATTCCTTAAAATGCATGACCACTTGTGCCATATGAGCCAACCGTTTTTCATTAATTTTGAATTGGTTTGACTTGCGAATGTACCAGATCCTTTTCAATTTCTACAGCTTTAAGTCGAGATCAGGAGGTCTTTTATGAGAAGACTTGTCAAACCACGTTTAATGGTACATAAAACTTAGTGACTCAACATAGTGTTTTAACAACTGTTGGTACGGATAGAGAGGGAGGAGGAAAGGTTATTTACCCTACCAAACAATTAGCGCAATTTCGATTGCGAAGTATCTATCTAGGTTCAATTTAAATATGCGTGACTTAGCGGAAACAGATATATTTAATGGCTTTAATTAAATATGAAAATCTAGTCATTGTGAGTTGGGAAACACGCCTCAGCAATGTATGCACCTGAACATCAGCGTATCTTATTTCATAATAATAAGATGTAAAATTGTCGTATGCCACACGATGGCCTTGTGAACTTAGCATTATGACACTTTGCGTCAAATGATGATGCTCCGAAAAATTCTTACTGAATATATCAATATAAATTGACTTAATTTTATATTCTTTATGGTACATCCAGAAATGTGTCAAATTTTGATTTCAATCAAAATTCATATTCATTCAAAGGAGCAACATTTGCACCACCACTATTTTCATAAAATCTTTTACCATGATTTCATTTTATTACTACATAAGTTTTTCTCAGATGAACGCTGCAGGAAGAAATTGTTTATTTTTTGCTTCAAAGGTGTCTGACTTCTAAATGGGTTAAAAAAATTTATTAGAATAAATGGTTTTGATATTTTTTACAATAAGAAATGCATAGCAAATAAATGCTCCATCCACACTAAATTTATTTTTTCATGTGATAAAAATGCTGCATGCACATAATATGCTAAATTGGCAACACTGATGCAGTCTTCTGAAAGTATTTATGTATAACAACTTCGGATAGTTCCCCACGATTTTCTTTTTTCTTGAAATGGAGACTATCAAATTTTCAAAGAAAATTAAGAAAGTGTTATCTGAGGGGTTGTGCGTTTCCCAGCTGAGATTGGTTGTTGCTTGCTCCCTCTGGATGATTTAAAAATTCTTTTATTTCGTTCTGTTGTTTAAACCAAGTAATCCGGTCTTAACCCTTCAAAAAACACAAAACAAAATTATGAAAATTAAAAGTATAAAAAACTTTAAGTTAAAACTTATACGCATTTTTTGCATATATGTTGCACGATGCTATGCTGAGCACATACAGGATCGAGCACATCTGGTGTGTTTTGCGACACACACAGCATGCAACAACCTTTACACCTGATGAAGTAGACGTTTAGGCAGCATTTGAATGCAAAGCTGATGCTCTGCCCATCATGTCTGTGATGGCATTTTTGTAATCGTTTGGGCCATAATGTTTTTTGTGAACACGACGATCTAACTCTTTCTGCTTGGAAAGCGAATGTACATAAATTTTCACGCCGAACTTCCATTTTATTGGATGTATGGAAACTCGTGTATATAATGTGCGTATCTAGGACAGCTACGTCTAAAAATTACGTACGCCAAATTTTTATTTATAAGGTATAGCCTCGGGCATCTTTTGAGTTCATCAAGTGCTCATATCATGGTGTAATGATGAAAGCAGTAGCACACATTTATTAATTTAACTTACCAAAGACGTATCGTTGCTGTCAGCATTATGGAACCCAAATATGGATGACTGAATATCACGGCGTCTATTTGATCGAAATTTTTTTGAAACACCAGTCTTATTTTTTCGTAAAGTTCCCATATACGCCAGGCTGGAAGCGATGCAAAGAAATTATCACCCACAACTGTTCGACCCGTATGGTAATATCTTTGAACTAAACGCTTTACTACATTTTCTCCAATATTTGCTTGTTGCTGACCTCCAGGTAGTTTACCAGGGACCCAAAATGCCTTCATTCCCATCTTGGGTGGTTTACTTGGAATGTATTGGGTGAAACGCGTGCGACATCTGGGTACAATTGCTCATCTATAGTCACAACATCGTTTATTCAAATTAGAATGGAAGCATATTGAACATGTCACTTCTTGCAGCAGCTTTGTCCGTTTTTTCTCTTAAAATACGCTGTCGGAAAGAATAAAATGATTAATTGAGTGAAATCTCTGGCATGTCGTAGTACTTCGAAATATAGGAAACCAATCTGTTTTCCATTGCTCAGCAGTGTGCTGATAGATTTGGTGAAGAAGTACGTGCAAATTTCATTGACTGCAACAGTCGTCAACTTCTGGGCTGAGCAAGGGGTTTCATTTCGTTCATGTTTCTAAAAACCTCTTCAGCTTTTCTATTTGTCTCTCTGACAATTCTGTCTACCATTTCTTCTGTGATTATCTGTTTAAAAACTTGGATGAGAGAAAATCTTTCTAGACGTTTCGATGGGCCCCTTGTTGACGAACGATGTTGTATAACCGTATTTTTGTTGATGGCGAAGGCTTCTTGCACCATTTTGTCCCATCTTTGGCTCTGCATTATCTTCTTCAAGTTGTATAGTATCGAATTCATTGCCTTCCTCTTCATCATAATCCACCTCTGCGTTATATTCGATACGAATTTCTGCTTCCTCATCTGGGATATAATCATGATCTTCATCTGAATCTCCCTGAAATGGTTCATCGTTATCATTTGGCTCCAAGTTTTCCCCATCGTCATGCGCCATATACAAAGTTAATTTGTCAAACCATTCCTGCTGTTCCTGTTTATTCATTCGTAAAAATCTTCGTGAACTTCTCCAGCCTCGCCTGGCATTTCATTTTGTTGTGAATTCATCCCAAGCCAAGAATAAAAAAAACCTTTTTTATATTCCAAAGTTTAGAAGAAAAAGAGACACTCTAGCACACCAGAGGCAAATTCTTGTTTAAAAAAAATCACTTTTACATACATACATATATTTATTTATTGAAAGAAACACTTTGTGACAATTGCGTTTTTGCAATGGAAAAACCAACAAATAAGTAAAACTAAGGATTTCTCAAAAAACGCAAAAGAAAAAACAGAAAAACAAAACCTTTTCATGCAAATATGTTCATGGTACAATTGTACCAAGGATGACAATGACCCATAAACATAACATCGCCCCCCCCCCCCCCTACGCCGATGTTTTGGGACATATACATACACAATAAAATTAATTATTTTTTCTCAGATATATAGTTCAGGAATTCCTAAAGGGTTAGTTCTGAAGGTTCATTAATAATATAAAAAACTAGCGGGCCCGTTGCCTGCTTCGCACGGCAAAACAAAATAAGAAAAGAAACACACTTGTTTTTAATAAAGTTGGTTTTGTTCCCTATTATTCAACTTTTAATTCTAGTTTCTTACAATCTTAGACTATGTATCACTTAAACTATCTTAGAGCTCTTTCGTAGACAACATTTTTGGTTTTGCCATGAGTTGTTGTGTAGATAAAGAGAACTGAAGGCTTGCCAGCACGTGAGCACGAAATTAATATTTTCAAAAATCGATTATGATAAGATCAGTCACCAATGACGTCCAAAGAGAAAAGAGAAATGATAACAAATTGCTATTTGCATCACTCCGTGCAATGCTCTCCAATACACAAACGACCAAAATGTATTCAATACTAATGAATGCTGTATGCGGTACAAAAAATGCCTGCGGCAAAAACACACTCACTTCACATACGCATCGCACACACATGCGTTATCTGATTTTAACCAAACTTCATATAAACCATATATGGGCCACTGCCTACGTAGTGTATAAGTTTGGTTGAAATCGCTCGACGCGTTTATGATTAGTTCGGCGACGTACATATACGGACTTATTTTTATATATATAGATTCACTTTCATAATCCGAATTGGTACAACTTCACCAAGGATGTCACAGAAGGGTTAAAATACTCTAATTGATACATTGAAAATAAATAAAATGTCCATCCTCCTCTACTTCCATTTCTTCACAGAGTATGTATGGATGAACATACGTATATACATACTCGTACATACATATACTACGTTTATACGCACGTTTTATTTGCAAGTAGAACTATTTGCAAATAACTAATTCACTGTTTATACGGAAATTGCATACAGAACTTGTGTTATTGTTAGTGATGCCATGTGACGAAAATACGATTGTTTGGTAAGTAAAACACAAAAAACGTTCATGAAGTGGCAACGTCTTACTTTTTATTTGCAAATAGTGTCGTTATTCACGACTTGTTTAAGTGAGTTAATAAGTTACAATAACAAAGTTACACGGCAACATTCTTCTTTTTTATTTGCAAATAAGACGTGCGTATAAACGTAGTAATAGATATGAAGCATTTCACATAAAGTGGATAACCAAAAAAATAAAAAATGTCCTCTAAATTCCTTGATATTTGCAATTTATTTGATAATGTTTATTTTTCGAGTTGTAGGGTGCTAAAGTGGTCTCGTTTTTGATATTTCTTATTCTTAAATTAAAATAAGTGTTTCCTATTAGGAAATTGTCTAACTACAAGTGAAACTTTCGATTTGAAATATTTCCAAATTCGACACCATTTTTAATATTATTTTTAAGCTAAAATTAGCATAGGGTAAGCCCGTGAAGTGGAACATAAATTCTTTTAAAAGCTACATACATACATAAATTTATGTATGTATGTAATGCATAACATAACATAATCCCAAATGTGTTTATTCTTTAAAGTCGAAATCAACCTAGGAAACTGTCAAAATACTGTAAAAGTTTGGGATTGAAACATGGATTGAACTAATCCATGAGAGATGTAAATAATTTGCCTACAGAAACAACCGCGTAATATCATGTTCATTGCCGCATGTATACACAATTATTTACGAATTCCTCAAACTAATTCACATGCCATTGCAATACTTTAATCGTTGTATGAATATATTCTAGGCCAGCGGTTCCCAAATGGGATCCGTGGATCCCTGTATGTCCGTAGTAATCATCGAAACAAGTGAAGTTTCTCACTCAAGCCATCTTTTATTTTATTGCAGATGTACGTGTATTGATGAAAATAAAATACAAGAAGAATTTCTGTTTGTTAAATCATTATCTTCAACCTCAAAAGGCACTTCTATTTGTCGAGAGCCATTCGTTTTTTAAGTTTATTTTAATAATTATATTTTGTTTTGTTAATAGATTTTTAAATACTAGTATGAACAAAAAATATTTTGCTTGTTGTGGCTTTAGCAGTGCACATGCCGACATTTCATTGGTCGCTAAGCCAAATCGTCAGTGAATTTAAAGCAGTTTGTTTGTATAAAAGTATTCTAAACCTATTCTGGTTATATATTTTGTAATGATTATATGCAATACTGATTTCTCATATTTTATTTTATTCTTTTGACATAAACATATGAGGTTGAATGTCTTCAAACTGCTTAAAGTTCACTGACGATTTGGTTTACCGACAAAGAACAAAATATATCAAGGGGGTTCCGCGAAGCGCCAAAAATTTTTACAAGGAGTCCGCGAACAGGAATTCGGTCTTAACCTCTGCTCTGGGCTAGATTCGAATTTAAAAAAAATTTAAAATAAGTTTCCTAGGGGAGAAAAACTGGGATTTCAAATGGTCACTTCCGGTTTCATAGGGCGACCTGAACTAGTTTCGAATTTGAAAAAAAAGTTGGGGTTGAGTTAGATTTTTTATTGAAATGTGCGTCATGCCTGTTCATAAATTTATATAATTTTTAAACTTATAAGCAATTTTCTTGAATTTAAGGTCAATATATGTAAGTAATTGGCACCACCATTCCGGCCACTAAAAATCATAAAAATTGTTTTTCCTGATATGGACAACCCTTGAAATTAACATAAAGAATATTTTTTGTTAAATCGTCCACATTGAAGGCAATATTTGAGTATATGTATATCTATCCTTAAAAACTTTCTTTGCTAAGAAATATGACTAAATAGTTGTTTCAGATGGAGGGAAAAAATAGATCGAAGTAATTATGTAAGGGAACTTTGAATATTGTATAAAGTGATATGGGTATATCACCAATTTATAAAATATTTGCGTGTATTTTAATATATATTCTTATATATTTACACACATTTCTAGTTAAAAAAGCCAACTCCTGATACAAGCCAACTTAGGGACGTTTACGTTTATAAATGTACATCATGTTCCTTATTGAATACATAGATTTTATCTGTCTTATATCGAAATAACTACAAACATTCCCTAAGTCTAATACAACTCTCTCTAAACATGCTTTAACACGAAATTTGTGACTAACATAGAAGAAAAAAACATGCAAAATAAAATAAATATCAATCAATTAATGTAATAATAATAACGAATCGTTTAAGCAAAATTCAATTCAAACCAATTTACGATAAAATAAAGCACAAGAAATCATGAAGAAAAGAAAGAAACAACGACAAAATTAATGAAAATCCTCAACATTCAAAAAGTATAAGGCACACACACACATACATACATTTTTGGACAAGAGCCAAATAAAAAATCGTTTACAAACTTTCACAGATTCCACAAGGCCTGTAATTCACAGCCCAACACACCCTCAACCGAAATAATAAGAAGCATAGCTACGACTTGAAAGAGCATCCATATGTACATGTGTATGTACACATACTTATGTATTTGTGTATGTACGTACTTACATACTTGCAAGAGCACTTGAACATCGTCATTTACTGTGAGGTGTAGCAGGAGGAACAGAAATATGCAATGAAAACCACTTACAGCAACAAATGCACAAATAATAATTTTATGAGGGTAAATTGAAATAATAACGAAAAACTCCGCCCTGCAGTGAGTAAAAAGAAGATGAACATTTTCAACTTATAAGAAGCAGCGACAGCAGCATATACTTACATACATATGCACATATATGTATGTAAGTATAAGATAGCACAACCGCACACGTAAACACAACTCCTTAAATTGAAAATGTTTGGGAAAAAAACCAACAACCACAACTAAGTATATACATACATACATACACAACAAATTAAATAAGAAAACAATAAATTGAAAAAAACAATATGCATGGCAATATAAATTTAAGAAGGGGAATATACATACGGAGTGATAGCAAAAGCGAGGCATGACTTAGTAATTTCCCCCTATTTTTCAGCCAAAGACAAAAAGAGAGAGATGAAGTATTTAATTTATATAACCGTCTCTTTCGCTTCGGCTAATAGACACAGCAGCCATATTGCAGAATAGTTGCAGAGGTCGTTTCTGTGGGCAAGTGATTGTTTTATGACTGAATGTGAGTTGGAAAATTGAATTTTGCCGTTTTTGTTATGCAGACATTTTTGATAATTAAAGGTAAGAGAGCCATTCTACCAACTAGGCAACATTGGATTTGTAGTTCATAATATTCTATAGACGACAACAATCACAAAATAGACTATATAAGAAAACTTTCAAGTAGAAAGATGTAAAAATAAATTAAGTTCAGTTCGAATATGTTTGCATGCATACATACATACATATGTGCAAAGAAGTACATCCATTAATGCATATGTACGTATTAGTGTGTAACAGGATTACCGCCCTTCTGTTTGGAGGAAACTTAAGCGATATCCAAATGTGGGTAAACACAAATTCCCTCAAAATGATTTCACCTTTCGAGAGCTAAAATAAGGTTATAAGCATGCATTTCAGGTAATTTAGATAAGCACAAAATTATGGGACTCATAAGTTTTTTTTTATATTTACATACAAACTTCTTTGTAAACTTTTTTGAATCAAATCTTAACAACGGCAAAAAGAACTGACACATTAAATAATATGTTTATTATCTTACCGCTAACGTGAATCATGCGATACCATGTAAGAGAATTATTGTCTATTTGCTGACTGCTCATGAACCAGATAAAAAAAATATTTGCAGTAAATGATAGTCCATAACTAATATTTTTTAGTGTTTCACATTCTTCCTCAGCATGTACATATGTATGTACATACATACATAAGTATGTACATGTGTTTATTTTTGTTTGATCCACATTGTCGCGAACAATTCGGAAAATGTGAAGAAGCTTTAAAACAAAGGTATTGCCATCAAAAATGGATAGTAACATAAATATAAAAAATTAATGAATGCGACAGTGTAAATTTATATATATATTTATATATATGTATATTTGTATATACTTATATATATATATATATATATATATATATATATATGTGTGTGTGTGTGTGTGTGTGTGCTCCTTTTACTCCCAGAGGTAGCATGCGAAATAGGCTCTAAAAATCTTCTTTTTTCTTCTCATAAATCTGGCAAGTTTATCATATGACTCATATGTATATCAACAATTTTAATATGTACAAAAAATGTACATACATACATATATCACAAACCCAATTTTTATATTATTCTTGCTTTGGCCTTAAAATTATTAACTTAATGCGATTAATGTTCAAAACTTTTTTAATTAATTTTTTTATTAAAAATTTCGGTTTTTCCAAATTATTAAAACTCGTAAAGCATAATTAACTCTATATATTTTCTGTAAAATCTACTTCGTAATGGGGATAATTAGTAACTGCGTTTAGTCCTTAGATGTAGATCTTGTAAGTACTTATGTATATACATAAGTATGCATGTTTTAACGGCAGCACTTGGATACTGCAACCACTTACTACACTGACAAGCTTTTCAAAGACCTCTTCCATTAATTTTATTTTCTTTCTTATTTTCTGCGTATTCATATTAATGAACAATTAGCTTAAAAATTTTTCGTTAGCTTGTAAGAACTATTAGATATGATTTGTGATATTCATTACAAGTATTAAAATCCTTAACAAGCGCGGACATTTTTTAATCATTTGTCACCAAATAAAATGCATAATAAATGCATTAAAACTCAAGTAATTAATTGCTCTTGGAAGAATTTTGGAAATTAACCACTCAAAACTATTTTTGTATCCTTAAATCTATCTATAATATTCCTTTTTCGTAAGGGAATTTTAGTACTAATTTTCTTGAAAATGGGCGGTTATTCAAAATTTTCAGTACATAATAGTAAAACGTCAAATCTTTTTTATAATTAGTTTCTTGTTAATGGGTAATATGTACTGTATATCATTTATAATTCATATACATATGTACGTAATGATGTCTGTTCTAATTTAATTAATTACAATTAAGAAAAAAACTGCGTGGTTGCAACACTGTTGTATATTGTAGCGTTTGGTAAATTGAATGTATAACGCCGGAGGAATAAAATTAAATGTTTGGTTTTATGAATTTTTGTCTCTTTCTTTCTCACACTCCCAGGGCTTAAGTTAGTAGGAAAAAAATATAAAACACTATTTAGTTAAAGAATGCTTGCGACTCACTTACAAGGAGGGGTGTATTGTTGTTATTTTATTCAATAAGAGAGTGAGTGACCAACACAAAACATCAGAACAGTTACGGAGTGCATGAGAGTACGTGGTTATGTGTATTAAATTGAGTTGTTTTGTCTTAGTAGTATGAGGGCAACCATTGGACATTCCATGATGATGATGACGACGATAATGAATACAACAATGGCAACAGTCTTGCTGCTCTGCCATTAAGAGCAGAAGTGGTGCTCTGCCTTTTAAACAATCTACAATGCCATTCGTTTCAATAATTCAAATCTACTCCAGTGGTGTTCAATGATGTTGTTGTTGCTCTCATTTCATACGGGTGTGTTTTGTTTATATTATTGTGTATTTGTGTGGATGTGTTTCAGGTATAAATTTTTTTCTTTTCTGATTTGACTGTGTAGAAGTTGTTGGTGTTTTGGAATATTAGTAGTGATGGTGTGGTTGGCTGGTTGGTTGGTGGTTAAACATTTGCGGCTCGTTTACTTGGCTCAATAATTGCAGCAGCAGCTCTCAGTTCAAATTGAATTTTCATTGTGGATGTTTGTTATTCATTTAACGGCTAAAAACTGTAAATTTTCGCTTTTCGAACCGTCGGTGGTTGTGTTTTGTTTTTATACCAACTTAAACTACCTTTATTACCCATCAATTACCAACACAATCATACTGGCGCGATACACTCTCATATTTTGTCTCTTCCTTTTCAACTCTCCAGTTTTTTGTTGCTTTATCACGGAAAATGTAAAAGGGAGCATAAACTCATTTTCTTATTGGAACATAAAACAACAACGAAGCAACAAAAATTAGGAAAAGTGATTTTATGGAGGAAAATTTTGTAAAAAAAATAATGTGAAATAAGTAGTGAATTTATTTTTGTTATTGAAAACTCAACAAAAACCGGATTGTAGTGCATAAACGTTTTAGTTGGTCGTTAACATCATTGATTTAACGCAAATTCATTTTCTGTGCGGAACGCAGTAATTGAAAGCAATTAATACTTTTTATGAGTTTGAAAGCGAATAAATAATATTTTGCTATAAAAATTCTATTAAAATAATAATTGAATTTAAATTAATTATTTTACTCGATGGATTAAAAACCCTGATTCCATATTCAAACACCCCGCAACGTCAGCACATACACACCCAAAATAAACAAAATAGCCTCCAAGTGAATTCAAATTCAAAATAAAAATAATAATGAAATATTATAAATTTGCATAAATTATATAAATTTATGCAACCGTAAGAGAACGTGCATAGCTATTTATGGAAAAGTACATATCGTTAATAAAAATCTATTTTTGGGTTAAATAAAAAAATAAAACAATTTTTGTTTGTTTCGGACAGAAATTTGAATATTAGTGAATATTTTCCTTCGCATCTTTAATGTTCTAGCAAAGTTGTTTTATATTCCATATTGCCCATTTAATAATGGTTTTGGAACAACAACAGCAACCATCTCTACTGCAACATTCGCCGCCACCGCAACAATTATCACCACCTAATCCGGTTGTATCTCTCAACAATAACCATAATAACAATAGTAATCACAACACAAACGGTATGCCCGCCATGCCGTCGGAGGGCTTACATCCTACCGCTGCCCTACAATTGTATGCCGCCGCCGCTCAACTAGCTCCCGGCGGTGTGCGTGTGCCACCTTGGAGCCCGTTTCTTCAGTTTGGTGTTCCCGGTGTGTTCGGAGGGGCTCCATTTTTGGGGCGCCCTCGCTTTGAAGGCTCAACAAGCCAAAATGCCGCCGCCGCAGCCGCATCCCAAATGGCCGTGAATGCCAGCAATGCGTTTGCCAATTTAACAGGCCTCAGTGTTGCTATGCGTAATGTTTCCGCCGTTCAAACTACAGCGGCTGCTGCTGTGGCCACGGTAGCGATACAACATCGTCTTATGATTGGAAATAGGCAAAATATGCCACCGACAGGTCCACCGAGTGAGGGATCTAACGATGATGCTGGTGAGTTTATGGAAGAAATATTGAAAAAAAGTTTGCATGTTCTTAATAATAAGAAGAACCTTGCGCGCACTTGAAAGTTCTAATAATCTTGGTGAACTTATTTTCAAATAAATCGAAATTAAATCGGAAGATGCATGTTGTACATTCTCATAATATAGTCATTTTATAGTTTAAAAAAGATTTGTTGGAATATTTAAAATATCAATAATTAAATTAAAAATTTAGGTGAAAGTACAACACATATGTATGTATGTATTCATTTCCAATATAAAACACTTGGATATTTCTATAAGAAAATAAGAAAATTTCGTATACGGACTTAAATCATTCATTGAATGAAAGTAAAATTCTATATCCCATCGAAAGTGAAATCCCACACCATGAATGGGTCGGGATTTCCAACTCTATATAACAATAGTAATCACAACTCAAACCCGCCATACCGTCGGAGGGCTTACATCCTACCGCTGCCCTATAATTGCATGCCGCCGCCGCTCAATTAGCTCCCGGCGGTGTGCATGTGCCACCTTGGAGCCCGTTTCTTCAGATTGGCGTTCCCGGTGTGCTCTGAGGAGCTCCATTTTTGTCAGATATTTGTCAGATATTTTTTTAACAAAACAGTGAATACTTAAGTAGGAATACTCACAAACCCTACTCCCTTGCAGGGTGGAAGAGTTGTCGATTTTATATCGTTGATCTAATTTTCCTCAATAACGATTGACTATTTTCTTGTCATAACGACTATAGAAGTCGCCATTTTCCTTATTTGAGAAACGAAATTCCAAATCAGCAGAAAGAAAATTGTTTTGTTTACAGAAACGGCAGCCCGGTGGTTTGTTTACAATGCGACCTTCATATTCCTTGCGTTTTATTCAGACAGCATACAGAGCTCCGCTATTTTTGTTGTAATCTTTGCTAAAAATTTTTTATAATATCAATAATTTTGTTTCAAAATTGGACATGCTTGGATAGGAGAGGAAAGAACGATAAAGTTAAAAATAAATAACTTTTCTTTTCGAAACTTTTTGGGCTTGAGAGTGAATTTATTTTATGTAAGCGAAAAAGGAAAAGTAAAAATAAAAATAAATACGGAAACAAGTAGACATTTCTTACATGTTTCAAGATGAGAGAAGTGCAACTTTACAAAACTCACTGTAATAGGACTTGATTTTTAAATGGAGCTTTTTTATATTTTGAAGCAACTTTATCACCAGACAGTTGTTGCGTTTTTTTGTTGTAATTTATACGCCCGAGATGATTACCCACAAGAGTCTGTTGCAGATATCCCTACTTGTTAGGGAGTCGTGTTTTAAACCCTGTGACCTATTAGATAAGAAAATGTTTTATTTCTATAGAATACTATTATCTTGTTTATTTAACTGTCAATATGATGGCATTCAATTTGCCGCTAAAACAAATCATCAGTGAATTTTAAGAAGTTTGAAAACATTGAACCTCATATGTTTATGCTAAATAAATCAAATACAATATGAGAATTCTCTATCGCATATGAAGATTTCAAAATACATAATCATAGTAGGCTTAGCATGCTTTTATACAAAGATTTTCTTCGAAATCTTAATGGTTGAGGAATTTTATTTCTAAAATTTGATGTTTTTCGGGAAAAATGTCTAACAGCGCTACTCCCTGCCGCTAAGATAATATATTGCACGACTAATGTTTGGATAAAAAAGTGGTAAACAGTGCACAATTCAAAAATTTTAAAAAGACTGCAAAAAAGTTAAAAAAACTACTGAGCTGAAAATGTGAAAAAAACGTTGATAATGTAAAATTGAAATAAAAAATTTTCTATTAAAAATTTAAAAAATTTAGCTTAAATGCCTAAATTCTGAATATATTTAAAACTATTTGCATATTTTGGATAAGTTAAAGAATAAAATTTAATTAAAAAAGCAAGATAAACGTAAAATTAATAAAAAAATGCTCATATTGAAGCTATCAATAAATTTAGAGAAAAAAGTGAACGGAACTGACTCAGCAAAATATTCAGGAATTGAAAGCTTTTAAAGAAAAGTCTCCAAATAAATCGAAGTAAACTTATATATTTTGTTTGGGACTTTTACACTAGTATATACTTTCTTAAAAAATAGTTGGGGATTTCCATAAAAACAAAAACAATTATTTAATTACATATTTGGCATTTTAGTTATGATACAAGAAGCATATCTAATTATTTGTATAAGCTTAACATTAAAAAAAATTAAAAAAATGTTTAATTTTCTAATGAAAAATTACAGTGAGATCTGCTCATAACGAATACCGTGGGACCGGAAAATACACAAACTTAGGCGTAGCTTGAGAATTTTCTAGAGGGGTCTATTGCCTCTAAGAATTTGTCCAGTAAGGGGAAGCGGAAAATTATTTCACATATTAGAAATTTCACATTAAGAAAATAATTCTGTCGAGTGATAAATTTCTTCTGGAGATGCTTGTTTCCCGTTTAATGAAAGCGAAAGACAATTCTTATTGTGAATAATGATCGGTCAGTTTGGATAAATTGAATCTCTTAGCAATCTCACGATTTGTTTTAATATTAAAATTATTTTACATTCTTTATTGTATTTCACTTAAAAGTTGAGAAGGATGAATTAAATTTATTAATAATATATATATATATATATATATATATATATATATATATATATATATATATATATATATATATATATATATATATATATATATATTTATATAATATATATATATATATATATATATATATATATATATATATATATATATATATATATATATATATATATATTTATTTTTTATTATATTATATTTATTTATATTTTATTTATTAAATTTAGAAAATATTGTACATGTATTTGTAAAACTAAAATCATTTTTGGCAGTTCGGGACTAAAATTAGAGAACTCATGTGTGCTACCGCTATTACCTAGTGGTAGATGTCACTTGTTTTCTATATTTTTGTACCGCTCTGTCAAACAATTGTCAATAATGTTTTTAACGATTCAGAAAATCTTCGTATTGGGTACTTAAGCTCTTCGTTATAGCCGTTCTAGTCTCAACGAAATGTGTATTTGTATAACACTTTTGGTATCGGGGTATGTTTAACCCATCGAGGCCGTTTTGCGTGTATTATTCAAACTTGGTTGCTTTTTTCTCCGATGCTGTAGATATAGGATGATCTTCTATAATAGTAATCGGAGCTGGTTCGATTCTGCCGAAGGCTGTGTGTGGTTTAGTAGACAAGCGAAATGGCTCCGCAGTTTGTGTTTGTTAGAAAAATTGCAGATTTTTTTGATCGCTTCGGTTACTTTTTTCTGCGTTATTTAATTTTTGTTTTCAGAATTGTCATATAAGCTAAAATTTTCAGAGCCCTTAATAATTTAAAGTCTACTGGAATTGCGTTTTTAAAATCGTAAACATGTAGACTTAAAACAAAATCAAGTCATTCGTACCTAAACCAAGCCAAAGCGATGTTAAAAGTGCGGTAAGTACAGAGTTTCTTAAACAAGGAACAGAACGCCTGACTCAAGAACGGACTCGAAATTAATTAAAAACGAAACACAAAGTTAATACACTCGTACATACAAAATAAATGGGTCTTTTTGTACTTGACTTAAGAATTGCAGGATTCTAAAATTTTTAAGAACAA
This sequence comes from Germaria angustata, assembly GCA_963681545.1. NCBI lineage: Eukaryota > Metazoa > Arthropoda > Insecta > Diptera > Tachinidae > Germaria > Germaria angustata. Next base: position 71,950,800 of record OY813001.1, read on the forward strand.
TTTTTACTAAAAGTAATAAGAAAAAACTTAAATTTAGACCACGCATTTTCTTCCTGTCTATGTATGTGTGTTCATTATAGAAAACTGAATATTTTTAATTGGAAAAGGATCCATTTTTTCAATTTCCTTAAATTTCAAAATCCGAAAACGATTTTTAAACCGAATCGTTCGATGTGTAGAAAAAAGTCGGAAATTTGGAATATAAACAGGGAAAATTATAAAGCACAAAAGAATTGTAAATATAATTTGAAAAAAAGCCAAAAAAGTAAAAACATAAGAAAAGAAAATATCATTCGTTTCTAAAAAAATACAACGAAAAAAAGTAACGAGTTTTTAGAAACAGAGCAGGAGCAGAATATTAATTACGCATTATATACTCCTGTATGTATGTAAATGGTAAATAAGATACGGTATAGCGGAAGACAGTCCTTTTACTTTCCTCCGAAAATATTTTTTTCATGTTAACCGTGATGTCAGAACTTTCAGAGCACTAAAATCGGTTCCATTTTTCACATTTGATTAATTTTTTTTTTAATTTTTGTTACACAAATTTTATAATTAAATTCCATTACAACATTTTTTCAAACAAACAAAAACAGTTATAGACTTTGACAAAAAATTACAACAAATAATTATGAAATAAAAAAAATATTAAAAAAATATATGTAAAAAAGAGTAATTTTAATTGGCAAAGTTTCAAAAATGAGCACAAATTTTTCGAAGTTAAAATTGAAAAATGAATCTGAGAAATTATTTTATAAAAACTTTCGTTAAAGAAATTGAGGCAAACATTTCTGTGGTAATAAAAAATCAGTATTTAAGTTGATTTAAGCTCAAAATGAGTTGACAGCACCAGCATCCCCCAGCAAAATTTCAATCAATTTCATAAATTTCTGAAAAAGTCTGTTTTCTTCTTTTTTATGTACAATTTCATGTAAAAAAAAATCACTTATGAAATTTCGTTTAATAGTTTGGGAAACATTAAATAATTTATTTATTATTATTGTAAAAATCGAATTTGTTTTTAAAATAAATTTCAAAATTTAAAAACTATCAAATAGGACTTGCACATGTTTTTCTTATTGACACAGATTTTCAGAATATATTAATAACTTTATTCTCAGATGATGTTTGTTAAAGATTTCGATTTTAACCGAATAATGATCTCTTATAAAACTGATTAATAAATAATGTGGGTTTTATGGGGAAAAAATTAATTAATTGAAATTAAGAAATTTTAATAAACCGAATTCAATTAATTAAATAAAATAATAAAATTCTATAATTGTAAGCACCAATATCGGTATTTGATTTGAAGTTTATTCTGTGTTCTAAACGTGTATTTATGATTTGTGGCACATCTAACATTTACCTTCTCTTGTGATTATATTTTGTATTTAATATTAAGGCATTGCCTTGCAAAATATAATAGATTTCAAATCAGATACCGAGAAAGTTGTTCAGAATTGCAGTCACTTAATTTCAAAGAATAATAATAATAATAATATAATAATGGGACTTTATTTAAATTAGTTATAGTACTAAATTTTTTGTTAAATGCTAATAATTTTTCATTTCGTTCCCAGAAAAAGTTAAACAAATTAAACAGATTTTATATCTAAAAACTGTCCTTAGTGCTCAAAAATTAATTAACACAATTGAACCAAAAAGGTCGAAGAAAAAAAAAACGAAATATGTATGTTTACTGTAGAATATTGGAATTAATGGTTATTTTTGTTTTATCTTAATAAAAAAAGTAAAGTTTTCGATTGTTGCACATTTTAAATAAAAAAAACTCTGACATGCACGAATTACATTAAATTCTGCACGTAAAGAAAAAACATGGTTGAAAACGATCTTTACGATTATTTTGTATTCATCATTATCATAATTTATTGAGGCAATAATATAATGCTGATTAAATTATATATTGTCTTAGCTCGAGCACTTAAAGTTCTCAAAATTTGAAGTTTTTGATCAATTTGTAAAAAATAATCGATTTAATTCTATAACTTAAAAAAGTAATTCCCTTACATACCTGTGTATGTGCTCCTTTTGGCATTTATTAAAGAAGTCTTTAATATCAAGTTCCCATTTTACTCCTTGAAAGCTTTAAAAATGTTACACTTTTTTTAAAACGAAAACACCATTTTGCAATTTTGTAAGAAATTAAAAAAAGTTATGTACGTTTTTCAAGTTTAAAATGTATTTTATTTTATATTCTGTTGCCAATTTAGAAAATTTTAAACACATTTAGCACACGAAAATTTTGTCTAGCACCTGCCGCTTTTTCTAGGATTCTTAAAATTTTTTAGTACATTTTTATTATGCATTTGTTGGCTTGAGTTTTTGCACTTTCGGAATTTTAAATAAAAATGTTTGCAATAATTAGATGTGAATAATATAATTTTCAATAAAATAACCACAATATGCGACACAGGTTGGTAGTTTGCGTAAGTTGCAGTATCGAGAATCTTATTACAATGGGATGAGCTCAAGTTGCACAAATGAAAAAGATCGGAACGTTCAGAAAACCCTCACGTTGTTGTCGAGAAGCCAATGAATCGCAGGCGGGTGTAAATTTTGGAGTGGTGGCATCAATGGCCCTTTTCTTTTTATCGAATACACTGTTGGAAAAGCCATAAAGTCAAGAACGAGCGATACAGGGCAATGATTTGGGACTTTTTACGGCCTGAAATGGAATACATTTACTTTGATAATCTTCGGTTTCAGCAGAATAGGGCCCCATGTCATACAAAGCATCACAACTCATTTGATTTTCAGAAAGATACTTGCATTTGGATCATCGTATAAATTTCAGAAGAAGGGTTGGATTAACATCAGTCAAGATCTAAACGAGTCACGAAACTATCCAGGTATCAAAAGGTTACTTTGAGGCCCTTCTAAAATCTTATTTTGGAGAGGGAGCAGAGAATTTGTTATTCAATACCTCATACAGTGATAACGCGGCAAATATCAAATAAAAGTCCCTCCAGACAGATATTTTAAGTAAAATCTGTAGCAAATTTATTATCTACTGTTGAACGTGGCACAACTTCATATCTGTTCGTTAATGCAAATAATCATATTTCCAAAAAATGTCAAACCTGGCTAAATGCGATAAGCCTCAGGTTAATGCCGACTTTTTCTGAGTACAAAGAGGATGTTAAGGAAGATTTTTGGGATATGACTATGTTGCACCAAAAGAGCGATATGTACATTAAGAGAAATTTACATAGTTGTATGCAACATACATGCGCTAGAAAATAAACGTTTGAAATTGATTGTAATACCAGCAAAAAGAGCTTCAAAAATAATAATCCAAATGCAGAAATCGTGAACTGGATCTTTGTAGTAAGAAAAATATATGAAAATTCACGGCAGTGCTAGATTACGATCAGAATGTAGTGCTAATGCGGATCATTTCCAATGATGGTATGATTGTAACATCTCATTCGGAAGCTGTCTTCAATAAAGTTTTGATATTGTGTTTAATTAGAGGAAATAATTTGATATTAAATTACGATTGATTATTAACGACTGGGAATAGACTTTCCATATCTATAGGGTACAACTTTGCCAATAGCACACGACTTATATTTTCTCATCTATTAACGGATCGAACGTGACTACATGTCAGGCCAACGATGCCCTAAATACTAGGTGAAGTCAACGGGTCCATCACCGCAACCCTTTGCGTAAATCATACAAAAAACTCCTTCCTAAAGAGGCGGAGAGCTCGGAAGCTAGTCCCGCCTGTAATCAACAAAGTTCTTCCAGCGATTTGGGTTTCAACCGTAGCCACCATATAATCCCCTATGGGGACTCACCAATAACGTGTCTAGGGGCTACTTGTTCACATGGAATCTGAAAGGTTTTTGGTCAACCGTGAATTTGGAACTCCCAATACGATTTGGGGAACACGGTTTTAAGCCCCGTGCAAATGAAGTATTGGTCACTCTCGAACTCCTTTACCTTTATGTCATATCTTCTGTCCGCGCCCGTTGCCCTGATATTTCAGGGATTGGGTATTAACATACAAGTTTTGTGGACTATCCGCAAAAGGTTAATGTACGAAAATTCAAGTAACACTCATTGACACTTCAGTCAAAGCAGAAAACAATGCGCTGATGGGAACGCTGTCTTTTCGCCACCCAACACTGGCACGTTGCTGCTGATGGATGTTGCCACGATGGAGGTAAGACTTATGTACATGCGTTAGCACCCAAAGAGGGGTTAGCTCCCCTGATTGCCCTTGCTTACCAATAACCTGTAGGGATATATTGATACACGTATGGCTCTAAACTTAGTGAAGGAGCGACTTAGGATTCTTTATAGAAGAATCTGGGACCGAAATTTACTTCCGCCTGTTTTAATACAATACGGTCTTCCAGGTAAAAATCCGTGCGATTATAGAGTGCAGGAGATGATTCATTGTAAGCTTTAGGCCTACGGAAGTCAACAGGGAGAGGTAATCAGCAATTATGTCTATTGGGTTCGAGAAGGATCATCTAATGAAATGAATGTGAAGACCAGGGCTAAAGCGTTGCAGACAGTAAACCGAAGCCGTTTGACGTTGAGGGGACCGAGTTGCAAAATTGGACTAACTTGCATAGAGGAAACTGTGGAATAGTGGAACTGTGGATAATACGACCAAAGTTCTATGGGGCACCCAGATGAGTAGAAAGATGCTTGCCGACGCTAAGTAAGTTCATTGCATCTTGATGGAACACTCCAACCTACAAGCATATCTGCAACGGATCGGCGCTTTAGAAGATGATGAATGTAGGGTATATTGGGTGGGTACAGACAGAACGGAGCGCTTCCTCTGTTATTGGCCCAAGCGAGATTCCAATTTTTTCCGTATGACGAATTAAAGGACATTACTCATTTCAGGAAAAGAAAATTATGGGTTTTATCTCGATTTGAAGAAAGTTTTTTTTTTATAAAAAGTATTTTCAGAATCTAGCTTTATAGAATTTTACAGATTTCCTAACGCAGTTCAGATTTTTAATGAAAATTTCGTCAACTTGACTTCGTAAGAAGTTGAAAAAAAAATACCAATGGATTTTTCAAAGCAACGAAAATGTCATTCCTCAAGAATGGAATTCTGTTTCAATGATTTTTGCTTGTGCCTGTCTTTGCAAACACGAAGTTCACTTTTCATTCTTAATCACTAAATCTTAAGCTTAATGAATCACTTCGCTCTTTTCGATATAAAATTAAGGAAGCATTTGATCTATTAAATTAAAAAATTATTTTCATAAACTACAGTAGTACTCCACAGATTTGCAGAATTAGCATTTTTTTCAAGAAATTTGTTGCACTATAAAATAGAGTGAAATAGTTGGGACAAAAATTGTTGAAAGAAATCGTATGAATTCCATGTGATGTCAATTTTTTTCCCCGTTTATCCCGTTTGTCCTGTTGTCCCCTCTATTAACATGGATGTTCCTGGATTTTTTTTATCACTTTTAAGCGAATATCAAAGTTATTAAATGACAACTCCCAACGTTAGTAAATGACAACTTGGAATTAAGGCATGGAACGCCCGTTCGGATATGCATCACTGTGATTAGTTTACGATGACGTTGCAGAAAACTGATGCCGTAATGTATATTCCAAATTTGACGTTAATAATATTATGGTGGGAAGGTTCACAAATTTTGCATGACTTTTGTGGGTTTTTTGTCGGCCCCAAACATTAGCTAATGATTAGTTTTTAAATAGTTTAAATATAATATAACAAATGTGATTTATATATAAATAAATATGTTTGTGTAGTTTGTGTGAACTGTTTTTCAGAGTAGAAACGGATTTAATAAACTTTCGTGAAGACATTTCAATAGCCCAGTGATTTTTTGCGCTACAAATATAGAAATATATAAATTACAAAAATCGTTATTATCAATTCAATACAAAGTAAATTCTGTTACTCTGTTACATTTGTGACTCTCTTATGTGTTTGAATCAAAATTGATCTCGAATTGATTTGAATAGAATTAATTGTTTATTCGTACTTTTCAACATAAACGTGACACGAAAATCCACTATCAATCAATTTAAATGGGGCTGCCCGCTATAGTATTGTTAAATAATTAGCGAAATGCATTAAAAATACATTGTCAATTCTTATCACAGGTTCATTAATTTAATAATTTTACAATGTTCATTAATTGCCAACTCAAATACTCTTTCATTATCTTGAAGACATATTCGTATTTGAAATGTCAAAATGCACAATGTACGAGTATTTAATCAATTCAATAAGCGGAATTAATTAAAACAATATTAATAAATTAATTTAAGTAAAAAATTTTTAAAAATATGCATTAGAATTATTTATTACACCATATGAAATATGGACTTAAGCCTGGAGTAATTCACTGAGAATAAAATCAAATTTAAATACTTGTACTTTTGAAAGACAAATAAACACCAGATGTTTCAATTGATATTACAAAAATATGTTGAAATGTTTAAGGTGAAAACTGCAAACACCTGTTTTGTTTGTTTTTCAATTTAATATTTTGAAACTTTGAATTTCAATGTACAAGAGGCAAATGCCTCTTGTTAATGTGATGCTAAATACACACGAGACCACTTTTCGAAGCAATTTAGATCGTTCAGCAGACTGTTAATTTCGCTTTACTCCATTATTTTGAAACTTCGGCCACTAAGGGCTAAGGATGAGATCACAGTATCGACTCAAATAGCGCAATATGTGACGTTTTTTATCGATCTGGGTCGGACACATTTAAAAACATTCTACAACTTGGAACTATTTTCCGTCGGTTCACGTCATATTTGGTTTGTAAACAGATCGATTTCTATTATGTTTAGTTTACTGGAGATGGCATATGGCCGATAAACAGTTCACACTGCAATAACGAACACATCACCTGAATTAGACCCATGGATAATAGAAAATAATAAAACACTATTCTAATGAATTTCAAGTTTCGTCGACGAGAAAAGGCGAGAAAAAAGCATACCAAAGCCTAAGCTTCCACTAGGAATGCACTTGAGAAAATAATTGCAAGTGAGCTACCCCGTACTAGTTTGGAGTGGGTGTATCCCAAAAACTTTCGATGAAAGCCATTGTTTTGCCCTCTTAATTCACGTTTCGCAGGCTTTTGATAAAGTATGGCGCCAAGAATTAATATAGAAACCATCAACACTATTTAAGTGGACGAAAATTCATCATTAAAGAAGGCAACTTCCAGAACTCATCGCAGCTCATTGAAACCGGAGTTCAAAAACCGGAGGCAGAAACTTAGGTAACATCCAATGACGATACATCTTTTTTTAATATCAAAAAAAATTCGCAGGAAGCATCCTGGGTTTTCCAGGAATATAAGTGTGTAGCCGCGGACGAGCATTTCATTGACCTCTTTCCATCTTTAAATTTAAATTAAACGAAATGTATGTGAGATTTAATTGAAATTTTTTAAGCCCGACGCGATTTCACTGGGTTGCGAGCATCCTAGATGTCCAATTTTTCGTGAATCTGACGCTGAATTTGACCATGTAAAAACCCCTATAAGAAAATCTAATGGAGTTGAATCACATTATCTCGGTGGCCTGTTCACATCACCCCCACGTAAGAAGACCGTGACCTCAAATCGTTCGTACAGAATGTTGAGTGTGGCATGAGCGGTGTGGCACGTAGTGTGGTTTTGTTGAAACCATATATTATTTGGTGCTCATATCATTCAGTTCAGGCCAAAATAAGTTAGTAATTTTTGACCTGTAGAGCACGTTTTCTGTCGAAGATGACACTGTCAGCCAAAAATTCATTATAAACAGGACTATTTCAGGACACTCCTGGATCTTATGTGGATTAATATTTTACCAGTTTTGACAATTTTTTTTTGTTGACGTACCCATTCATCTAGAAATTGTTGAAGATAATTTTTTCATGAAAATTGTGGTAAATAACCGACAATTCTAGGGCGCATTAGTCGAAACACATGGTGGTAGTTTACCTTCAGCTCCTGGGTAAGTTGAATTTTGTATCGGTGTAAGCCCAACTAGCGAAGCGAATTTCGTTAATTTGTGGTCTGCAAAATACCGATCTCTTGAGAGCTACGCGAAATCGAATCGACTCGTACGGGTGGCGGTTATTGGTTTATTTAAATAGTACACTCAAATTTTTCCGCCACGCTGGGAATAGTCATCTCGGTAGGACGATTATGGCGGTCGTAAAATGGAAACATACATGCATTTTGATAGAACAATTTTATCATGTATATGTGCTGTTAAACACTTTTTCTGTTCATTGTGATTTGGCAAAGGCAGACTGAATAAATGACAGTCAATTTGACAGATCTAGCTTTAACAATGCGGCTGCTATCCTGTCTAAACTGAAGCAATTATTGGAAGACCCGATGGAGATAATGAATATGACTGTCCATTTTATTTCACTGTGCTGTAAATCAAAGTAAAATACAATAAAAATTCAAGAAATTTCCAAATATCCTTAATATATTTCTATTTTAATGCAGTGGTTTGGTTATTTCATTGATTTTATGTCTTGAAATGAAATTTCACGAAGTTGCCTGCAGTTGGTTGCATAAGTTATAAAAATGCTTAAAATTTTCAATTTATAATCCATATTGGAGAAATTAAATGTTTATAATTTCTTGATGATTTTGCAATTAGATTCTTTTTTATATATTTATTTAAAAGACCAAAACAAACCAAATAGACGTTCCAGTAGGTTGAACTTAACACGAATTTTGATGTGCAAAACAATAAAATTTTGCTTTTCATAATCAGCCTATTTTGAAAATCCATTTCGGAAATTTCTAAGCAGATAAAGTCAAATTTAATAATTTTTGTTTCGAACTGAAATTAATGTCTCATCAATTTAAATCAGGAATCCTTAAATTGTATTTCTAATAGATTAAATTTTTTGTTTTTAATTAATTATTGTAAAACATTATTTAATATTGAATGAAAACCAGCATGTTTTTACCAATTTTTAATGGATCCATTCATAATTTTAAAAGGATGCGATTTACGTTTCCAGTATAATCCAAATATTAATTATAATTTTTGCAGATTAAAAACTAAATATTTATGATTTTTATTAAAATCGCACTCTCCAAATTTTAGAAGAATTTCGAACTACAGTAGAAAATGTTAATCTCAAATCTCGACAGCTCATATAAATGTGTCCTGTATGACTTTTTACATCAGCCACTGCAATCTGGAGCTGAAATCTGAACGCACACACACACAGACACATGTTCAATCAACTCTTTAATGAAAAAAAATTAATAAATGTTTCAAAGGAGTGTTAGTCGCATATTTTTGTTAGAGCACGCGTGTGTTAGAATTTATAATTTTTACTAAATACATTTTTGTATAGTATTTTGATTTCGTTTTTTTTTTTCGTTTGACTGGTAAAGAGTCATTAATCATTCTGCAAAAACTGAAACGTTTGAAAAACGAAAGAGAAAAATTGAAAATGACATGAAATGAAAAACTTTGGCGCTCTGCTTAAGTTTTCTCTATTTGCCATTTTGGAAGTTTGGGAGTTTGAGAAACTTCCAACGATACCTACGCAAGTCAGCGATGCGTGAAAAGAAGAAACCCGCCTGCTGTCATCCAAGCATTTTGTGTCAAGAGTCTCATGTAATAAAGAAAACGTCAGTTGGAAAACTCGTTGACACATCCTTTGATAAACTATGAAAATTCTACACAGCTCTTGAGTATGTGTGTAAGAGGAGTTTGCGGAGGCTGCTGTTGGGAGATGATGAAGATGATTTGCTTTGTAGCATACCGATTTCAGCCAATAATCACTTTCCGTTCCAACTCATGTGTTTACTCCCTTCATTATTTGTTTTTTGTTTTTTTCTTTTTAATTTATTTTTATATAATATTCTTCCTCTCGTACGAGTATTAGAGCGAAGCGCTTTTGCACAATTCCACATAAAGTTCTTTAAACGGAAATGAAAAACGTCATAAATTGATGTAATTCATTTATCATTTTTAAGCTGATTTTACGAATGTGGTATGAATTTAAATTTCATATTTGAAAACTATTCTTCATGAACATTAAAGGGAAACTTGCACCAGCAACATTCACTATTGTGTTATTTATCTATTTTAAAAAGGATTTAGCAAAGAATGGTACGCTTTCTTGAATAAATATTTTTTCTTAAATTCTCTACTTTAACGAGAGCCCTTAAATAATGAATTGAACGATCATTAGATTTTTAAATTTTGATTATCCATGTTAAAATAACGCCTAACAAATAAAAAAAACTTTATTTGGATTGATTTGTCTTCATGTCTGTCGATTTTTTTTTAAATGAAGTGACATTGTCCTTCAACCTACTTGCCGTAATCGTTCATTTCGTTTAATTTGCGTCAATAATTCTTCCATTCATTATATTGAAATATTTACTGAAAATTCGACTCGAACTGAGGTATCAAATACTGGGTATAAAAATCTGTTTTGATGCGTCACGGCGCAAAATGCGTTGTATTCAGTAATAAACTCTTTAAATATTTGGCCTTCCTGTCTAATCATGTCACCTGCCATGGTACTCCATGTGCCTTCTGGAACTAAATACAAGATTTGACGAAATATATGTGGCCCCGAAAAACGTTTGCAAAATGTTTTACTAATTAACAATTTTTTCCTCAAAATAATTATGTTTTGAAAAGTTAATGTTAAATAAAGTCCTTTTAATAAAGTACCTTTTTGAAAGTATACAGTTTTGAAAAAATTACCTTTAAATACTTCTTTTACAAAAAAATTCCTTTCAAAAGAATATCTCTAAATTGTTCCTTTTAAAAAAGTACCTGTTTAAAGAATACCTCTAAATAGTTCTAGAAGAATACCTCTAAATAGTTTTTTAAAGTACCTTTTGGTAGAATATCTCTAAATAGTTTCTTTTAAAAAAGCACCATTTTAAAAAGCACATTTTATAAAATCAAGTTTTAAATAAGGACCAAAGAACAAAGTATCTTTTAAAAGGGTAGCTTATAAAAATGATTTTTAAAATATCTATTGAAAAAGCACCTTTTAAAAAAGTACCCTGTAAAAGCGCACACTTTAAAAAGTGCCTTTTAAAAAGTACCTTTTACAAAATACAGTTTAAAAAGTTAATTTTAAAAGTACCTTTCAAAAAGTACCTGTTAAAAGTACCTTTCAAAAAGTACCTTTTAAGAAGTGCCTTTTAAAAAGTACCTTTTTAAAAGTACCTTTTCAAAAGCACTTTCAAAATGTACCTTTTGAAAAAGTACCTTGCAAACACATTTATAAAGTACCATTAAAAATAGTTAAAGGAAAGAAAGTGTTAATGTGCTTTACTTGCGTGTACGGATCTGTGGCTTCACATATGCTATATTTATTTTTTTAATGGAACATTTTCACTCCTTGCAAAAGGAGCCACATACAGATTGAATAAATTTTTTTTATTTCGGTATCAATTGTATAAGAAAAACGATATTGAAAAAATAAAAAAATTTTCTAATATTTTTTTAACTACTCGTATTGTTGAATCTTGAAGATTTTTATCTTTCGTAAGCGGTTAGTCGGTAATTATTACTTTTTTTAATTTGTAAATATATTAGTTTCAAATATTAATTATTCCTGCGACATGTGACCCATACTTTCATTTCCCAGAAAGATTTCAAAACACAATTCTCTGATTTCTATTTTTATTTTTTTCTTGCCACAATAAAGGCTCTAGCGTTTTACTTTTTCATTTTGTCATAGATTATAATTAAAAAATCAAGATAAAATAGTGGCATAATTGGAAATGATTAAAAACTTCACTCCCAATTTGAAGCTTTTATATTTTGGCTAAATTTCTGCAATTGTAGTTGTTGCTGTTGTAAAATGTACAACATAACAGACACATGCTCCTTCTCTCTATTGGCAAGAACATGAAACATGTTTTTGGTGGCATGTGGAAAAGTCATTTTCTTTGTCCATTAAGTCATTTGACACTGTGTCATGCAACGTTAAAAAAGTATAATAAAGAAATAAGCCAAGAAAAGGAAAAAAAAAAACAAATTAATTTCGCTTGAATTTCAATTTTTTCCTTCTCCTCTTTTCAGTTTTTTGGTTGAGAAAATTGTTGCAATAATTTTTTGTTTCATTTTAGCCATGAATTAAAGGAATTTTAAAAGGCAGCAAAAGAAACAAAAAAAAATGTGCAAGAGTTAAAGAAAATATGCTGTAGTTTTAAACAAGTTGCTTCAAGCGGCATGTGTTGCATGCAATAACATAAATGTTATGATGATATGCTACAAACAAACAAATATTTCTAATAGCAGCAAAGGAAAGCAACAAAAAAGTTTATAAATTTATTGTTAATTTTTTCACTGCAATTTTGTTGCTTTTTATTTATTTATATTACGCTGCTTTTGTATTGTTCGCTCGCCACATGTGGTATAAATAAAACTTTTATGTTCGTAAATTGTTGATGCGCTTAATAACTAATTAATTAATGACGTTGAGGTATTTTAATTCGATTGTGAAGAACTGCTTAATTAGTCTGAATATTAAAAATACATGGGCGTCGAGAGTATAAATTTCCCATTTAAATTCATAAACTCTTAAAAATATTAATTATTTGTTAATTACTTTTTTGTTGTTTTCAATATATATTTTTGCTTAATGCATATTTTGCTAGAGGACGCATCTATAGGAGCTCAAAAAAAGGTTAAAAGACGTATGATATGTGACTGTATAAAAAATTACAAACAAATCTTTTAGCAGCATTACCAACAAATTTGACCTATTACTGAGTTAATTGCGAATAGGGAATGGTAGTATCAGCTGTAGAGGATTAGTTAGTAAATTGGAAATTTAATATAGAGAATCAATTACAAATAAGTCAGCCCATTCCCATTTACAGGCCCTACCAAAAAAAAAAAAAAAAAAATTGCTCCCAAACAAAAAAGTTATTTTATGTGTTACACCTGCAATATTTATTTATCTTTTTTCAGGATGTGATAGTCTGCCCTCCACATTGACATAAAATAGGTAAAATGCGCTATGGATTGGAGGGCTTAACTGAAATCAATCCCCTTGGTAACACTCTAGTTGTATGATTGTAGAAAAAAATCTTATAACAACGTACACCCTGTCTTTAGAGAGCGACGAAAAAATTAAGACTTTAATTGTACCTAAAATATCTGTTTCAAGGATTTTTAAATACAAAATTTTTTTTGCTTTTTCACAATACATCAACTGAATTTATGGTCTATTTATTATGATTCGTCGTTGTGAATTTTATTCAAAAATGTACGTTTGTCTATTCGAACTTCAAAAACAGCAGCAATTTTGGAAACAAAGGGATGAAAAATTTAATCCAAATTAATCCTCTACAATTTTTTTGCGTAGCAAACTTTAATAAATTTAAATATAAATATTATTGAAAGAATTTTCAAATTTAGAATTTGTATGTCTATACTATAGACATGTAAAGAATATTAATATTCGCATTCCCAAGTATTCGACTATTTCATTACGCAAGCATTCGTAATCGCTAAACTCAGGCGAATATTTTTCGGACATTTTCGTCCTAAAAAAGTGTCAAGTAAATTGAAAAATTATTTATTTTAAACTTAAAATAACAATAATAAATAATCTTGTCGTAGAAATCACTGTCAATTCAAGCGCAATCACAGGGAGTACAATAGTCGGGATGTGCTTTGAATACACACAGGGCTGGAACTTGTGTAAAGTTCAAATCAGAACAAATGTCAATTATGAAAGACAAGAAATTGACATATTGTCGTTATGCCTTAATAATATTAAATGCAGCAAGTAGGCAATTTGTTTTTTAATTTTTTTTTTGTGTTATTAAGCATGTTTGAGCAATTTCCCGATAATAATAGTCCAGTAACTTTATGACAAACAACTGTATTTTATTCCGTTTTTTAAAGCAATCGAATGACATACATTGAAATTTTGTGCTAACTTTCACAAATTATAATAACGCTAACAAAATTATTGATGCAGGGATTTATTTTCCAATTAAACTTTAAATATTTCATTTTTCAGTCCTATAAATTAAGCCACAGATAAAGATCTCTAACAAATTTAATAAAAAATTTAACTTAATTTACAACTAAAACATGTCTAAATAATAAGAAATTAATAACTGCGGGTATCAGTGTAAAATAATGAAACATTTGCAACAAAACAGAAAATTACGATGCCAATGTGGCAGAGAAATGCAAGTAAAAAGTATAATAAAAAATATATGTATATCAGGGTTGTCATATTGTTTCAACTCCATCTCCAAAAGGGCAATTGGAAATCGGCAAGTCGAAATCGGTGATTCAAGAGCAAAATATAGCAAAAATTTTCAAGTAAAAAAATTCTTGCTTAGTTTTTTGATAAAGTGGCATTTGGAACAAAATTTTTTGCCATGTTTTCGGCTCAAACGTATTGCAGCATATGTTATTTACATTCATATAATTAAATATTTTAATTAAAGTCCATACAACATTTAGAATTTTTGGATAGTTCGTAATTTAAAATACTCTTTCTACGCAAGCGTTGCGACTCGAAATAAACAAAATATTAGGAGAGGCTAAAGATATTCCTGTTTACCGCCCCACTGTTGCCGAAAATTCTTTATAAATTTCATATTTTCTGGAAAACGATTTGATATGATGTTATGTGATCTGATGTTATATCTAATCTTCGTTCCTTAATTTATTGCCTTCAAATATGGAGAAGATTCCGACATGAGAGTGCCTTAACGTGATGAACCTGTTGTCTACATTTTAATTTAATTTACATCTGAACGTTTAATATTTTTTATGAAAATGTTAGAGCATAATTCCCACGTTCATGTAATCAGAATAGAATTCCAGGCTTAAGTAATGCATTTTGTCCAAATCGGTTTTGAAGATATAAAGAACAGGCGATTTTTTCATCACTCAACCCATTGTAAATGCTTCGAACGATTTGATAATTTTCAGCGACTAATGTTATTGAAAAATCGTGCGTAAGCTCCACCCACTGCCCACCAACAGCATACTACAATGACAAATTCATTAAATGAGAACAACATTTCGCAAAATATTTCGCCACCTTCTATTACAGGTACCAAAAAAATTCGCCACATCGACCAAAAGAAATTTCCGTCGTTAAAAGTACTTAAAAATCGCTACGTTTGGTGAGAAATCGCCACATCTGACAGCTCTGCTAGGGGCATGGGCGTAGCTAGGTATGGGCCTAGAGGGCCGTGGCACCCACCTAATTCTATAACAATTTTTTTTTTACATGCATACAATATAAAATTATTAAAAAATGCACAGGGTATTGTGGTCGGATTGCTTTTTTCTATTCAAGAAAACACAGCCAATTTAGGAATAGAGATGTCTGTTCCAACGCACCGTTCAAATCCCCCATTTTCATCACCTGCTGAATACTGGAAGCGATCTATATACATTCCTTATATAGACTCTTTAATTTCATCACTGGACAGAAGATTTAATGAAGAGAATAGTCCAGTTCGTAATTCATTGTTTGCACCCATCAAACATGCTTTCTTTGAAGCTGGAGGAGCTTAAAGATGCCACAAAAACGTTTGAGCATTTTTATGAGTTGGATGATTTCAATCAATACCAAAAACATCCAACGGTTTTGGATCAAGTTATTTTGTTTTAATCATTAAAAATTCGTAAAAAAAAAACATCAATGCAAAGTATCATCAAGAAATATAATCAAAAATATCAACTTTATTGAAATTCAACCAGAAGAAATCTAGAACTTTTCTGTGAAATCAACATTCTACTATATTAAGAAGTCTTGGAATATCCCCGCATGTATTGGTATTTACATATATATTAATATTTTTATTAAGGCAATTTATAAGTAAGTTTTGCAAATTATACTACATTTATACATCAATTGTCGTTAATTTCGATTTGTGAATCCTTTACCAGTAACTTAATAATTTCATAGTGGTTAACACACGCTCAATGACACAACACGACACTAATACAAATACCAATGAAAATAATAACGAGTTTCAAGATGCACAATCTGTTCCAACTCCTAACTTTTCTTCACATAATAATCCAAGCACGAGTAATTCATCCCAAGTTTCAATAAAATTACCACAGTTTTGGAGTTCTTGTCCTGAAACTTGGTTCATTCAAACTGAATTGACTTTTAACTTTAAAAATATCACAAATGACACAACTAAATACCAACTTGTTATTATTCTCTTGTTATTATTTCTCTTCCTGAATAATTTCGATTTGTGAATCCTTTACCAGTAACTTAATAATTTCATAGTGGTTAACACACGCTCAATGACACAACACGACACTAATACAAATACCAATGAAAATAATAACGAGTTTCAAGATGCACAATCTGTTCCAACTCCTAACTTTTCTTCACATAATAATCCAAGCACGAGTAATTCATCCCAAGTTTCAATAAAATTACCACAGTTTTGGAGTTCTTGTCCTGAAACTTGGTTCATTCAAACTGAATTGACTTTTAATTTTAAAAATATCACAAATGACACAACTAAATACCAACTTGTTATTATTTCTCTTCCTGAGGATGTCCTAGGGAAATTAACAGATATTATTCATAATCCACCCACAGAAGACAAATATGATTATATCAAGAAAATCATTATTGAACGTTTTTCCTTAAACGAAGATCTCCGTTTTGAAAAAATACTTAACGAAACAGACATTGGAGATAGAAAACCATCTGAGTTTTTCCATGATTTAAATAAACTTGCTCTTAATAATTCTCTAATAAATAACGATCTATTAATTAAATTATGGGTGAGAAAACTTCCACCTACTGTTCAGGTACCTTTAATAACATCTCAGTTAACTTCTTTAACAGAAAAGATAGCTTTAGCAGATAAAATTTTCGAGTTGTCAAACAAATCTCAAATATCTTCTTTTTCTACTTCAATTCCCACAAATATAGATATTCAACTTCAGAATCTAGTTAAAGTTACCTCGAATTTATCAGAAAATATAAATAAAATATCACATGAATTATTTGAGATTAAAAATAACTCAAAATATAAAACTAACAACTGTAAAATAAATAGTACAAAACACAAACTCTGTTGGTATCACCAAAAATTCGGTAATAAAGCTATTAAATGTAATCCGCCCTGTAATTTCTTTCAAAGTTACAACAGACACAATTTAAACTAAAAAGTCCTTTTATTGAAGTGACGGATAAAGGGACAGGAGAAAATACATCACGTCGCTTATTTGTTTTTGATAAGAATAATAAATTAAAATTTTTAATCGACACAGGTGCAACTGTATCAGTTATTCCAGTATCCAAATTTAAACAATTTAAACAAAATTCAGATTTAACACTTTCTGCAGCTAATGGTTCTATTATAAAAACATATGGTACAAAATCATTACCACTTAATTTAAATCTTCGTCGAGAATTTAAATTCACTTTTATTTTAACCAATATTAACCACCCAATTTTAGAAGCCGATTTTTTTGAAAAATTTGGAATTATTATCGACATTAAAAATAAAATCATTACAGATTCAAATACAGAATCTTCAGTTTTAGCATCAATAGGAATTTCACGAATACATTCACTAAAAGTTCACCAACCTAAAATAAATATGCGAAACTTTTAGATAAATTTTCATCAATAACAACTAAACCAGATTATACCAAACCCATTAAGCACACGACAGTACATAGAATCGAAACAAAAGGTAATCTTCCATTTTCAAAACCGCGAAGATTAGATCCTGTCAGATTGAAAATAGCAAAATCCGAATTTAAGTTTTTATTGGACACTGGTATTTGCAACCCTCTAATTCATACGTATCATCTCCTCTCCATCTTGTTTCCAAAAAAGAACATAACGATTGGAGGCCATGTGGAGATTACCGTAGATTGAATTGTATTACAATACCAGATAGATACCCGATACCTCATATTCAGGATCTGACTACAGATTTTAGAGGTAAGACATTTTTTTCAAAAATTGACTTAGTAAAAGCATATCATCAAATCCCTATGGCTGAGAATGATATTCATAAAACAGCCATTACTACACCTTTTGGAATGTTTGAATTCAAGCGAATGCCCTTTGGACTTAGAAATAGTGCGCAAACTTTTCAAAGATTTATTAATGAAGTTTTCTTTGGTATAGATTTCGTGTTCACTTATGTTGATGATATATTAATTGCAAGTGAGAATGAAAAACAACACTTAGAACATATAGAAATTGTTTTTCAACGGCTTGATGAATATGGTCTCAATATTAAAACATCAAAATGCATTTTTGAAGTACCGAGCTTAGAATTTTTAGGTTATCATATCTCTTCTGAAGGAATCAAACCTTCAACTGAAAGAGTGGATACAATTCTCTCTTATAATAAGCCTAATTCAATAACAAAACTGCAAAAATTTATTGGAATGGTAAACTATTATCACAGGTATATACCAATGATTACAAATTTTCTATCACCACTCCATGAAATAATAACGAAAGCATCTAAGAAAAGAAATAAGGAACTCTTGTGGACACATGATGCAGAAAAGGCTTTTGAGACAATTAAGTTAAAATTTTCTCAGAAAACATTATTAACACATTTTGATAAGGATGCTTCTCTTACTTTGGCGGTGGATGCTTCAAATTTAGCAATTGGAGCCGTATTACAACAACATAAAAAAAAATTGTTGAACCCCTTGCATATTTTTCTAGAAAACTAAGAGTCAGAGTGAGAGCTCTTAGCTATTTATTCGTCTGTGAAACATTTTAGTCTTTTTTTGGAAGGAAGAGAATTTAAAATTTTAACCGACCACAAACCTCTGACATATGTCTTAGATTCTAAAACAGAAAGATCTCCACGTCAAACCCGGCATTTAGAATATATAGCTCAATTTACTTCTTATATATGTTATATTAATGGCAAAGACAACATTGTGGCAGATACACTTTCCAGGCCCCCAGAATTGTGTGCTTTTGCTAGTCAAAATATCAATATAGAACTACTACATAAAGAACGGAAGATGGATAAAGAATTAAAGAACTTAACATGTAGTAATACTACAGTAAACAATTTAAAAGAAATTGATTTTCCTTTACTACAGATTAAAATATGGTGTGATATTTCGGGTAAAATAAATCGGCCTTTTGTTCCACTTTCATTAAGAAAAACTGTTTTTAATAATTTACATTCTATGTCACATCCAGGAGTTCGTGCTACACGAAAACTTATACAAAGTAAATACTTTTGGCCATCAATGCGTAAAGACATTAATACATTGGTTTCAAGCTGCATTGATTGCCAAAAATCTAAAATTCAACAATATACTAAATCTAGGGTTGAGAAAATAAATATACCTTCAATAAGATTCGAACACATACATATGGACATTGTTGGACCTTTACCAGTTTCAAATGGATATAAATATGTTTTGACTATAATTGACCGATTTTCCAGGTGGCCAGAGGCATATCCATTTAGAGATATTTTTACTCAAACAATAGCAAAAACTTTTATATACAATTATATTCCCTGCTTTGGTATTCCACTTCAAATCACGGTTGACCAAGGTAAACAATTTACGTCTAAATTATTTAGCGAATTAAACAAATTTTTAGGCACACACAAAATTCATACGTCTTCCTATCACCCGCAAGCAAATGGTATGGTCGAGCGTTTTCATCGACAGTTAAAAACTGCCTTTAAGGCTAGTAATAATGTTAAAAAGTGGTCTGAACAGTTACCGATCGTTTTGTTGGGAGTTCGTGCAAGTGTCAAGGAAGAACTTAAATGCAGTCCGTCTGAATTAGTATATGGACAGATTTTGAGATTACCTGGAGATCTGGCAATTAAAAGTAATAATTTTTTTTACTCATGAGTACGTGCTACAAAATTTGAGAAATCATTTTGATACGGTACGCACTACAGTAATTCATCATAATAATAAAACACACTATTTTGTTCCTAAAGATCTATTGAATTGTGAATATGTTTTTGTCAAAATACTTAGACCGAATGGGCTAGAATGTCCTTACGAAGGACCTTACAAGGTTTTAGAGAGGAATAAGAACACTTTTAAAGTTGAATGTGGTAATAATATTAGAACTTGTTCCATTGATTTACTTAAACCTGCTTTTATTGAAAAACTAACAGAACCATATCAAACATTTAAAAACGATTAGAATGATGTTATTACTGGTGGGGGACTAATGTAGCAACTTACTACATGTACATTTTACTTGTTATAAATTATGTTTTAATTCAAATATTTTTGAATTGATCAAGTTTCATGTTTTTATATTTTCAAAAAACTTCTTTCATAATATTATTATTCTGATATATAATTTTGATTAGTATTGTTCATTTTAATAATTATAAATTTAATAAAGATAGTTGTTTTAATTTTTAAATAAGTATTTTAATTGATTAAACAACTACAGCGTTATTAATTTCATTGTCACAGCCGTGCGCTACTGCAACTGTTGAGCGGTCATTTAGCACTATAAGGCGAGTAAAAACATGGTTGCGCTCCACAATAACTGAAGCTCGTTTAAACAGTAAAATAATATGCAATTTTACTTATTAACAAAAAATAAGTATATTGTATATTGCAGGACTATGTATGCTAAGCGTCCACCGAAGATTGGTAACCGAGAAGAAGGACGAATTTTTGGAAAAAATTCTAGCAAAATTTTCAGAAGATCCACGCAGATTACTCCTCAAATAGATCGAAATTGTAATAATCATAAAAAATCATAATTTTCGTGGCACCACCCTATTCCATATCCTGGCTACGCCCTTGGCTAGGGGCCAGCACCCGCGTGTGCTGTCGTTACTGAAAGCCATAATGCTGCCAGGCTTTAAATTGACTATGGGAGGGCATTGAAGCTAAAAAATTAACGACCGCATGCAAAAAAACTTAAAAAGCATATGTAAAATCCATTATTCAGAAATAATATTAAAAAAATGTTCTCTAAAGTTTTAAAGCCAGCAAAAACTTACTTTAAATAATAAAATATTCAAAAATGATTTTATTATTAAATATGAACCAAACAGAAATCAATGTTGCTTGCACCTTAAATTTAATTTGATGAAAAATATCTATAAATCAAAAAATTGAATGAAATTCATATGAAATAATAAAGAAAGTTTAAAAATATAAGAACCATGTTAGTGATGTACATTTAATCAAATCGAATACAAAGGCTCTTCCGTCGAATAAAAGAACATTGTGAATTCTTATTTATTCATTATTGTATTTTTATTAATTGTATTTCTTTTAATTGTTTAACTGTCATAATTTTTCAAAAAAATTATTTTACTTCAAACTAATAATATTTTTAGGACAAATTTGACAGCACGATTGAAATCGAATTTTCTTTTTTGTACGACATAAACTATAAATTACTACTGCGTTGAAAATAATATCCCTAAATCAGAAAATAGGCCGATAAATTCTAATCTATATATATAAAATAGGATGTGTGTATGTATGTATGTAACGTAATGGCTCCAAAAGGGCTGGGCCGATTTTGACGAAATTTTCAGGGAACCTTCAGAATACTCGGGCGGGTGACACTGTGAAGTCTGATTTTTTATTTTCGGTCTGTGGGCGGAGGGGCGTAGCAAAATCCAATAATTCATAAAATGAGAACGGCTTGGCCGATTTCTGTAAAACTTTTTGTCAGTTGTTCGTATTTTCGAAGAGAAGGTTTTTATGGAAGAAAATTTTGGAAAATCCCTCCGGAAAAGTCGGAAAATTGGAAAAATCGAAAATCGAGTTTTTGTATGAAGTTTTGTTTGAAATTATTCCTTAATGGCTTTTCAAATGAAAAAATAGAAAGTTTGTCTAAAGGCTTAAATTTGGGGCGAGGCGAAGTTCGCCTGGTCCGCTAGTATCAAATAAAACTCAAATAATTGCAGTAATTTACAGGAAATTTCCAAAAAAACGCAGGGTTGTAACAATAGGTTTTGATATTAATGGCGGCATTATTACTCAGGTCGATCCAATTTGATGTTAATAAGCAAATAAATAACTCTTCATATTACAAAAAAAAAAAATTAAAATTATTATTATTGAATTGACAGATTGTCTTTATAATAAGAAAACTTTATAAACAAAAAAATAAGAACAATAATATACATGAATGTTTCGCCTTTTTCTATCCAAGAATTTCATACAATCATAAACTTATTCCCAACTCTGCTCACTTGAATATTGGAGTCTCACATTTTCATTTGTTAATTCAACTGCAGGACAATCCAAATTTCATTGCATTTGGCTGTTTACCATGGCACAGATGTTGGAACGAGTAGCTGAGGAAATTTTTAAAATGAATTTATTTAACGGTCACATAGACAATTGCATTGAATTGCACTTCAACTTCTATCGGATTTCTTGCACTCCATGGAGAACATAAATTGCTTACCAAGATCATTTATAACAATCATAATCATAATAAATTTCAATTACCTTTAAATAAACAGCAAACAGGCTCTAGTGTTCACTCAACTAACTGACCACATACAAGAGCTTAATGCCAAGATAATGATGCACATAATGCAACATGCAACACGGATTTTGGCATTTAATAACTGGCAATTGCATTTCTGTGCATATGCGTTCGACTTTGTTTTTAGGAAGCAAAAAGGAGAAAAAGGAAAAATACAAACAGCGAACATGCCACTACTTAAAAGTGATACCCCTTAATTTCAAATTGTAAGAATTATTTGTCTCTGGGGCGTTGGCAATGTATGCAGGTCTCCTCCCACTTTTCTGGAGTTTTGTATTATTTTCCCTTGTTGTGGTGCATTTTTTCAGGTTGTGTTGCAAGTAAATAAATAAGAAATAACAACAACCTCTAACACCGTTAATGACTCTATTACATTTGATAAGATTGTTTGGGCTGCAAACAAAATAATTTCATTTCATGTTGGCCGTTCCACAACAACAAAAACAACCATATGAAAAGTGACCGTTTGTGTTTTTTTTTTTAAAGAAAAAAAAAAAGAAACACTCCTGTTAAAAGGTTCTAATTTATATCTGAATGTGTTCATGTGGGCTTTTTTCCCTTGCAACCTGTAACTTATACAACTATGCTTTCATAATTATATGAAAAATTAGTTTAACAAAAAGAAAACTAACGATCATTATCAATTCCATTTCCATCTTAGTTTTTTGCTTTTAATTTTTTATTTCTTTGTTCTTTTTTTGCCTAAAAAGAACAGGCCCATTTTCTTTTATTTATTTAAATGGTCTTTTGTTGGTAATTTTGTTGTATGTATTTATTATGGTTATTTTCAGTTAACAACTTTAGACACACTCAAGGCTTTGGACACATTGTTTAATTGACTTTTCCAACACTTTCAAACTACTACCGGCCAACCAGCCAACCAGCCCAACCAAACAGCCCATTATCTGAAAATAAATAGAAATTCTCTGAGCAAATGAACATTTATGATTGCGATTGTACGATTGTGTTGTTGTGTTTTCTCACAATCTGTTTATGCCACTTGTGCTACAATTATTTCTAGTCGTATCGTACACACACTTTTACATTTACTACACGTATTTAGAATGTTGAACACTCGATGTTTAGAAGGGTGTTGGTGGTAATGGTGGTGCAGTCGTTGAGGCGAGAAGGTCTGGGCTGTAAACGAAATGATTTGTAATTAAAATGTTTTCATTTTACTAGAATACAAATGACCTGTTCAAATGTAAACTGCTATAAATACTATTAAACATTAAGCAGTGGTGTTGGAAATGTTAGCAAAAAAATTTTTCACCCATGGAAATCTGATCATCTGCCTTAACTTTATTTAGTTATTGTGTTTAAAATATAATTATAAAGTTATTATTAAAAACAATATTAAAAAATAGTTTTTATAATAAAAGAAATTTAATACAACTTCCGATTAAATATCAAAAAAATTTATATTAAACAAAAATTTCCTCAAAGTAATTTGTTCATTATTTTATAAATTTTTTAAAAATTTTAACTTAATAAAAATTAAAATAATCCAAAATTAATAGAAAATCTCTCTACTCTACTCTACTCTGCTCTACTAAAATATGAAATAGAAATTGACATAAAATTGAAAAATACCAAATACAAGCTACTAATGCCTTAAGATAATTAAAATTGGCTGAGAAAATAATTTTGCAAAACTTTTGGAATCTTAATTTAATCAATTGGGCAATTATACATTTAATATTTTTTAACAAATTGAATATATTATTCGACCTTTATCTTCATTAATTTATTGAATTATTTATTCAGCTTGAGGTCGTTTTGAAAACAATGTATTAATTTTTAATTATTAACAAAATTCTTCAATGTTTCTACACCCTTTGGGTGTCTTCTTCAGGAAATTCAAATTATTTAACAATTTTAAGTACAAATAACGAACCGAAGAAGACGCCCGAAGAGTGTAGAAATATTGAAAAAAATATTGTTAAAAATCAAAAACAAATATATTATTTTTAAAAGGAGCTCAAGCTTTATTTAAAAATTCAAAAAATTTATTCCTTTAAACTTATTTTATTATGTAAATATAAAAACTTGCTTTCCTGCATAAACAGTCAGAGTCTTTGGCAGGAATGGAATCCTCGGAGGCACCCACGTTAATATTAAAAGGAAGTAGTATTTCCAATTAATGTTCCTCATCGGGAAACGAAGATAGTGAATTTATTTTTAAATTTTAGCACAAAATTTATAAATTTTTTAAACACAAAAACATGTACTAATTTGGGTGCAAAAACAATACCTGCATGTGCACCATAAAATTTTTCAAAGAGGGAGATTTTATTTGAAATATTCAAAATTTAATGTTCCTTTTACGCAAAATATGAACTTTAATTGTAATATTTGTGTATCGTGTTACGCTAATTGTAACACGATATAATAAAAAATATTACAACAGGTTCTGTATGTTAATTAATTGTATTATTTTATTTATTAGCACAATTTTCTCTTTGAGGTGTTTAGGGCTCAGCGTGTAGAATAAAAAGAAGTAATTATAAACCGGATGCTTCATACATTGGTGTATCGTCTTATCAACTAGTGTTACCACCTAATATATATGATCACATAGCGATATCACTCCAACTGTTCATGTCAGGACATTACCATCATAGGGGTAACAGACATGTTATGAAATGATACCACTATGTGTCTATTACTACGTTTATACGCACGTCTTATTTGCAAATAAAAAAGAAGAATGTTGCCGTATAACTTTTTTATTGTAACTTATTAACTCACTGAAACAAGTCGTGAATAACGACACTATTTGCAAATAAAAAGTAAGACGTTGCCACTTCATGAACGTTTTTTGTGTTTTACTTACCAAACAATCATATTTTCGTCACATGGCATCACTAATAATAACATAAGTTCTGCATGCAATTTCCCGTATAAACAGTGAATTAGTTATTTGCAAATAGTTCTATTTGCAAATAAGACGTGCGTATAAACATGGTATATAATAATACTAACAATGATCAGTGATTACAACTATTATTACAATTTGTGTGATTGAAAAAAATTTCATTAGAAGGGAATTGTGTTATTCATTTAAAATTAATATTATACACAGTTGTTATCGAAAAAACAAATCATAAAAAAAGTTCAAAGGAGTTTTTTGCTCCTTAAGGATATTCACAAAGAAAATTATTGTAAAAATTGGAGATCAATTAAAAAGTAGTAAAAGCGAACATTAAAAAATGTAAGATGAAAATTTCCTATCAAGGGAAACTTTATTATTATTAAAGAAATTTTCTGATTGATGGAAATTTTAGTCCTTGGCAGGAGTTAAATAGTTAAATAAAGGAAGTTTAGACAAATTTTCAAAGTTTTGATCAATTTCGTAAATTAAATTTTAAATTTTTTTTAAACTAAACTAATACAAAGAGCCAATCGAACAAATTATAAAACCGATATAATCAATTTCAAGTTTATATTTGACTTCCGCGAAATATTAAAATGACTTCTTAAACTAAATTTCAATGAAATCAAATTGCAAGCTACACTTTCATATTAAATATTTTTTTCTAAATCGGTCCACAAATGGACCGATACTGTCGGATACTTTAGATATTTGGGGATTAGCTTTTAATACAAATTTCAAGACCTGGACCTACTACGACTTTAAAATTTCTTTAATGAAAAAAATAAGTCCTGGTTTAATTATCCAAATGTACACAAATGTTTTCATTATTGTTTCAATTTTTGGATTATTTCAATACAGATTCTGAATAAGTACAAAATAAGCCATTAAATGCATTTTGAGTTTTTTCCTTAATTCTGGTATTCAATTTCGATATTAAGCTCTGACATATGTACAGCCCTATTGCAATAATATTTTCAAAGTTTAAAAAAAATGATCCTTGCACTTAAAGGATTAAAATGTTTTAAACACGTTTTATTCCTGAAATGAAGAAGGATCACTCAATTCTCAAAGCTGTTTTACGATAACAATGTAACAAAGGATTGACAACTTATCTATCCGAGAAATATAACTCAGACGTAAACTACGTAGTGGAAAAGGCTGATACACGTTGCTGAGGGTCCCCTCTGTCTTAAACCGTTATTGGAATTTCTTGTTTTTTCGTGTTGGACAGTGTAAATATTTATATTTATTTGCCTTAAGTACAATTGGTTGAAGAGAGATTAATTGTTAAATTTATGTGCACGAAATACATTTTTTAATTGTATATTTGAATAGTCTAGTTCAGAATTATGGATGTTAAATATACAAAAATTTTAATTAAAGAAAATTTTTAATATTTTCTTGAAGAAATTTTTTTATGTAAGAGAAGGAACATTATTTTCCTTTATGGCCTCGAATTTTAATCTCATAAGTCTTTATTAGAGTATGATGTATATTAATTTTTAATGTGTTTCAGAATTAGAAATTTCGTGGGAAGTAAATTTGACTACTGATATTCAATGGAAAAAGAATACGAGAAATATTCTTAGTTTTTAGTCATATTTTTAGTTGCGATTGACGATTGTATACTCTGCCAAAGCATCTCTCACAGTAGTAGACTCGACTGCTGATGAGGTGTGTGGTGGCAGAGAATTTAAAAATTTTTTGGTTAAGGACAAAAAAAAAGTAAAATTATTTGATGTTAATGTTTTTGCCTCTAGGAACTATAAGCACGTTTTCGTATAAAAAAAATAATATCGTTTGTAAAAGGCATAATAAACTTTTTTCTACAGGCAAAATTTTTTTCTTTTGTAAAATGTTGATTTATTTTATTTTTCGGAAAACATTGATATAATATTTTCTAAATGTACATATCGCTCTTGGTGCAATGCGAGGACTTGTAAAACTTTTAGCATCATGTACAGCTCTTATAATCCTACGTCCTGTAAATTCCTTTTGCTACTGACGTGAAGTGACTGTAGAATTCCTGTTGGACACTGTTGATATGTTGTCAAATGGGTCAGATGCTGCAACAGATGTAGAAAAGAAAGGGTAATGGAGCACATACTATGCCGTTGTCCGTTTCTGTGCTGCACAACATATAATCTTCATGGTGACACTTTCCGGAATCTTGAATTTTTATTGAGAATACGACTTTGTAGACTGATAAGATTCGCTAAATCTGTGAGGTCGACTTCAGAACGTGCACTACGAACTGGTTTGTTAGAGTTTGTTAGACAAATTTTTTTATCTGGAAAAATATCGTTATGCAGCATAATATTTTTGTGACTTCCGTTACACTGTGTAACACACGAAAAATTATATGATTTTGACAACAGATTCCGGCAGAGGAGGGAAATTTTTTATGGGTTAAAGTTACCCGCTTTTGCATACACGTGTTTGTATTGTGAATTGGTATAGAAAATCATGTACATCTTCCGTTTCGGGTATAGAATGAACACATCCTATAAAACACGCAGGGAAACATTTTTATAGATTTTCGCATTCGCTAAAGAATAAAAAATTTACACCAATTTCATTCAGTTGTGCAATAGTTTTCTTCATTAGAGCATGTTTATGTCACATTGCCTTTTGAAATCGGTACATTTTTCTGTTTGACAGGCACACAGAGAATATTTACCACAATGCAAAAATTTTTTTAAGTAGAGTTTTAAAAAATATAATCGAATCATAAGATGTGAAAAGTGAAAAAATAATGAACCATGACATCTCTAAATGACATTCATACAAAATCAACACAAACCAATTCAATATCGGCAGTCTATTACGGCCATGAATTTTGCTCAGTGCACATAAACCCCGGATAGTAGCATCTCAATATATAATGATAAATATACACACATACATAGATCATGGCTTGTGATATTGGCAATATATTTACAATAATTGTGGTTATTAATAACATCCCAAGTAGGGATAAGCTGCTATTATTTCATTTTCATCTGCTGCATTTATTATTTACGGCAACACAACAGAAATGGTGATAATTGAAATATATGATTATGAATATTTATTGTTGTTGTTGAATTTACTCGCACATGTTTGAAAGAGTAACAATGTGTGATTGTGTTTTTGTGTGCATAAAGTGTTGGTCTGTAATTAAAATCGAAATAAATGGGACACCAGTCAATCCCCCATCCTAAACGGGACTCTTTTTTCTTAAGGGAATTTTAAATCCCTTTTTTAGCTTTAGTAAAATAGTTTTTGAAAATTAATAAAATGTTTTTCAGTTTCAAACAAGCCGTTTGCACCAAGTGTAATATTTATTTTAATTATTTTGTTGCCCAAAACTATAATCTGTAATATTTAGCAACAAATGCGTAGATATTAATTATTATTATTGTATACATATATATATATATATATATATATATATATATATATATATATATATACATATATTTTTTTTTTTTTTTTAATAAAAATTAATAGTTTTTGTTTTCTTTTTTTAGGTTTCTCCGCAGATGGTGAAGACGAAAGTAGCGCTGCCAAACGGCGTAGATCTCGTACAAATTTCAATTCGTGGCAGCTGGAAGAATTGGAAAGAGCATTTTCGGCCAGTCATTATCCCGATATATTTATGCGTGAGGCCTTGGCCATGCGTTTGGATCTAAAAGAGAGTCGTGTTGCGGTAAGTTTAGTTTTAGACTGATTTCAAAATGAATATTCTAAATTCATTACACAATTTACAATTTATTGTATGTGAACAAATGTTGTTGATATTTTATATGTAGTTCGTTCAGTTAGTTCAATTGCTCTTCTATTCAGTTTAGCGGATCGTTCGCTCGTATGTGTGTCAAAATCAAATTGTCTGACTGAAAACATAAAGTACACGGTTTTGTGTTGAAAATAAAATGAAAGTTTATTATTTTGAAAACTTTCATAATCTCATCAAAAATTGTAGGAAAAGTAGAATATAAAAGAGTTTGTATAGAGACTTAATGTACACGAAAAAATAATCTGTTTAAGAGGGCTTTTTTTCTTTCAGATCGTCGGTAGTGCATTTTAACGTCTCCTTTCAGTTGGTTGGGCGAATATGGCAAAAAAATGGCTGACAAACGTTGCCGTAAAATAAAAGCAATAATTGCAAATTTTTTGAGTTTCTAAATTTTAGTTGTAAGAAAACAAATGAAACTAGTTAATATTACAAAAACTATGCAGAGCAAATCAATTAGCGAAAGCAATTGAAAAATATTTTCTAATGTCTTGCCATATGATATTTTTAAAATCTGATCAAAGATTTTTTTGGCTGTGACAGAACCTCATTTTCTATGTTAATAAGTGTAAACTGTTGCTTTTGGCTATAAGAGGTAAATTAAAATAAATGTCGAAATCCTTGAAAAAAGTTTTTTTCCACTAATATTTGTTTATTGTATCTTCAAAACTGAACTAACAATAAGTATTCAAATCTTAAATATAGATATAATTATTAGGCCCAACCAGTGTCGGACATAAACTTATTGATAGTAATTAATAATACATAAATGTCATGTTAAGCACAAAAAATATTTTTAAAGAATTTCATCTGCAGTGTTGCGTATTAAGGCCGTAGTATCCCTCTTTTTTAAGCAGATGTGTCCAGGCAAGTTCAAGATGTTACGAGCAAGAGGATTAGGATGGGACTCGAGTTTTGTTAAATATTTGCCTGCATATTTTGCAATTTCAGCGGTCACAAGTGGCATATTTAAATCACGATGTAAAATTGAATTTTTCACGTACCTTAAAATTTTGTTTTGCCTTCGTTGGATTCTCTCTACATTGGAAGCTGAAGCAGTGCCCCATAGCTGAATTCCGCAACACCATATGGGTTTCAAAAGCGACTTGTATATTAAAAGCTTACAATCTAGACTGAGGGTAGAATTTCTACCAATCAGCCAATAGATCTAAGTTAATTTAAGTTTTATTTGTGTCAGCTTAGAGTCAATGTAGTGTTTGCATGTAAGCCGTCGGTCAAGGTGTATACCAAGGTATTTCACCTGTGAATGTTGAGGAACAACTTGATTGTTGACTCGAATGGGGGAACAAGTGTCTCTTCGTAGAGTAAATGTGACATGAACACACTTTTGTTCATTTACTTTTATTCTCCATAAGTTTAACCACAGCTCCAACAGGTTAATATGTTCCTGAAGATATCGGGATGCCTCGTGAGGGTTTTCATGCATACTAAGGCAGGCTGTATCATCGGCAAAAGTAGAAGTGAGGATATTGCTGCTCAAAGGCATATCACAGGTATAAATCAAATACAAAACTGGTCCCAATATACTCCCCTGTGGCACCCCAGATGAAATATTTCGGGCACACTCATGAAGTTTCCTTCCACAACAGTGAACTTCCGGGCAAGACTGTAACTTTCCAAAAGATTTACAATGTTTATTGGCAGATATGTCTTCAATTTTAGAATTAGGCCTTCATGCCACACTCTATCAAATGCCTGAGAGATATCCATAAAGAGGGAAGAACAATACTTTCTTTCTTCAAATGTTCTTCTTATGAAATGAACCTATCTATGACATTGTTCAATGGTGCTATGCTGACTTCTAAAACCAAATTGATGGCCCGGTATGCACCCATTATCAGTTAGGGTTGGGGACTATTTTATCATGAGCAGCTTTTCGAAGAGCTTTGAAATTGTTGACAGTAAACTTATTGGCCTATATGACTCAGCCTTGGTAAGATCTTTGCCCGCCTTTGGAATCATTTTGATCATGGCAAGTTTCCAGTCGTAAAATGCCATTAAAAATAAATAACAGGATACTAATAGCAACACGAGGCAACTTCATCAGTACTCCATCAATACTTCGGGTTGGTTTCAGCAATTTGTTTTTGTACATCACGCATCTTAAACTTTATGGGTCGAGGGGGCAGAGCAACTACACTCGGCAAATCAACAGCACCAGTACATGTGTTTGGGGTAAATACGTATTTTAAATGCCCAGCAAATATGTTACCTTTTTCAGTATTGGTTCTTGCCCAACCTCCGGTAGAAGTGCGCAGGGGTGGTTTAGACTCAACGGGTGTTTTAAGTTTTTTAGCAGCGCGCCACAAGGAGTAATTAGATGCTGCTGTGACATCGAGACCTTCCAGATAGTTCTTAAGAGAAGCAGATTTTTCAGATGCAAGCAACTCTTGGAGACGTTTAGTGCATTCTCTAAGTCTGATTTTATGTTGTGGTGATCTGTGCTGTTGCCATTCCCGTCTAGCTCTTCTTTTTTCACATAGGAGACGTTCAATGTCCGCAGAATAAATTCTATTAAACCCAGTCTGCGGATGGGAGGTAGTGGCATGTTTAGCAGCCTGTTTAATATTTTCGGTAAGATTGGCAATGTTAAGTTCAATATCATCGGGAGTTCTTAGCTTGATATTTTCTGCACAATGACTACTGAGATATTTTTTGAACCCCAGCCAATTAACATTATTTATCATCTTCGCATATGGGTGAGGTAAGTCACTTCTTAGTGGGCTACAAATTGTAACGATCGTGGGAGAGTGATCAGAGGAGGGTTCATGGGAAGCTTTAACATGAATTAAGTGCCTAGAGATATTTTTCACGACGCCAAAATCTACAACATCCGGAATTTTTTTATGTCAGTAGGCCAGTAAGTGGGCTCCCCGCACGAAATGACGTCCAAGCCCATTTTTGAAATTGTGTTGAACAACGCTCGACCTCTAGGTCGAAAAAAGTGACAAAACATTTTTGCGTATAACGTTTGATATTTGTCATTATACGCTCGCCGTCCTGAGATTGAAATAACAAAAGAAATATTTCATACATATGAAAAGTTTGAAAGTTCCACGAGATAAAGGATTATTTTTGTTGTAGAGCTGCCTAGACCTTGCGCCACGAAAGAAAAGTGTTCAGTACAAAGAGAGTTTTATATACTTCATTAGAGTGAATCGTTTAAATAAACTAGTTCGTTCACGAACTACACAATTCTACTTGCAACTTTTTCGTCTATGTTATTCAAATGTCGCATTAAGACATGGATGGGAATGTCAGTACAAATGAATATTGATTACGATATATTAAATGATATTTAATAAATTTTAAATAAATAGAGAAGCTATAAGTATGAGTATATTACCATGTATTAATGATAATATCGACTGAACTAAAATATTCATTTCACAATTTTCCATTACTGCTGGCGTATAGTGTACAAACAATGTGACTGTTGTCGAATCAAAAAAAAGATTGCGCCAAAGAATGAGAGTTTTGTGAAAATTAATAAATACAACGACGCAGACATGTTGAAAATTTTATTATAAATTACATTAAGTATAAATAAATTTACAAATAGTTACAAAAGTCACAAGCGATTTTTTTATATCGTAATAAACTTCAAAAACTTGCCAGGTCCTCTCAATATACGAGTATGGAATTACTTTTAGACGCATTTTTTAATTCCATCGTCATGAATATTAAAAAAAAGATATATTAGTTGTTAAAAAAAAATCATTTGGTCGAAATGAAATGAGTTCAGTTCGTGATTCAATCTCCACTAAGATTTGGACAAAGTGAACTGAAATCTAAATCTGATAAACTCATCAGCAGCCAGGTACAAGATGAATTTATTAATGATTTTTGTAAATTTTGGTATAATTTCTTCAAATCATATCTTATATAACGATAAGTTTTTTTCTGTAAGTTTTCAAAAACAGATGAAGACTTCGTTCAGCCCTCAAGAGTTTTTACAATATGGAGTAGACCTCTGTCCACACGTCTCTTTTGAAATATATCAAATTTTGTAGTTGCACAGTGCTAACGGTTGCATGTTCAGCAGCCGACCTTAGTTGCCAATGGGGTTCAATCGTTAGGAACTTGCACATTGGTATAGAAAAATCATGCTGCGGTGAACAATGCAACCGCTTAAATTTTTAGTCGTGCTTCTCAAATAAAATATTTCTGGCACTACTTGTACATTCACTGGACCCAGGATCAAGATATTGACCATCATTACAGCTCTGTTTTTCACAAATGTGTGAATATTTTGCAGTCAGTACCAGAGTTATTGGATGTTTCTAATATTGTGAACTTAGAAGCAGCGATGTTAAATCCAAGATTTTAACGCAGAAAATACCTTGTGGTAACTGGAGGACTGTTACTGGTGCGATCTCAATATTGTTTAGTAGATCCAAACATCTTCGTGCAAAAGCGCAAGCCATATAGTACTTTCTTTGCAACTTTTAACTCTGTATAGTACCTTCACAACCGTCCTGAAATATAACAGCTGACGGCTAGCACCATAAAATTTGGAAAGTCTGAAACCAGAATTTCCAATATCGACCATATAATTCAACATAGTCATATTAAGAACAAATCAAACTTGGCAAAATGCAATTAAGGCTTTAAAATGTTTTCTTTCATACCGACACTTTGTGGTATAACTTCGGTTTGGATTCAGGTGTAATTAAGATTTTTTTGGGTCAGTCGAACTGCGCCGTTAGTAAAAGCGAAAACTTGAACCCACTGATTCCTGTAGCCCAGTAGTTTTATCATTCGCTGTGATATGCGTTTGCGACACGCCATGAAAGCTTTCCTTTCCATTGGTTAACTCTTCGGAGTTCATTGATGATGATGGTTTTGTGCTAGATTTTCTGCCAATAAATTTTAAACAAACAGCGTTTCGAGATTTTTTTGAGTCAAAATCTTAAAAAAAAATCTAAAATTTTTTACAAAAAATTTTAAAATCTGTAGAGAGGATCTTAAAAAATTTTCAAAATACATTTCGAATGAACTGCTCACATTTTATAAAAGTAAAACGAAAACTAACTCGATGTAGTTCCATACTCAATTTTTTTATAAAAGGAAATAAAAAATTTCAAAATCGCGAATAAGAGCTGAACACTTTAGTCCTTCAGGAGTTGTCATTTATGCTGCTGTGTAATAAATGTGTTTAATGGATTGTTGGACATGTTATTGTAACTATGTATCACTGATTTATAGCGTGGTAAGACGAACCAACACCAGTGGATGCCACATACAAGTATATGTTTTTAGTAGTAAATGGGAAATGTAAATTTTAAATACAATTAAATGTTTTCCGACTGCAAATCAGATTTTGAAATATAATTAAAAGAGAGTCATGGCTTTTCTACCTATTCGACGAAAAATGATATTACGATAGTGGCAAAAAGAATTTATATACTTACAGTTTCAAAAATAAAATTTTTTATTAAAAATCTGCGGATCTGCAGATCTGTATTTGTTAGTCAGATAAATCTGAATTTCTGGCCACTGTTGGTAAATAGACTTCCAAGCTACTAAGGTTATATAAAAACTCTTAAAGAACGAATGAGAATCATAGAAATATAAACTTAGTAGAATAGCGGGAGAGATACAAACAACACTGCATACAATTTATATAGTTTAGTGGCAATAAGAAATAAGCGCTTAAGTCGACTTAAGCTCGCAACGGGTTAATAGCACCATTTGCCACTTCTTAACAAAATTTCACTTATTTTGCCCCATTTAATTTTTGTCTGCATTTGATGTATAAATTCATTGGGAATAATAATTCACGAAATTGTGTATGATATTTTGTGAAATGTGCGATAATATTATAAAACTATAGAATTAGATTTGGGCACCCTTTCGTTACTAGCTAGGAAATATTGATGATAAGTTTCGAACTCAAACCTACACAACATTAAAGTGAGAGATGGACGTTTCCATAAGTAACTCTTTAATCCCTGAAAATTGGGTATTTTTTCGAATAATAAAGTTTTAGTTTAAGTATTTCCCAATAACGAACTAAACAAAGACTGATTGAGAAATAAAATGGGCTCGGATTACAAGCCGAATGTAGTTCCAAAAATACTAGTCTTATTAATAAGCTAAAATAGATTATTAAAGTGATCTCCGACATTTGTGTTTGTGTAGTTCCTGAGGGGCTAAATTTTTTTCCATGATTGAGTCTATCATGACGCTTCAGGTGATGTCACAGATAGACAGACCTTGTGCTCGAGGAACAAAATAGAACCTCCGCATATGTTTAAAACAATGTTGGTAATAAGAAATAGTCGTGAATGCAATGTATGGTACAAAAATGAAGGAATCGGCACCTTTTATTTACCAAATCTCAAAAAAATTCCTTGAAGTCCACTCTATTTTTAATTTCCTCGTGTAAGCGCTGGAAGCAAGTTGTTCAAAATACCCGATATTAGTCGTTGAAACTGGACTTGTCATGTGGATGGTATTTAATACCATGCCAACAGTGCTTAAAAGAAATTTCTTCAAATTCCGAGCATTGCAAAGGATCGAAATTTGAAAGGTTTTATTAAGGTCTGACCAGAGACCACAGAGAATGAAAGACTTCAAATATCCATGTGTATTAATCAAAACCACAATGTTTTAGCAAAAGACAGATTTTAGCCCTCCAAGTACAGAGAGATGCGTTATAGCCAAGGAACGCACAAGGGTATTTGTACCTTGTACATGCAACCCTGTTGAAATTGTTCGATTTTGTATGCTGCTAGTGGTAGACGATTTCAATTAGTCCAGTGGTTAGACCAACGATGCCCGTTTATATAAATTCCGTTAGTCGGTTTAAATATTTATATTGAAAATAAACACGAATTTGGAATTTTTTATTATTTCTTTCGAACAAACAAACGAAATTGATTTAAATTAGGACTTATAAAACTATGAATTTGTTAAGACTTTAGGATAAAATCTCTTTGTGGCATTTGCCTTTAAAGTAAATGCATTTTAAGTTTTTCTTTTTCATTTTTGAATTTATAATTTGAAAATTTTACGAACTTTGTCTAAAAATATACACTTTGTTTCAGATAGGTATGGTTCCAGAATCGACGTGCCAAAGTTCGAAAACGTGAGCACACCAAGAAAGGACCTGGTAGACCTGCCCACAATGCTCAGCCACAAACCTGTTCTGGTGAACCCATCCCGCCCAACGAATTGAAAGCTAAAGAGAGGTAAATTAAAAAAAATAAATTTCTAAAATATATTTTCTAAGCAAATAAACCTGAAAAAATTCCTTTACGATATGAAACCCCTCTAAAAATGAGTCTTAAAAATGTCCAATTTGTCAAAATGTGAAATTTGCTTTTTCACTCTTCTATAGTTTGGTAACTTTGGCAATATAATACCCACGGAAATTATTATCATTTCAGATTAGAAATCCAGTCGATCAAAAATTGGGGAAACGTCCAAAAATGCGGTAGCCACAATATGTTGACATACCGAGGGGAGTAAACGGTTAAGCTCGGCTGAAGGCTCCCATCCAATAATCTTTACTTTGAAAAATAAATTAAAAATTAGAACTAATGGATCTCACTTCCATTACATACATTGTACATATTAAAATTTGAAATCACGTTTTACAAAACTTCTCAAAGTTATCAGATATGAAATTGCCCATTTTTGAAGGGGCTATGACTGTTACTATTATAGACGTCAAATATTTGACAAAGTTCAATCGAATTGGGCCACAGAAAGCTTTTCCCAAATGTATAATATTTTGAATATTGGCTTGGATTTTTTAAAATCTAAATAAATTATTTCTTGAACCATTTCTAATTTTTTAAATTAAAATTTACCACTATTACAAAGATTTTTTGTTTATTAATTTGATATTGGATGCCTCGATAGGCTAGAGGGTAGTGTACTATACTATTAGAGCGGAAGTTGCGGGTTCGAGTCCCACCTAAGACTCTGATCTGCTTATCTACAAACGAATGAAATTCTTTGTTGTATCGTTTGTTAAACGTCAATATAATTTGTAATTGTATTCTCAAAATTTAATTTTAAAATATATAATAATTTTCATGCTGTTTCGGATCTCTCCAATACTTATTTGCAACTTCTGAAGAATATACATTCTGAGTCTTTGCAAGGATTTTTGCAAATCTGTTTTTATTTAAGATGCATCACTGAAATATTCGCTTCGGACTCACACGTTGTAGGATTCCACTAGGCTGGGAATATAAAAAAATGTGCAATGAGTTGTACTGATGCATCGCAATTTGTCGATGTACTAATAAAATATGGGAACTCAACAAATCGTGAAAGAAGATTTCTCTCTGGGCCAAATCTCTAAATCATCGTGCGATAATCAAAACCTCGAAATTATTTAATCAAAGCTGTCATTGCGGTTTTCGCTGTTTGGCATTTATGTAGCTCCATTTTTACATTTTCCATGAGCTCCTTTACATGACGCATAATTGACTGCATTGGATTCGCTAGAACATTTTCATAGGCACCGGTCCTACATACGCTGTTGGGATAATTTTTTGCCAAAAGAAAAATTATAATCTGGATTTTCGCAACAAAATATTAAAGAAACGACATTAAAATGATACTGCGTTTGATGTAGAATGCGGCTGAATAGAAGACATTCGCTTCTAAAACAAAATGGTCCCTTTACTTCATTCATTCATTAATACCAAACAATTTGTGTACTTAAGAATGTGATGCTTTTATGAACAATAATTCCAATTTAAGTACAACTGATGTGATTTTATTTTATTTGTAAATATTTTTTTTCATTGCAGAGCTCGCAGGAGAAAGAAATTAGCAAAAGCCATCGACAGACAGGCCAGAAAACTGCAGGCAAAAGGTATAACCGTTGATTTTGAAGCACTTAAGGCTGAATACATATCACAACACAAAGCCAATGGCACATTCTCTGATTCAGATCTCGAAGATGACAGCATACAAATCGATGTGGTAGGAGGTACGGAGAGCGATGATGACGATGATTTGGATTTCCGAAGTCCTCGTGGCAGCGACCTAGCCAATAACAGCAGCTATTCGCCCAGCGAGAGTCCCAAAGGACCCGGCAGTCCCATGTCCAATAATGGCATCGATCATCGAGACGATGATAACAACAGCAATCAGCATAATCTGCATGTGGGTGTGGACGTGAAACCATTCCTGTTTCCTGGCCGAGCAACGAATTTCCATCTGAAACTACAAAACACCACCTCATCGTCATCGTCCTCCTCCTCACCGAATCACCAACAAACCTCACCGATTAGTATACGACGCAACAATCCATTTAGCATAGAATCTCTGCTCTTCAACAACACATGAGTTCTGTAGGCGCATGCCCACACAAACACTCACACACGCTCACAGACACGCACGCGGGAGATGATAAATTTTATACCAAAAAATATCTTCTACGATAAATATCTACGAACAAGTAAAACTTAGAAACTACCCGTACGAGGAGAAACTTAACAAGACACGTATTTTGACAAATGAATGGATTCATTAACATTTTTTTCTCGCCTGCTTATGTTTGGACATGAAATACAAATTTGCAAGGAATTTGCAGCAGTGGCAGCAACAATTTTGGCGGCCATCATCTTCGCAATCATCATTACAAGTGAGCGAAAATGTATTTTCGTAGCAAAAATGCAGAATATCTTGGTTTCGTTATATTTTAAGTTTAAGTGTAGGGGCATTTTCTTTTTATTATTTAACACCAAAAATTAATGATTTAATTGTATTCTTCATAACAACAACGTGGAAACGACGGCTGCAACCAACCAGCCAGCCAGGCCATAAAGCCAAATAACCTTAAAGTACTTAATTTGGGAGCTGTTTATGAGTGAATCATAAAAGAAATTACTTTATGAAGACTTGGGGCATAATAAATGGAACATGTAGTAGACTCCTTATGAATTAAGAGTGTTGCACTTCCACTTGCGTATGATAGTACGTGCATACAGCTGATGAACAGCTTGTCTGGCAGAAGAATAATATGAATTTATGTGAAAACTGGCAAGCAGGGCAGACACTTAAATGGGTTACTTCTTAAATGAGGCAAATAATTAAAATGTTCTTTTCAAAGAATAGCAGAAAGGACTCTAAACGATTTGCTTTGCTCAACTTGATTAAATTTTATATTCAATTGTTTCATAAATTTTCAAATTATTTTTTCTAATGTTTTATTCATCAAAGAAATAATAGTTCGATAGCAATTATTAAAATAAACAATGATGCTCGACGGATGAAAGTCTTTACCACTCAACTGTTTGCCGATAATAAGTTAATTCCTACAGCGAACAAAATTGTATAATTGCAACAATTAAAGGTGACAATTAAATAATTTCGTTGTTTTGAAGAAACATTAAAATTTAATATTTTACAATACAAACGAGTATTAATGAAAATGGGCACCATTTTTCAAATACAAATTGGTATAAAAAAATGAGCTAAACTTAAAAGACAAAGAAAAAAGGTGGAAAATTTTCTCTGAATTCTACATTTAAGACACCTGGAGTCATTCATGTAGGCAAAGAGACTCAAGTGAAGGGGTGGAATCATATGACAAAAAAAGTGCAAAAGTTTTGAAAAGAATTGTCACTGCATACCGTAGTCAATGAGAGTCTCCAAACTCCTCACAAGGCCTGATTTTTTTCTCATTCTGCTTGCTAGTTGTCTTGGAAGCAAAAACAATCTAAAGATTGGTCTCCATCTTACAGCTTCACTATTCCAATTGAAAAAGAATTTTTTGAATAAGAACGATTAGTTGACATCTCGACTATCAAGTCCTTTGGTCATCGATATTTAGAAACAGGTCTAGCAAATTTCACAAAGTTGTTAGAAACTTCTCAACTAATTTTTATTTCAAAACAAAATTTGCTTGAGTCAAGGTGTTATTGTATGTACGTATGACCCCTCAACGGCGTATTTAAAATGTATTGGACATTGTACTGATATTTGTTGCAACACAAACACTGTAATGTGTGTGAAAAGCATGTTTTATTACATCCAATTCTTATTCACACAATTGGATTTTGTATTGATATTTTTGTCGATTATACTTGGACCCGAAGCGAAGCTTGGAAGCATTCAGCTCTAAATCGAAGTTATTTATGGGCAAGAAGCCACTATCATTGTAGTAGTTTCATTAAGCACTTCCTATATTTAAATTTAAATAAGATAAAGTGTGTGTGCGACATCATATAAATTTTGAATTCATTTAAACGGGTTTTCAATGATATTGTGTACTAAATGGAACCTTGTGCAACAGTCGAATGGGGTCAAATCGCATGATCAGGTGGCCAGTTCATATCATCACAACGTGAGATGACCATGTCCTCAAATCGCTCGTGGAGAATGTCCAATGTGGCATGAGCTGTGCGAACCCATTCATCCAGAAATAAAGGGCGATTATGGCGACCGTAAAACGAACAAAGCGCGCTGAATATTGCACCAACACATAAGACGATTTTGATGAAACAATTTTATCATTCGCACGTGTTTTTAAACGCTACCGTTGATGGTTATGTGGCAATAATGCGGCCGTTATCAACTATCAATTATCTATTGGAAGACCTCGTATACATGTAAAGGAGTTTCTAATTTGTATTGTGATGCGTTGCCAGTGGCATCGGTAGAAGAAATACAGCCCTTCCTACGTGATAGGGTGTCTTTATTCTGAAATTTGCTTTTCTGAAGTGAACTTCTTCTTAATTGTGAATTGTAGCAACGAATCGAAGGAAAAGTCCGAATTTTTATAAAAGTCCCCATTTTTATAAATATTTGTTTTTAGAATTGACAACACCATTAGAATTTTTAGAACTCCATATGAAACGCTTCTTTCAGTCGGAAGCTTTCAGACGTTTTCTATGTTTCTTGTATGATATGGAATATGTGATATTCCAGGGACTTGTTTTCAAAACTTCAAAACAAGCGTTTAAATGTCACTTTCAAGAGAGTGGAAAGAAAGGTCACCGGTGACAGTTGCGTGTTCAATTCAGTTGACTCACTGAAGTATAGAAATAATGGGAATTGCGTTTGCTTGCGAGTTACATTATTTTTATTATTATTTTTCTTTTTTGCAAATACCAGACCTTTTGTTCTTGGACTTGATGCTGTATGTTTGAAGAGACGTGGTACCAAGTCCTTTAAGAAAAGGTAAGGTACTAGTAATATTATATTACATAATTTTTAAGGATATCTTAGATATAAAAAAAAATAATATTAGAGCTGCATATGTAATATATTCAGGGTGAGGCAAATAGTTAATATAGAAACAGAAGCGTTTGTGATTTTTGATTAGTTTTTGCGGTTTTCGGTAAAATTTCCAAAAACCGATTTGATGTTAATAGTTTATTTCCCACCAAAATATGTGTATAACTAGGATTTCCCCAGAAAAGGAGTGTTGCATATGCAAGAATTGATTCCTTGCAGGTTCTGCTCTTCATAAATTTATATATTAAAATCTGATATTAAAGAAATCAACTAGATCATTATTTTAGTTTTCATACAGCCAAAAATGCACACATACTTACATACATATACCATACATATAT
Organism: Germaria angustata; assembly: GCA_963681545.1. Lineage (NCBI taxonomy): Eukaryota > Metazoa > Arthropoda > Insecta > Diptera > Tachinidae > Germaria > Germaria angustata. Next base: position 71,992,538 of record OY813001.1, read on the forward strand.
ACATGCATATATGTATACATAAGAACATTATGAAAAGGAAACTAAAATAAAATAAATCTTGGAAAGAGAAAAAACAAAACAGCAGCACATTAAATTTAATGGAAAAGAAATTCTGAACAAATTGCGCAATATTAGAGTAATTGACTTGTACTTGTATTATAATGAATGGTAATTTTAATTAAATATTAATAAGGAAAGGAAAAATAATATTTAAAAAATCACATACAGTTACACACATACATCCACACATACATATGTACATTCATACTCTTGCGTATGTAGTATGTTTATATTATACGATATAAGTAAATCATTATTGCAGACGTTGTCTTTAATTTTGTTAAATAAAAAGCCAACAACAACATTATTTACAAATGAAAATCGTAAATAAAATATCAATTGACTTAATTTGATTTACATAAATTCTTTTTTTCATGTCCCACTCTTTTATTTTTATTGATTATAATTTTTTTTGGCTTGTTTTGTTTTTGTTGTTTGTTAGTAAGTGCCTGTTACTTGGCCATGTTTAACTTTTTGTATGTCCTGGGCTTTAATTTCCCTCGCAGCCATTATATTAAGTGATGTATGACAAATGGCTCATTTGTGCAATTGACAACGCTGCTTGTATTATTGTAACGATTCACAGTGGGACATAATCGAAATATTTTGGAAATAAATCTGCCATATCAAATCGTGCATTTACACATGCAAGAACTTGCTTGCAAATAGAATATATCCTTGTATAATCAAGGAATGTTTGGAAGAAACAATCGCATGTCTCGCAAGTTCCACACTCAAGTCATATTTAATTTCAAAAATGTCCACGAGGGCCAAACAATTGGAAATTTTTTATTTTGTTAAAATTTTTCACCTTTTTTTATTAATTAACTTGATTTATTATTTAAGATTGAGGTCTTCTTTTTTATATTTATATAAACATTTCGGCACTCTGCGAGTACCATCTTCAGGACTCAAAAAATAAAATAATTCAAGTTACAAACATTGTAAGCCAAGATGTTCCCATATCAATTAATTAATTTTATTAATTGCATTTTCGAGCTTTAATTTTGTTTCCTTGTTCTGTTTTCTTTATTTCATAACTCAGAGTTACCAAGAATATAAAAATAGTTTCGTTTGCAGGGAAAATTCGATTTTTTAACATTAGCATGTTAACATTAGCATGTTAACATTAACAAAGCTGTCAAAAATGTTGTTAACATGCTAATGTTAAAAAATCGAATTTTTTTAAGTTTTTTGCGATTTTTATCTGGAAGGTGAAGTTTATTTGATTTTATATGTTCGCAATTTTTGTTCTTTATGACAAGAGCTACAAGTTTGCCTCAGAGAGTAAATCAAAATTCGGAACGGTTTGCAAGATATGAGCCCGAGAAAATGATCACTTTTTTGCGAAAATGATACCGAGGCCCCAAATCTTTGGCGGCCCATAAAAAAAGTGCATGACTTTGGGAAAAATTGGGAGACACGGGTCTTTTTTTTAGTCCTTTATCACGTAGTGGTGTCCGTATATGGTTATTTTGCCACGACTTAAAAAATTACACACAGTGTAATCAAACCGGGGTAAACACTATCGAACATGACTTGCTTGAAAGTGTAGCGAATAATTTAGTCAGTCAACAGTCAAGTACGGATTGTTTCCGGTTGAGTGACAGTTAGTGGCACAAATTGGTTTTTGACTTATAGTGTGTACAAAAAAGCATAAGCCTATAATTTTATTTATAATATAAGCATGAACGCGGAAAGTGATTTTTTAAAGGAAATGGCTCACACTCAATTATTTCCTTTCAAAAGTTTAATATGCGACATTTCTTTTTTAAGTGCAATCCATCTTTTTATCCATATGATCCTTGTTTATATTTAATGTTTATTTTCGGATAAGGTAATTAACATTAAGTGGCAACTAATTTTCTTATTTTCCGAGTTTGATTATCAAGTTAATTTCTAATATGACGATTTTTAGCATCAGTCAAAACTCATGAGCGTCTTACTGTCAATCATGTTCGACATTGTGTAGGTCGATTTACAATTTATAATTCTATTATAATTTTAAAAAATATATTTGAACTTTACATCCAAATAATCAAGAGACTTTTTTATTTGTTTTAGTTTTACATGAACTTAATTATTGATTTAATTAAATTTGATTTTTATACATTCGAATCATAACAGTTTTGTATGTAATCTGTGTGTGTAGAAGAAGTATGTGTACAACAAATTAAAAAAATTTTTAAATATTTAAATTATTTTAGTATGAAACACGATGAACAATTAATTTTTATTTTAAATGTTAATGGAAAATTGATTTAATCAATTCACAATTGCCGAATGTTGTAAGGATTGTGTTGTTGTATTAGCTTGCAGTAGTATATACTTTTTTGTAATCTGCATACCACTACAGGATGTTGTATTCACTTCCAGCTTTCAATTATGGAAGATGAGAAATCATGGAGTAGAGAATGATCTAGGCGGTCTACAACACATGAGAGTTTTTTCATCCTGTTACAAAGAGGAAAATTATATTATTTATTAGAAATTCGATAAAGTTACAAAATATTTGAACGCTCTAGACCCTCCGCAGACGTGCTTTTCCACGCCCATGTGAAAAAAGAATAATATGCAGAATTGAAAAACATCTCAAGATGAATAGTAATTTTCATTGCAAAAAACGGCTTTTAAATTTTTTTCTTATTAATAATTGATTTACAACTATACAACAGTGAAACACTGGTAAAATAAATTGGAACTTTATTTCAATATATTATACGAAATTAAACCCCGCCTTTGTGAATTGATCTAGTTTGAATGAATATTCTTTATTTCGTCGTCAAATTGCGATTTTATTTTAAAATATCTATTCATATCTTTAAAAAATATTTTTCATTTGTTTTGTAAATAGTAAAAATATATCAGCAAATAATAATAATTTTATGTAAAAATCGAAGTCGTGTTCCCTCAAAGTATTTCGTATGAAAGAAATGTCGATTTGTAAATTGTATGGACTTAAGGAAATCCTACCTTCATTTATATATTTAACAATTGTATTGTATTTATTGTATATTTAGTTTTATATAATTTTAAGATGTGTATAATTTACTAGCGAATAAAATAAAAGGAAAGTAAAGAGTTAAACCAAGAAATAAATAAATTAAAAAATATATTGTGGCTTTTTAATTTTCTTATGAGAGTTTTGAAAGGCTTTTTGCACTCGAAGTCAATTCCTGAGAAGTTTGCAAGGGAATGGTGTTGCAGGACCCACTAAAAATTTAAATGAAACCAAAAATACATTTCCTCTCAAATGTTTTTTATTTGTAATAGAGATTTTTATCACAAAAAAGACTTCAACTTTGTATCAATTTGAAGGAACTTCAATGAAGTTCTGACTTGTCACTAACACCAAAGGTTAGAGATGAAGAGTTTGACGTAAGAAGAAGCCCAACAATAACAGGTGGTTATGTTATTGTAAGAAAGGAGCAAATAAGAGGGCGGGTCCCGCCTCTGTTTCTGTCAATAGGCTTCTTTCAGTCTGCTGATTTCTGTCAAAATTTTAACAAACTGCGTCATTTAGTTTGCCTTTGACAGCCATTGGTATCCGACTACCGCGTGATTTAACGACAAAATCGCAAAAAGTGAATTTGGTGTGGCCATTAAGCGTTATTTTTTGCGGAAAAAAGTCACTCAAACCAAGGTTAAGCTTGATAAATACTATGGGAATTCTGCACCATCAATTTCAATGATAAAGAAGGTGGTTTACATGATTTCGTTGTGGCCGCGCAAGCACGTTGTGGATGCCCAGTTGAGTTCTCTACACCTGAAAAAATTGAGAAAAATCACGATATGGTGTTGGCCATTGGGAGATTCAAAGTGCGACAGATTGTGGAAGCCATAGGCAGTGTGATTTTAATGTTAAATGATCACTTGTGTATGAGAAAGGATTCCGCCAGATGGTTGCCGAATTTGCCCAAATCAACTTTAATATGGAGTTACTCAACCACACCAGACACGAAACAGCACTAAACATATTGAGTTTCTCGGGGTGAATGGGCGACTAGGAAGGCAAATAAATTCATGGCAACCGTCTTTTGAAATGCATGCGGTATAATCCATATTAACTACCTTTAAAAGGGTACAACAATCAATGGCGAATATTATGCCAACTTATTGGGTCGATTTAAAGAGGAATTGAATAGAACGACCTCATATGACAAGTTTACATGGAAAAATTCCAAGAATTAGGTTACGAATTGCTTCTAGATCTACTCTATTATCCCCGAGAAAATATTTCTTGTATCTAAGCCTGAAGAAATGGCTCGGCGGAAAGCGACTTGAATCATACGATAAGATCGTCTCATAAACAAACACAAATTTTGATGACTTCGATAAATCTTTCTTTTTTTGAAGGGAGAAACGCCGGACAAAGTGTATAGAACTCAAGGCGGCCATGTTAAAAAATTAAATTATTTTTTATCCAAAAGGTAGCGATTTATACCAAAAGTCATGGACTTTTTGACCCTCTCTCGTATATCTAATTTTTTGATAAGAATAAGGGAAAATAAACAAACGAAAACAAAGAAATGTAAAAAAGTATATAAATTCCATATATGTATATATATATATATATATATATATATATATATATATATATATATATATATATATATATATATATATATATATATATTACTTATTTATGTAAATACCATATATTTAATAAAGAAAAATTGGATGGACTTTTATATCGTTAGAAAATGAATATGAAATGAAAGTAAGTTACGTTGTTGGGGGAGAGAGATGTGGTAAAAAATTATATCTTCCGTCTCCTCTGCACGCCTTGTGAGACTAGCAAAGCTTTATACTCGTATGTCAAAGGTCAAAGGCTTTCTTCGGAATAAACTTTACCTTCTGCAGAAAATATCACTTATAAGTGAATGACGTGCTACAAAGAGCTTATTTTACTTTTGGAGTGGAGCCGTTTCCCAAGCAACAGTAGTGATAGGTTGATGGGTACAGTCTTAAATATCCTCAATTGGTGTGCATATGGTTGTGGGTTCCTTGCCGTAGTCTTTTGACTCCACACAGAATGATATCCAATAATGTTCCATCACATTATCCTTCTCGGCAGCTCTGATCATCGAAGTATGAGCTTCCACTACCCCGAAGATGTCTGATGTATTGAAAAATATAATTGACGTGATCTTTAGTACGTCATCTAAGGGGTTGAATATTTGCATTCGATGATGGTCTCACCCATGCCGTTTTCAAAAAGGTATGGAACAATGACTTTCGCAACAAACAGTAACTTTTTGTGGATGCTTGGCAAGTGGTGTGGCTCGTGTAATTTGGCGTCATTCAAACTTTTCTTGTCAATAAAGTCATTTATCCAAAAATGCTTCACTTCGACAAAAGTGAATTTTCGGCATAAATTATGGCTCCTGAATTGTGCAATATGCCAAGGGTGTTTGGCAACACTGGCTGAATAATAAACAACACACTACAGATGCCACTAAAAACACATATCTGCTGCAACTTTTTAAGGTGAATTCACCCGTTCGTTCTGCAGGAAATTTTCGTTGGGAGACAATTTTAGTTTACTGAGAGTTTGCTCACTGAAGATTCACCCGCGTCGAACAAATATTCTATAGAAACAAAGCTACCATATGCAACAACTATGTAAATGTTGATTGTAATTTGCTGTGTTCTAAATTAAAAAAAAATTGTAAAATAAAAATATACAAATGAATAAAAGTCGAGTGCATATTCTAATTGCTATTTCGTTAAATAAATATAAAAAATTTACAAATATACTCTGTATATTATTATACATACATATGTACATATAATATGATGTGGCAGCTCATTTCAATTTTGCATAAAAAATTCATATATCTGGCAGCACAGTTCAATTCGTTCGGGACGATAATTAAAATTAAACCAATTCAAGCACAAATTGTTCCGCATTAAATTTACTCTCTTTCTCTCACTCTCTCAAAAAAAAGAGACGTCAAACTACATATAAAAAAATCGTTCGGAACGTTCTGAACGAACGGGTGAATTCACCTTTATATTATTGCATATAGTCACTTAAAGCAGAAAATTTTAGGCTGTAACGCCACAATTCTTGTTCATATCCAGTGCAGCAGGATTTTTTTTAAATCGTAAAATCTTCGAAATAAAACCATCAAAACTTAAAATAACTATTTTAATATCGAGCCTTTGGTGCAATAACGTAGTAATTCAAAAAAGCTTGTTTTGCAGAAATTGAGTTTAAAGTTTTGAATTTACACACAACTTAATGGTAAAAGAAAATTCGGTTCTTTTCTCAAGAGCTGAGTACACAAGATATTTTTATGAAAATTTTACAGAATATAAAAAACGACAAGGCGAATAATTTCGTAATATAACCTTAAAAAATTCAAATTTTGAGTTACTACGGTATTGCACCAAAGGCTCGATATTTAATTGTTTGTTGTTGGCTTAGCTAGATACATGCCTGCATTTCATTGGCGCTAATGAAATCATCAGTACCCTTTTAGCCAGATCATGATTGAAAAGCACTCAACCTCGTATACTTATGCCACAGGCTACAAATACTATATGAGAATTCAAACAGAACTCAATCATATTTTTCTATTTGTAAACAACAAAAACACAAAAGTATAGCAGCTTTAGGAAGCTTTTGTACAATCACAACACAACAAACAATTATAATTGACTTGCGTCTTTTTGTGTTTCTTTTTACGCCTTTATACAATTATATAAAAATAGTTATTTTGGAGAATATCTCGAATAACAAATTTGATAAATATTGTTATCACAAATTTTGCTTTTTTCATTTTGCCGTATAAATACTTTCACTATCACCCAAAGGGCGATTAATTAATTAATTTACATTAACATGTCCTCAAATTGTATTAACAATAAATTGTATATTAGAATAAGAACTCATCACCCGGGCGTAAAATCGTCACGTCTTGCACCCCATCTACGACTCTAAGTCGATGAAACAATTAATTCATGATTTCGAGTGGACAAGAGGACTAAAAATATTTTTTCGGTGTACAAGACCAGGTTATCGTTTTATATTAAAATACTTGTAAGTATATAATTAAATAATGATTCTCTTATAGTTTAGAGAGACAACAGTCAATATGCATTTGCAAGAACATTAAAAGCGAATTTATTAAAGTTGAAGCACCACAAGATTTATCTTTACATCTCTTACCAACATGTAATGGTTAAGCCGCCTTCCCCCCGCAAATTTCAATCGATTGCTGCTTATGGTACTTCTGGCGATAAATAGAGCCAGAAATAGAGAATGGCACGAGATCTCTTTTTAATTTTTAGTACGTAAATATTGGTTGGATAGAAAGCATTTTTAGAGCCTGCGTTGCTCCTCAAAAATTTTTTCTGCTCATTTACCTACTATATCAGATATAATAAAATTATTCTTTAGAAAAGAGCAGAGAGCAGTTCGACGACGATGGTAACAGTATGTGCGCAAAAAAACATGATTGATTCAATCATAAGTGTTTATTATCCTTATGCCTGAACTAATGTTTGCATCAAGCTCGTTATTATGTTAATCAGATCTATAGGAAGCGAAGCATGTTTTTATGTTTGTCGGAGCCATTATACCATACAATCGTATTTAAAAATGGATTTTGCTATTTCTATGTGCTTTTTTATTTCATTCAAGTATATATCTAAGTAGGAGAGGGCTGAGGGGAACTTCATTGGACCCACCCCATTTTTGGGTTCAACAAAAGTCTCTTTAAGGGGGAGATTTCGAAATGGACATCGTCCAGTATTGCACAACATTGGAATGACATCAATGGGATGGGTCACTCCAAGAAATTCCTATGCTTTGACGCTGGGAGGGCGGATCTGGCTCTAAGACTGGACGGGAAAAACCTACGGACGCTGGTAGGGGCGCTCACAGGCCATTACACCTGCAAGGACCACCTGGGCTTATCTGACCCGGACATCTGCAGATTTTGCGGTGATGAGGAGGACTCGATTGAACACTTGATAGCAAATTGTGGGGCATTGGGCCACAGAAGACACAGGACTCTACATGCATATGCTCTGAGTGAAGAGGATCTGCTAACGCTCCCATATAAGGAGCTGATCCTATTTGCAGACGTATTGGACGGTCAGGGACAGGGGAAGCACAATAAATCAACAATGTTCGCAGTGCAAAAGGCCATCCTGGGCTAAACCCCAATTCCATTACATACATACATATATGTAAGTATGTATATGTTTACACATAGTGTGTACAATAAATTCGTACATACATAATGCTGCTTCTTCTAAGAACATTTCTTTACACATACAGTTTGTAAAAAATATCTTTGCACATAGAGAAAAATAAAGAAACTTCAAAAGATTCATTGATTTCTAATAAAAAAAATTTTTTTTCGAATAGTATTTTATAAACATATGTTTTACTAATATAAGTTCTAATGTTAGAGATTAAAAAATGAAAATAGTTCATTTTCTCTACAGTAAAAAAATGTTTTCACACTGGAAGAAACTTTAAGTCTGTAAATTTTTAAATTTTTGTTTCTAATATTTTGTGTGTCCACCTCGAGCATCAATTACCGCTTGCAGGCGTCTTCGCATCGATTGAATTAGTTTCGGACTATTATATTCTAACGGTATTTTTCCCACTCTTCTTTAATAAACCGTATCAAATTCGTTGACGATTTTTTCCCTACTTTTTCTTTAGATGAACGCACAAAATTTTGATAAGGTATATATCCGGCAGTAGGTATCAATACCTTTGATATAGTAGCCATGACCTACATAAATAAGATTTATGCTTGGGATCATCTTGATAGTACTTGTATTTTAATTTATTAGGATTAGCCGTGTTTATTAAACGAAACTCTTTAACGCTGGAAGTCAGATCGTTTTTTAGAATAGCAACTTATTGTTTCATCCAAAATTCCTACTCCCTTGCTAGGTATACAACCCCATACCATTGCGGAAAGTTTTCCGAACTTTATTGTAGGAATAAGATTTTTATTTTCTTGTGATGTAAGGGGCTTACACCAAACAGTTTGCGGTCCGTCATGATGGTAGAGTATAACTTTTGTTTCATCTGAGAAAATAACATCGTCTCAGTACTCTGGAGGAAGCGAAATACAAATCTTAACCCCTTGTCAATATTTTGAACGGAGATCAGGGGTTTTTCTGATTGTTGTAGAGCTAATCTTCTTGTACTGGATTGGGAGATATCATAAACAGCTCTAATTATTTTCCTTTCAACACGCTGTGTAATCTTTTCGGCCTGCTTGGGGATCTTTTTAGTTCTAGCCGTCCTTCTTTTTCAGAACTGTGTGATTTTATATACAGTTCTGATTTTCAAGGAAAATATATCGGCGACTTACTTGGTAGATTTGCCTTTGTAGTGATTGAAATAGACCAATTGCATAATATATTTTGAAACTCGTTTTCTTTTATTTTTTAAATTCAAATATGAGGTCACTTGTTGCAGTAAGAACGATCAACTACCGTAACGGGATGTGTGGAAAAATAAACCGTATGTAAATGTCTTTTGTTGAAATTCTTGGTTGAGGATAATATTTTACATATTTTTTTTCTGTGCAAAGATATATTTTACAAACTGTGTGTACATACACACATACATATGTACATCTGTTTTGCTAAATTGTTTTCTTTTAGAATTTTATTTTGAATACATTTTACATAAAAATGTTTTGTAGTGTACCCACATCGCCACCGCTTTCATGTTGTATGACACTAATAACCCAATACTTATGTGTATAATAAATTATATTTTGTAAATATGTGTTATAAACAAACATGTGTTAGTCATTCTAGATGACTAGAATGATTTTTACAAGTAGTACATAAGAAAGTAAAATTTGTAAATAAAATTAGACTTGATTTGGAAAAGACATAGTTCGGCTGTTTAGCCTTGTTTTATTCCTGTTTTGAAGTCTCAAATTATTTTAGCAGCTCTTTTGAACGCCTATGTTCTAGCTGATCCCCTACAGCTGTATAAATATATATTGGGCCATAGGAATTTATACAAACACTAAACATTACATGGCGTTCCTGCCAACTTCCCTGTAACCAACTTCCCTATAAAAATACATGGCGATCCTGCCAACTTCCCTAAAACACCACTGTTTTCACACTTTCACATTTAAATAAAAACTAAAATGAATTTAAAAAAAATATGTATGTATTTTATTATTTATTTTATTGTTATATACACAAAATTTCATTTTGAATATTTCAGTAAATATGATAATACAAGGTGGCGCAAAGTAAGTAAGTAAGTAAGTCATAACCTGAATTGACCGCCATTTTTGCAGATGGCGCCAAATGTCGCTGATCCTCACACGAGTGCAATCATACATCAACTCGGAAGGCCATCCCTTGAGCGATATAATTTTTTCAACAAAAGTTTTCTAAAGCCACTGTACTTACATATTTACATACATGTACATATGTATGTTTTGTAAATCACAAGTTTAAAACTATGATTGAATTCTTCGTCTTATTCAATTCTCATATAATATTTCTTGATTTTTGTAAATGAGTTTGAATGCTTTTCAAACACGATTTGGCTGACTGCTGATGATTTCATTTGCGCCAATGAAATGTAAACATATACGCAGACTAGAAATTATATTTTTGTTACAATATAAATCTGTTAAACATTTATTTTAGTTTTTATTTGGACTTGGAACTGTCGACAAAAATGTTTATAAAAATTTTAAAAGTTAAATTTTAAAATAAAAAATAAAAGTAATGAAAAAAACCAAATAGAACGATGTACTTACGTGCGTAAGATGTATTCATCTGTATACACATATTGTACAAAGAAATCGTTTGTGTGTATGTACAACAAAAATGTATTTTGAATAAATATATACGCAAATCCCTGTTGCCAGTTTAGCATATTTTTAACTCATATAGAAACAAGCAATTCTTGGAATGTTTTAAGCATTTTTTACGCATATTTTTGTTAAATTTTTGCAATAAGTTGCATTTTATAGCTGGTTTTCAGGAAGCTCTAGTCGGCAACTTGCTTATAAGAATTTATGCGAAAGTGGTAATGAAAGGGTTTTCAATAATCTATATATATAAAATAGGATGTGTGTATGTATGTATGTATGTATGTATGTATGTATGTATGTATGTAACGTAATGGCTCCAAAACGGCTGGGCCGATTTTGACGAAATTTTCAGGGAACCTTCAGAATACTCGGGCGGGTGACACTGTGAAGTCCGATTTTTTATTTTCGGTCTGTGGGCGGAGGGTCGTGGCAAAAAATCCAATAATTCATAAAATGAGAACGGCTTGGCCGATTTCTGTAAAACTTTTTGTCAGTTGTTCGTATTTTCGAGGAAAAGGTTTTTATGGAAGAAAATTTTAAAATCCTTCCGGAAAAGCCGGAAAATTGGAAAAGTCGAAAATCGAGTTTTTGTATGAAAATTTGTTTGAAACTATTCCTTAATGACTTTTTAAATGAAAAAATAGAAAGTTTGTCTGAAGGCTTAAAATTGGGGCGAGGCGAAGTTCGCCTGGTCTGCTAGTAATATATAAGAAATCATTTTACGTTCTTTGTAATGCCATACAAATACGTGTATGTATGTTTACTATTAAAAGTATGATTGTTCAGAGATGTTACATAAAACAAAGCTGATGTGCGAAATGTGTTATAACGGAACGGTTCACCTTCGAATAATACTTTCAAAATTTATTCCCTACAAAAAACAATTTGTAAATAAAAATATTACAAATCACACACCATTTAATAGAAATAATTTGTAATAAGAAAGATTATTGACAATGATAATACGGACATTTTATTAAATAATTTTGAAGATGCGAATTCCCATGCCTGTGGTTAGGCCAATAATTTTATTCATAAAGTGGAAACTTCACAAAATGAAAAGATTCAAAGAACTTGGAATTAGGAATTATTGCATTTGCGAATATCAGAAAAAAGTAAAACAATCTATCCAAAATATACATACAATAAACTAATTCTTTTAGGTGATATGAAAATTCTTCTAAATATTGATTTTTACTAAGTGCAAAAAAATTTTGAGACTTTAAAAAGAAGATATTTTGTAGACAAATGCACTATATAAAATGGAATAACGAAGATAATACGCAAAGGGATGCTAGTATAAATTATTGGATTAAAGAAGTATAAGATTTCATTTTGAAACTGTCTGGTCTCCCATGGCCAAATGAAGACCACGAAAGTGTATTTAGCCAACGCCCTCACAAATATACGAAACCAAATAAAGCTAGACATGGTTATATCGCATTATGTCCTAAATTTTCAACAAAAAAAAATATATTATAAATTTAATTAACTCTCATATATAAATTAATGCTACGCGAAAAGTGCTCAAATAATTTTGGTTAAAAACTCTACGAAAAATTAATAGAACATAGTTTGAGAAGGTTAATAAAATACTTACACGTATTGTGGAACTTAAGTCAACAAAACTTTCTTTAATTGTGGTGTGCTTGTTATTTTTTTACTTTACTTTTTTATAAAAGAATTAACAATGATCAATGTTCAGAAGTATATATAGATGCTACTAAAAATAAACTAAAGACAAGATTAGCAGGACATAGATCAGACAAAAAACATAAAAATAATATTTATTCTTTGTTTTTATTTTTTATTCCGGCTCTAGGTCATATATTAAATAAAACTTCTTTTTTGTTTTATTTAAATTTTTATTTTTTATTCCATATTTCGATCACCATCGGTTCTCTTCTTCAGGAATTTAAGTAAAGCAAACTTTTATCATATTTTTATAAGGCAAATTACATGTGATAGTTATCAAAGAACAAATTACAACAAAGACAAATGTGTAAATCATTCTGACAAACACTAGCAGAACGGAACAACATGCTGTTTTCGAAAGCCGCTACACTTTCATCATCAGCGTTCTTGTGTTTGGTCCACTTCTGTGGTGTCAGTTGATGTATATTTCAGCTATTTATACAAATCTTCACTGTAAATGTAATACGAGAATTGTTTTTTTGATTCATCGTATCACAATTTGTGAAAAGCTTTTTTTTTTTGTAATGAAAAGCTCTAATTACACATCACTAACTTACAACAGTCTTGCCATTATTATTTATTCTTTACCAACCATACACATGCTTATTTTTTAATTTGCTTATATTTATTTTTTACTTATGACAAACCTGTTTGGTTTGTTACTATAAGTATGTATATTTTATTAATTTCATATTGATGTTCTTCGGCGTGCCTTCCGTTAGTTAAGTATATATTTGTTAATTTTTCGACCTAATGATATGTAATCTTTGTTTTTATTTTTTATTCCGGCTCTAGGTCATATATTAAATAAAACTTCTTTTTTGTTTTATTTAAATTTTTATTTTTTATTCCATATTTCGATCACCATCGGTTCTCTTCTTCAGGAATTTAAGTAAAGCAAACTCTCGTATTACATTTACAGTGAAGATTTGTATAAATAGCTGAAATATACATCAACTGACACCACAGAAGTGGACCAAACACAAGAACGCTGATGATGAAAGTGTAGCGGCTTTCGAAAACAGCATGTTGTTCCGTTCTGCTAGTGTTTGTCAGAATGATTTACACATTTGTCTTTGTTGTAATTTGTTCTTTGATAACTATCACATGTAATTTGCCTTATAAAAATATGATAAAAGTTTGCTTTACTTAAATTCCTGAAGAAGAGAACCGATGGTGATCGAAATATGGAATAAAAAATAAAAATTTAAATAAAACAAAAAAGAAGTTTTATTTAATATATGACCTAGAGCCGGAATAAAAAATAAAAACAAAGATTACATATCATTAGGTCGAAAAATTAACAAATATATACTTAATAATATTTATTCTCAAAAAAAGGCTTTGTTAACTCATTGTCTTAATAAAAATCATTATCCGGGCTTTGAGAATACAACCATTTTAGGTAAATAAAACAATTACAAACGTCGTTTTTTGTTAGAAATATTAGAAATAATTAATATAAGATTACCACAGAGAATGAATTTTAGAACAGATACAGGTAATTTGGTTCAAAGTTATAGGCATTTTATTTACAAAAGCAAAAACGGACACTAAAAAGAAAAATATTTTAATTTTTAATTTTTATTACCTAAAAATTTTATATTTTTTATGTACGAAATTTAAAAATGTTTATTCATTTTCTCAGTTGTCAATGTTTCTTCTGTTTTTGTTTTCAAAAATTTTATTAAATATTTTTTTAATTTCCTGATGGGGACACCCACAGGGTGTAGAAATATTGAACAATAAATATATTGTTTATAAAAAAGACCTACAACTCGGAAAAATAATTCAATTAATTTATAAAAACAATGGTCGAATAAAATCAGTAATTTATTTTTTAAAATTATATTTAGGATATTTTTCAAATAAATCTAAGAGTAGCATATTTTGGTAATCAACCTCTGGCAACACTGACCCAAATAGAAAAATTTATTTTTTTATTTAATTAATGCCTTATGGTGCATATCAGACTTATCAATTGGAATGGTTAAGGACGAAATTAGGAATTTTAGCGAAAATCCATGGAGAGATGTAGTTACAGCAACCTATTGGCAAGAGCTTTGCTAGATGATACCAATCAAGTATCACTGCACTTGCCATTACGAAATTAATTTTATATAAAAAATTTGGGGATGTTTATAATCTTATAACTGTTTATATTTTTTGTTTTTTTAATTTAGGGTTTTCCCAAAAATAATTAAAATATTCCACACTTTCAAACCTTGATTTTAAAATTTTTGCTGTTGTTTTCACTAGAGTCCAAGAACGAATGCCATTTTTTAATTTTCTTATTAGAATCGAAAGGATAGATTGTAAATGAACTTTGTGAATAAAAAAGTATTACAAGCCACATGTTGAAATGCTTCGGACGACAGTTTACATAGTTGTCATGAATTAATAACATGTTTGAGAGAATCGTCTGGGCATACACTCATGATAGTTTGCAATTATAGTTGTGTCAATAAAGTTTTTTTCTTTATGTGAACTTTTTTTCATATAATCTGAACTATTTTTCATATTATCTGAAACAACAAAAACAAAAAAAAAAAACACGCAAACAAAGTGACTGAGGAATACTCTGCATGAGTACCTCAAAAACAAAAAATTGTGAAGTGAGTTCTAACGGCAGAAATGCCTATTTTACTGTGAGTTCTGATATTCTTAATGCACACAATAAAAATAAAAAATCGGATGACAGTCTTTTTCTAACGGCAAAGCCAATTTTACGTGAGCGATCAAATTCGCTTACTCCGATGCCAAGTAGTGATTCTTTAACATTACCGCTGCCTAGTACTTCTTTATTTAAATCAGCGCCATTATCCGCTCCGGGCTCGTGTTCTTCACTTAATCAAGTTATTACAATAGACAATAATATTCAGAAACCTAAGGTGCCTGTCGGAATGGACAGATATATTACAATAGTAAAGCGCGGGCGTAGCCCAAATTCATCTAAAATCTCATCGGTTCCCAAGATATCCAGGAATAACGATGCCGCCACAGTTAACCGTCAAAACCGTTTTAAAATATTGCAGGAGGACAATGACAAACCCGAAGCATCCTCGAAAAAAACCTCAAAACCACCACCCATCTATTTGAGGCAAAAAAATTCTAACACACTTATCAAAAAACTAATCTCGGTCATTGGTGAAAAGGCATTTTATATTGTTCCAATAAAACGTGGTAACATTGATGAAACTAAAGTTCAAATATATGAAGAAAAAGATTTCCGCAAAATGGTTAATGAATTGGAAAAAAATAAAACAAGTTTCTACACATTCCAGCTTAAGAGCGCCAAGGGCCTACAGGTCGTATTGAAGGGCATAGATCCTTACGTTGTCCCTGCTGAAATAAAAGATGCTCTCACCCTGAAAGGATTCAAGGTAAAAATTGTATCCAAAATAATAAACAGGGAGAAGATCCCCAACCTCTATTTCGCGTTGAACTGGAGCCAAATGATGTAACATTGAAGAAAAATGAGA
Source organism: Germaria angustata (assembly GCA_963681545.1). Taxonomy (NCBI): domain Eukaryota; kingdom Metazoa; phylum Arthropoda; class Insecta; order Diptera; family Tachinidae; genus Germaria; species Germaria angustata. Next base: position 72,008,607 of record OY813001.1, read on the forward strand.
CCCATCCCATTTATGATTTAAAATATCTATTATACCGGAAAATTACATTTGAAGAACCACACAAGCGTTCTGGACCCGTACAGTGTCATAATTGTCAAGAATATGGCCACACAAAAACTTATTGTAAATTACCTACTGTTTGTGTTGTGTGCGGTGAATTACACAATACTGCTATTTGCAATAAGTCGAAGGACCAGAAGGAAAAAAAGTGCAGTAATTGTGGAGGTAATCACACTGCTAACTACAGAGGATGTCCTGTATACTCCTTCGTTAAACAGGCTATGAGTCAGAAGCCTAAAGTAACCCCAGCGCAAACAGGAAATACGTACTCCGCCACTTATCCTCTAATGGCCCAACCAATCACTCCACAAGTATCGTATGCTGACGCTGTGAAGGTCAACTCTGTTCCAGTGCAAAAAGTGTCACCACCAAATAATACAACAAATGCTAACCCAAGCTTTAATTTCAGTCGCCTTGAAACAACTATTGATAATCTGGTGCAAACTATAAACAACTTTACAACAAATATGACTAGCATGATGCAAGAAATGCTGCGAAAGCAGAACACACTGCTTCTAGCATTAGTTAATAAGCCATGAATACGTTAAAAGTATGTTTCTGGAACGCAAACGGCATTCGCCAGCACAAATATGAACTTGAGCACTTCCTCACGGTAAAAAATATTGATATAATGTTGGTATCTGAGACTCATTTGACCCCAAGAAGCTTTTTTAAAATGAGTGGCTATACCTTGTATGATACAAAGGACCCGAGAGGAAGAGCATGCGGAGGATCAGCAGTTCTAATAAAGTCAAGACTCAAACACTATATTCTTGAGAACACTTGTGAAGACCATCTACAAGCAACAAATATTTGCATAGAAAATTTTTGTTCAAATCTCGTAATATCATCAGTTTACTTCCCTCCCAGATTTTCAATCAGTGAGGATCAATACGAGGATTTTTACAAAACTCTTGGGCCTTGTTTCGTAGCAGCTGGGGACTACAATGCAAAACATACGTTCTGGGGATCGCATCTTATTACACCTAGAGGTCGATCGTTATACAACACAATTTCAAAAATGTGCTTCGACGTCATTTCGAGCCGGGAGCCCACTTACTGGCCTACTGACATACAAAAAATTCCGAATGTTATATATTTTGGCGTCATGAAAAATATCTCTAGGGATTTAATTCATGTTGAAGCTTCTTATGATCTCTTCTCTGATCACTCCCCCACGATCGTTACAATTTGTAACCCACTAAGAACTGACTTACCTCACCCATATGTGAAGATGATAAATCGTGTTAATTGGCTGGGGTTCAAAAAATATCTCAGTAGTCATTGTGCGGAAAACATCAAGCTAAGAACTCCCAATGATATTGAACTTAACATTGCCAATCTTACCGAAAATATTAAACAGGCTGCTAAACATGCCACTACCTCCCATCCGCAGACTGGGTTTAATAGAATTTATTCTGCGGATATTGAACGTCTCTTATGTGAAAAAAGAAGTGCTAGACGGGAATGGCAACAGCACAGATCACCTCAACATAAAATCAGACTTAAAGGATGCACTAAACGACTCCAAGAGTTGCTTGCATCTGAAAAATCTGCTTCTCTTAAGAACTATCTGGAAGGTCTCAATGTCACAGCAGCATCTAATTACTCCTTGTGGCGCGCTGCTAAAAAACTTAAAACACCCGTTGAGTCTACAACACCCCTGCGCACTTCTACCGGAGGTTGGGCAAGAACTAACACTGAAAAAGGTAACATATTTGCTGAGCACTTAAAACACGTATTTACCCCAACCACATGTACTGGTGCTGTTGATTTGCCGAGTGTAGTTGCTCTACCCCCTCGACCCATAAAATCTAAGATGCGTGATGTACAAAAGCTAATTACTGAAACCAACCCAAAGAAGGCCCCGGGTATTGATGGAATTAGTAAGAAGATGCTGATGAAGTTGCCTCGTATTGCTATTGAATCCTGTTATTTACTTTTAATGGCATTTTACGATTGCAGTATTATCCACACAGCTGGAAACTTGCCATGATCAAAATGATTCCAAAGGCGGGCAAAGATCTTACCAAGGCTGAGTCTATAGGCCAATAAGTTTATTGTCAACAATTTCAAAGCTCTTCGAAAAACTACTAATGAAAAAATTGTCCCCAATTCTAACTGATAATGGGTGCATACCGGACCATCAATTTGGTTTTAGAAGTCATCACTGTACCGCTGAACAATGTCATAGATTGGTTCATTTTATAAGAAGAACAATTGAAGATAAGAAGTATTGTTCTTCCCTCTTTATTGACGTTTCTCAGGCATTTGATAAAGTGTGGCACGAAGGCCTAATTTTAAAATAGAAGACATATCTACTAATAAACATAGTAAAGCTGTTGGAAAGTTACATTCTTGCCCGGAAGTTCACTGTTGTGGAAGGAGACTTCATGAGTGTGCCCGAAACTATCTCATCCGGTGTGCCACAGGGTAGTATACTGGGGCCAGTTTTATATTTGATTTATACCTGTGATATGCCTTTGAGCAGTAATATCCTCACTTCTGCATTTGCCGATGATACAGCCTGCCTTAGTATGCATGAAAACCCTCACGAGGCTACCCGTTATCTCCAGCAACAGATTAACCTGTTGGAACCGTGGTTGAACTTATGGAGAATAAAGGTGAATGAACAAAAGTGTGTTCATGTCACATTTACCCTACGAAGAGACACTTGTTCCCCCATTCGAATCAACAATCAAGTTGTTCCTCAACATTCACAGGTGAAATACCTTGGGTATACACCTTGACCGACGGCTTACATGGAAACACCATATTGACTCTAAGCTGACACAAATAAAACTTAAATTAACTCACATACATTGGCTGATTGGTAGAAATTCAACCCTCAGTCTACTTTGTAAACTTTTAATATACAAGTCGCTTTTGAAACCCATATGGTGTTATGGAATTCAGCTATGGGGCACTGCTTCAGCTTCCAATGTAGAGAGAATACAACGTATGCAAAACAAAATTTTAAGGTTAATAACATCGGCTCCTTGGTACATGAAAAATTCTATTTTACATCGTGACCACTTGTGACTGCTGAAATTGCAAAATATGCAGGCAAATATTTAACAAAACTCGAGTCCCATCCTAATCCCCTTGCTCGTAACATCTTGAACTTTACTGGACACATCCGCTTAAAAAAGAGGGATACTACGGCTTTAATACGCCACACTCCAGATGAAACTTTTTGAAAATATTTTTGTGCTTAACACGACATTTATGTATTTTAATTACTATCACTAAGCTTATGTCCGACACTGGTTGGGCCTAATTATTATATCTATATTTAAGATTTGAATACTTATTGTTAGTTCAGATTAATGAAGATACAATAAATAAAAATTAGTGAAAAAAAAATGTGAACTTCAAAAATATCTATCTGCTTCTAAATCTAATTTAAAATAAAGTTTCCCTCTAAAATATTTTCATTCCCAAACTCAGGAAATGGTTTCAGCTTGAACGAAGCGTTAATTAACAATATTAATTTATTATTACACATACATGTGTTTATGACCATAAATAACATTCTATAAAATATTTGCTTATTTGCGCTCTTTTCGTAAACAATTTTTTGATTTTAACTAATATTGATCGTAAAAGATATAATCAATTAATTTATAGCAGAAATATATATAAAACCTTACAATCGTATGTGTGTATATGTGCCATATATGGAAAAAAGATCGTTAGAAAAAAAGATGAAAAGATCAACAACAATAATACACGTAAAATTGAAAATTAATTCAAGCATTAATCAATTTGCAACAGGAAATCTTGTTTTTATAGTTGTTAATTAAATATCTGAACAAATTAATAACAAGCCGAACACAATAGATATTTTTATTACTTGCATACACACACCGATACTATATGTATGTATGTATTTCAAAGCCACTCTTATAACAACGGAACAATAGCACAGTGGGGCCACCGAATTGATTTTTTGTTTCTTGCCGATCTGAATATTATTAATTTTTTACTTGTCATATCTTACAAATAAATTTTTGCTACAGATCGAACCTTCAGACCCCAGAATAATATGGCAGTTGCAGGAACCATGGAGACCATGCAACCTTTTTTAAAGTATTCTTTTCATAGGAAGTTTAACTTTGTGATTTTCTTCTATTGGAACGCATAGACTGCCAAACAAGTCACCATGAAATAATATTTCTAAGTTCGAGTTCAAGCACAGTGCACAAAGTTCCCAACAAAAAGTCTAATCATACGAATAAGAATCATCTGTTTAGCAGGAACTACAACCGATTAACGAAACTGATACAAGGCAAAATAACAATGGACTGGATAGATGCTTTGTGGAAACCATATGCTCCCAACAGGGGTAATGGAGAAAAAAATACGACTAAGAATTATGTATGTAAAATAATAATTTTCATATACAATAGTTTTTTCATATCATCAGGAACATGACTTCAGATCCAATGATTAGTAGCCAAAGAAACACAACAACATCTTGCAACGACAAGCCCACGTTAAAATCATTGAAAAATATCAGAATTCTTACTGTTTCCCTATCAGCGGTTGTAGATCTTTTTGACTTCTTTGGAAGTTGTTTTTTTTCACTGGGACAATGCCGTGACAATCGATTGATTGATTTTATTTTAAGCAGTAAATTCACGATAACGTAAGTGGTTTCCGAATTACTTTTCGTTGCGAACTAAACTAAACGAACCATGAAGTAAACTAGACCCCACCAGCAAAAGGTTATTCAGAAGATATGGTAATAAAAAATTGCCTCAACTAATGGGTATTTTACTCTAGAAAATCACAGTTTAAATTAAAATACAAAAATATTTTAAACATCAATAAAACTGGCTTTATTGGAAGCAAAATTCTCGTTAGAGTTTAAACGTGATTTCAGCCTTGTGGCCGCAGCAGTTGGCGTATAGATCGATCACTCTGGATGTTAAATCTTTATTGGCGTGGACAAGTGACTTGAATATCACCAAAGAAAATATCCTAATGTCATTGTATAGAATGATCTTGGTGGCCAATTAAAAGATATGACATTGAGTAGATTTATTGATTTATAGGTCTTGCAAAAAAAATTTATTGAAACAAATTATTTAATAAGACATGTAAATATTATGCCTTAATTCCATTATAGGCACCAAATTTATTGGAAGGTATAGCATAATTCATAGCAACTTCTGATCTTACTGCGTAGAAATGTGGAAAGTTGCCTGGCTGTTTGACTTCGTATAGAAACTAATGGGATTTACTTCCCTCTTCGACATACCCTGACAAAAATAAGTATGGAAAATTTCTGACTAAAAAGTGGTAGAGATTTCATCCGCCTATATGTTGTGAGACTTCTGTTAGGAAGTGGTAATGGACCAATGCTGTCAGGTTTGATTTGGTTGGTGTTTCCCTTCAGGACAAAATATATCGTGATTCATGCGCAACATAACATTTGCATGCAATTGTAGGATATTCTAACGTTATAATAAAAATTGCTTTTTCTATTAGAACTTATCGGGAAAGGAATTTTGATTATAAGGTCCTCCATCGTGTTATTTAGTAAGTAAGTACGCGACTTGTATAGGGCAGATCTCATAGACTGAATGGGCAAATATCGATGGAGCGATAGGCATCAGTAAGAAAGTCCCTTCGTAGCCATTCGACATCGATTGAAAATTTCATTTAAATTCTGATGGAATTTTAAAAGTTATGATTTGTTATCCATAAATTTTGGTTGAATCAACTTTAACTAAAAATTCGATTTGTTTGATTTAACGTTTTTCCACTTCTTCATTTTGATCTTATGCAAATAATATTTTTATTTAGGCAAACAAAAATATCTTTTCTTAGCCACAGTGCAAGATTAGAAGTAATGAAACGCTTAAAAAGCACATAAAAACGGTTTGATATCATGATTATGTTATGGATAAAAATTTCAAAGGAAATAAAGAAAAATAGTTGGTCAAAGTCGGCATTTGGTTGCGCTTTTGAACATTTGTGATGCAATTAAGCGCCTATTTGATGGTACTTCTGCATGATCTTTCTCGTCTTATATTTCGCTAAGCCGATACCGTTAACTAATAGAAGCCGAAACACCAATATTTGAATTTTATGATTTCGTAAATGGAGCCTGTTTAAATGGAATGGCAAATTTGCCTGTATATTAATACTTTCGACACAAATGGAATACATGCAAAGAAAAATCACGGCTGAGGTGACGATATGATAAGAACGTTATGTGATTCAATAATATGCAGGCCTCCCGGGGGAATTTTTGCCTTCCATTAATTTTTCCCCGGTAAAAATTCTCTTATTCTAATAACGCGGAGAATAAGTCAATGAGAGAATAGGAAATTCGATCATATATATTTATATATTTTTATTGCGTTCCTAATAAGAATCAAAGCTTAAATATATAGTATGGAGTTTCAAATGCTTGCAGAGGAATAAAGCGAAAAATCAGCCAAGGGGTTGCAAGTGAAATAGCAACAATATATTAAAAGAATTGCTCCCGAATCCCAACCACTTTACAAAATATTCGTTTTATTTGTCTTTCAAGGAATTTAATGATAATTTTTAAAACTTTTTCCACGATAAACATATTTTTTTTTTTTTTTTTTTTTTTCACGCTAATATATGTTTATTGTATCTTCAAATAATTGAACTAACAATAAGTGTTCAAATCTTAAATATATGAATAATTATTAGGCCCAACCAGTGTCGGACATAAACTTAGTGATAATAATTAATAATACATAAAATTCATGTTACGCACAAAAAATATTTTCAAAGAATTTCATCTGGAGAGTTGCGTATTAATGCCGTAGTGTCCCTCTTTTTTAAGCGGATGTGTCCAGGAAAGTTCAAGATGTTACGAGCAAGGGGATTAGGATGGAACTCGAGTTTTGTTAAATATTTTCCAGCATATTTTGCAATTTCAGCGGTCACAAGTGGCATATTTAAATCACGATGTAAAATAGAATTTTTCAAGTACCATGGAGCCGTAGTTATTAACCTTAATATTTTGTTTTGCATTCGTTGGATTCTCTCTACATTGGAAGCTGAAGCAGTGCCCCATAGCTGAATTCCGTAACACCATATCGGCTTCAAAAGCGACTTGTATATTAAAAGTTTACAATCTAGACTGAGGGTAGAATTTCTACCAATCAGCCAATGTATCTGGGTTAATTTAAGCTTCATTTGTGTCAGCTTAGAGTCAATGTGGTGTTTCCATGTAAGCCGTCGGTCGAGGTGAATACCAAGATATTTCACATGTGAATGTTGAGGAACAACTTGATTGTTGATTTGAATGGGGGAACAAGTGTCTCTTCGTAGGGTAAATGTAACATGAACACACTTTTGTTCATTTACTTTTATTCTCCATAAGTTCAACCACAATTCCAACAGGTTAATATGTTGCTGAAGGTAACGGGATGCCTCGTGAGGGTTTTCATGCATACTAAGGCAGGCTGTATCATCGGCAAATGTAGAGGTGAGGATATTACTGCTCAAAGGCATATCACAGGTATAAATCAAATACAAAACTGGCCCCAGTATACTCCCCTGAGGCACCCCAGATGAAATGGTTTCGGGCACACTCATGAAGTCTCCTTCCACGACAGTGAACTTCCGGGCAATAATGTAACTTTCCAAAAGATTTACAATGTTTATTGGTAGATATGTCTTCAATTTTAGAATTAGGCCTTCATGCCACACTTTATCAAATGCCTGAGAGACATCAATAAATAGGGAAGAACAATACTTTCTTTCTTCAAATGTTCTTCTTATGAAATGAACCAATCTATGACATTGTTCAATGGTGCTGTGCTGACTTCTAAAACCAAATTGATGGTCCGGTATGCATCCATTATCAGCTAGAATTGGGGACAATTTTGTCATGAGAAGTTTTTCGAAGAGCTTCGAAATTGTTGACAGCAAACTTATTGGCCTATATGACTCAGCCTTAGTAAGATCTTTACCCGCCTTTGGAATCATTTTGACCATGGCAAGTTTCCAGCTGTGTGGGTAATACTCCAGTCGTAAAATGCCATTAAAAATAAATAACAGGATTCTAATAGCAATACGAGGCAACTGCATCAGCATCTTGTTACTAATTCCATCAATACCCGGGGACTTCTTTGGATTGGTTTCAGCAATTAGTTTTTGTACATCAAGCATCTTAAACTTTATGGGTCGAGGGGGTAGAGCTACTACGCTCGGCAAATCAACAGCACCAGTACATGTGTTTGGGGTAAATACGTCTTTTAAATGACCAGCTAATATGTTACCTTTTTCAGTATTAGTTCTTGCCCAACCTCCGGTAGAAGTGCGCAGGGGTGGTTTAGACTCAACGGGTGTTTTAAGCTTTTTAGCAGCGCGCCACAAGGAGTAATTAGATGCTGCAGTGACATCGAGACCTTCCAGGTAGTTCTTAAGAGAAGCAGATTTTTCAGCTGAAAGCAACTCTTGGAGTCGTTTAGTGCATTCTCTAAGTCTGATTTTATGTTGGGGCGATCTGTGCTGTTGCCATTCCCTTCTAGCTCTTCTTTTTTCACATACGAGACGTTCAATGTCCGCAGAATAAATTCTATTAAACCCAGTCTGCGGATGGGAGGTAGTGGCATGTTTAGCAGCCTGTTTAATATTCTCGGTAAGATTGGCAATGTTAAGTTCAATATCATCGGGAGTTCTAAGCCTGATGTTTTCCGTACAATGACTACTGAGATATTTTTTGAACCCCAGCCAGTTAACACGATGTATCATCTTCACATATGGGTCAGGTAAGTCACTTCTTAGTGGGCTACAAATTGTAACGATCGTGGGAGAGTGATCGGAGGAGAGATCATGTGAAGCTTCAACATGAATTAAATCCCTAGGGATATTTTTCATGACCCCAAAATCTATAACATCCGGAATTTTTTGTATGTCAGTAGGCCAGTAAGTGGGCTCCCCACTAGAAATGACGTCCAAATCCATTTTTGAAATTGTGTTGAACAATGCTCGACCTCTAGGAGTAATAAGACGCGACCCCCAGAACGTATGCTTTGCATTGTAGTCTCCAGCTGCTACGAAACAAGGGCCAAGAGTTTTGTAAAAATCCTCGTATTGATCTTCACTGATTGAAAATCTGGGAGGGGAGTAAACTGATGAAAGCACAAGATTTGAACAAAAATTTTCGATGCAAATATTTGTTGCTTGTAGATGGTCTTCACAAGTGTTCTCAAGAATATAGTGCTTGAGTCTTGACTTTATTAGAATTGCTGATCCTCCGCATGCTCTTCCTCTCGGGTCCTTTGTATCATATAAGGTGTAGCCACTCATTTTAAAAAGGCTTCTCGAAGTCAAATGAGTCTCAGATACCAACATTACATCAATATTCTTCACCGTGAGGAAGTGCTCTAGTTCGTTTCTATGTTGGCGAATGCCGTTAGCGTTCCAGAAACATAACTTTAACGTGTTCATGGCTTGTTAACTAATGCTAGAAGCAGAGTGTTCTGCATTCGCAGCATTTCTTGCATCATGCTAGTCATATTTGTCGTAAAGTTGCTTATAGTTTGCACCAGATTATCAATAGTAGCTTCAAGGCGATTGAAATTAAAGCTTGCATTTGCGTTTGTTGTATTGTTTGGTGGTGACACTTTTTGAACGGGAATAGAGTTGATCTTCACAGCGTCAGCATACGATACATGTGAAGTGATTGGTTGGGCCATTAGGGGATGAGTAGCGGAGTACGTATTTCCTGCTTGAGCTGGAGTTACTTTAGGCTTTTGGGTCATAGCTTGTTTCACAAAAGAGAATACAGGACATCCTCTGTAGTTAGCAGTGTGATTACCTCCACAATTACTGCACTTTTTTTCCTTCTGGTCCTTCGACTTATTGCAAATAGCAGTGTTGTGTAATTCACCGCACACAACACAAACAGACGGTAATTTGCAATAAGTTTTCGTATGGCCATATTCTTGACAATTATGGCACTGTACGGGTCCTGAGCGCTTGTGTGGTTCTTCGACTGTAATTTTCCGGTATAACAGATATTTTAAATTATAAATTGGATGGGTCTCATTTTTCTTCAATTTTATATCATTTGGCTCCAATTCAACGCGAAATAAGGGTTGGGGGATCTTCTCCCTGTTTATTATGTTAGAGACATTCTTTACCTTAAATCCCTGGAGGGTGAGAGCATCTTTAATTTCCTCAGGAACTACATAAGAATCTATGCCTTTCAATACGATCTGTAGGCCTTTAGCACTCTTAAGCTGGAATGTGTAGAAACTTGTTTTATTTTTTTCGAATTCGTTAACCATTTTGCGGAAGTCTTTTTCATCATATATTTGAACTTTTGTTTCATCAATGTTACCACGTTTTATTGGAACAATGTGAAATGACTTTTCACCAATGGCCGAGATTAGTTTTTTAATAAGTGTGTTCGAGTTTTTTTGTCTCAGATAGATTGGTGGTGGTTTTGAAGTTTTTTTCGAAGATTCTTCGGGTTTATCGCTGTCATCTTGTAATATTTTAAACCGGTTTTGACGATTAGCTGAGGCGGCGTCGTTGTCTCTGGATATTTTCGGAACAGATGAGATTTTTGATGAATTTGGGCTTCGCCCGCGCTTTACTACTGTGATATATCTGTCCATTCCGACAGGCACTTTAGGTTTTTGAATATTATCGTCCATTGTGATAACTGGGTTAAGTGATGAACACGAGCCCAGAGCGGATAATGGCGCTGACTTAAATAACGATGAACTAGGCAATGGTAATGTTACCGAATCACTACTTGGCATCGGAGTAAGCGAATTTGATCGCTCACGTAAAATTGGCTTTGCCGTTAGAAAAAGACTGACATCCAATTTTTTCTTTTTATTGTTTGCATTAAGAGCTTCAGAACTCACAGTAAAATAGGCATTTCTGCCGTTAGAACTCACTTCACAATTTTTTGTTTTTGAGGTACTCATACAGAGTATTCCTCAGTCACTTTGTTTGTGTTTTTTGTTTTTTTGTTGTTTCAGTTTATACGAAAAATATTATTAATGCAAGTAAAGCAAATTTAACAAAAACTGTACTTATTACGAATCAGTACTTATTACGAATATTTTTTTTTGTTTGTATTTTTGTTTGCTTAGTATGTGAAAAAAAAAAACTCCGCTAACACGTCTGTTCACTACGAAGGTTCAAAAACCATGACGATAAACATATAAAATTAATTTTCGTCTTCGTAAAAGTTTTTAGAACATTTTCAGTTAAAAAATTCGTTTTTTGTCTTTTTAACTTAAATCTTACATTTATAAATTCAGAATAGTTGAAAAGAAAGCTCACAAAATATTCATATATTCAGAATACCTACGCTGGTTATCACAGAATCGAGAGGTACAACCGCAATGGTTGGAATGGAGAGAGGAAAACAATGTCCCGGGTACTGTTTTCATAATTTAGCTGACGGTTGTAGACAATCCATACATTATGATGTTGGTGTATGTGACTAATTAAAATTAGTGATACTAATTAAAATTAATTATCATTATGAAAAACTTATGAAGAATTGAAATTTTTCATTTGGTGAAACAGGTTTATTGTGTCAATAAATAATTTTTCTTTCACTGTATTTGAATAAAATGCAACATTTCCAAATAGAAAACTAAATATATGAAATAGATTTCATAAGGCAATAATACAATATGTATGAAAATGTTTGGGAATTATTTTGTCTTTAGCTTTAGGCGACAATTCTTACAGCCGACCAAGTGAAATATGTAATTTCAGGTCCTGAGTAAAAAAAATATTGCGTTTTGAACTAAACTTCACTTCAACTTTTTTTAAATAAATTTATCTGATCCCTTGGTTTACAATAGTTCAAAATAATGAGGTGTAGGGTGCATAATTTTCTATGGAAAGAGAAAAAGATCTAATAACGGTGAGCGATAAATAATTAAATCCCAACATGTGAACAGACAAGAAGAAACACTTTAAAATCAATAAGAAATCTTTATTAATTTACGAGGCGAGTTAAAAGAAATCAAAGTTTTATATGAAAAAGTGGCCTCTGCACAGCCACACAGTCTTCCGTGTGTAAATTGAGACCATATGGCCGAAATGGTCGAAGCTAAATGTTCTTTTTTTATGTTTATAACTTCCAACTAAATTGGATGATGACGATGATGTTGGTGTTTAGTTTATCCATATCTCCAGGAACTACTCCGACCAACATTTTCAAATTAAGTGTGTTCCAGAAGGAAGGATGTGTTACCTAACAGACAGTATGTGTGAATATGACTTAATCGAATTATTAACCACAATAATAAAAACGAACAAATTTAATTTTTTATTTTTGCTTTTACCATCTTTATTGAAAACTCAACAATGTCGGGGCCGGGTAATGATGATGATGATCGTCATAATCATCATTATAAAACATACAGGTAAGAGAAGGAAAAAATCATAAAAATATGTTTCAAAAAGAGCCTCAAAGGCAAACGACAGAAATTGATGGAGGAAAAAGAAATAATAATGAAATGATCAAGATGTTGAACAGCCAACAAATAATACTTGCAACAACAAAATGACTTGGTCGCAACAGCAACTGGTGCAACAACAGCAGCCGCCTCACCAACTGCGTACAAATAAGCAACAAGTACTTGGGCCTCACATACCACATCTCTTCTTATTCAAACAGCACTTCGTGATTTATGAATCAGGCGTTGTTGCATGGAAGTTGAAAAGATCCCTTCCTGTTACGTTCTTGTTATGTTGGCCCTCAACAACAATAAAAGTAATAACATTATTAACATTTCTACTCTTTTGTTTTTGTGATTGATACTGAGGCTGAAGCTGAGGCTGAGGCTGCCGCCGTTCTGTTGTGTTTCTCGTTTCAAAATAATTAAAATCTGACCTGTTATTTGGAATCATCTTATAAACAATTTTCGAAAATCATCTTGTTAATTAATTTCAGTTAGAGCAGCTTGTCAATTTTATGTTATTTTTTCTCTTCTCCTTCTTTGTTCCTTGATGTTTTTAATGTTCCACCGCAAATTATATTTTAATCGATTGAGATTGTTAATTATACAAAATTAATTCGAGTTTTTATGGGAAATCTTATTTTTATTTTATAATTGAATTTATTTTTTGTACATTGATTATTTTTTTAATTGTATATTTTGCCTGAAATGGTCTCTGAAATTGTGTTTCACACATCTTTGGAATAAATACACGTTTAGGTACTCACATTTCACTCCTTGCCACAGCTGTTTTACAGAAATAATCTAAATTGGGTTAAACATTCTGTCTCCCTCCACTTAAAATATAAAAAAAATCATATAAATGCACTCTTGGAGGATAATATTGTTTAATTGTTCCTTTAAGTTGTGTTTGGATTGATAGACGTTTACAAATATTTTATTTATTTTACTTATTTTATTTTTATTAGTTATGAACTTTCTGCAGCAAATTAGCATTGTCGAAGTTCTTATTGTATCAGAGCGTTACCCTAATGGAACAGCATAGCACCACACATGGCAACTTATAAGTACGTCCACAATCCTACTTGCTCCCTGGTTTGATATGGTGTATACTTCTGGACATTTGCTGAATTGGTCCATTACTAATAGGAAAAAGGCTTTCTGCATTCATTGCTGTCAGTTCAAATGTTGCACTTGAGTCTAGATGTCGCATTAATCGTCGACTTCTTCTTAGCAGACCTTTAGCTGCAATGCTCTTTCAGCAGTTTGCAATCCCATTAGCTACGGTTTGTTGACAGCCAATCAACAAACAATATACCTCTTTCTAGCCTTTCCAGTGGTATTGTCATTCTAATATGACCACCATAGGCCTATTATAGAATTCTGTCAAAACTTCTTTCATCTTAGAGAACGGCACAGGTTGAATTTTCCCAGACACAATACAGGATGAAATTTATTACCCTCATGCTATCCCATCGGAACCAATAAGACTTCATAAGTGAGCATTCAACTGATGTCTTAGTGTGGTTGTTTTACTAAGATTTTTAGCATAATGCTCCCACTGTCTCTGAAATCCTACTGATCGTTATCGATATTGTTTGCTGCCATACTGATTGAAACGTATTAAATTATTATAACAAATTAAAGTATATTAAACATAAGACAAAAAATTATTATAAAAAGATCAAAAAGCATATGTAATTAGAAATCATAATGATTATTAACATATTTAAAGAACTTCCAACTTGAAGAACACTATTATTGGGCAGTTTGTGGTACAAGAAATAACTGATTTAACTTCTCAAGACTGTCAATACGAACTGCTTCACTGATTCTATGCACAATAGATCCTTTAATGTATGTAACGCCTCTTTCTGTGATTCACCCCACTGATTCGGTCATGACTTCTCAGTCAGCTCATGCAGATTAACTACACTTTCAAGTTCGGTATAGTTGCAGAGACCCAGAATGCTCTGCAATCATTAGAGATTTTGAAGTCGAGCCATCGGTGACGCAAATATTTTACTTCCTTGCGGAACAATTCATAATTCTTTACACTAAGTTTTAGTTCAGCTGCCGATATTCGCTGAAGAGCTTCTGCCAGGTTTTTGAGGTATTCATCGAAAATTTTCTCCATCATAACTATGTCACTAGGATACGCCAAGCATGTCTTCCACTGCAGTCTCTTCACTGCTCGTGAGAATTGTAGAGTCCAAATGCCATAACCGTAAAATTCCATAAGCCATTGCTCTTGTTAGTGGCTAATATCCATAAAAAATGTCAGTTTCCTGTAGTTCACATCAAATCGGGTACGGCCATATTTCCTCCTCATTAAGACTACCGATGAGCGCCAAGGACTAGAGGCCGGCTCGATTATGTATCTCTCCTCCATTGCATTGACCATTTCCTGTACTTCTTTTCGCTTTGGCGGGGGATTGCTTCTAGGCGCTTGTGTTGTTGGTATTGTTTCTCCGGTACCTACCTCGAGCTGTATTAAAGATGTTCTTCCTTAACTTTGTTTCTTTAATGCGAAGATGCAGGAATGCGTTTTACGTGTTTTGCTTTGTTTATATCTGGAACTGCTAATTCTGATACTCATTTCCCCACATGTTCTTCGAATATCTCACGCTATTTGGTTATCATATTGGCAGGTTCTAGCTATTGGTCATAATTAATTATCACTTCGGCTGGGGTGTATACGCCCATCTCGCAACTTTCATTGTTGGCTTATTTATGGCCGGATAAATTAAGCAATTGCCATTTTTCCACTTTTACAAGCTTTCATGACTACCTTTGCTGTTATTAGGTCGATCCAGCTTTCTCTATATTATACTGCTCAAAATCATCCATCACATGCACCCATATCAGAGATTCAGAAAGCGGTGGTACCTTCTAATATTCAACGGCAATAAGTTTTCTTACCTGGGGCTGACTATCGTAATCAACATTAAGGAGTATTTCAACACTACCCCAAATCATCACACATGCAGATTGATGCCATAGCTTATCATACAAACGCCACAAATATTGACCTCAAAACAATATTGGCAACAATAAGCACATGCTTCACACTGATATTGGCCTTAGTCACCGCAGATAGTAGAAGGCTTCCCAGAAGCATTATGAAGTCGTGTATAACCCAAAGGTTTATGCTGGCCACTGTATGCTGCTGTTATGTCGTCATAACTGTTTCTGCAGTTCAATGGGATGCTTTCAAGAGCTTCTGCTATTGTACCTTTGAAGGCCAGAAATTATTCAATTGCCCTTCCTTCACTGCTCCATCTGTTTAATTACAAATTTATATTTACAAGGTGCCTGCCATTTTGTTATGCATGAGAGAAGCTCTTTTTTCATGAAAACTTTATTTCAAAGTGTAAAATTGATGACATTAATCGCGAAAAATTATATCGCTCAAATGGCCATCTCCCGAGTTGATACATAATTGAGCTCGTCTTACGGTAATTTCAATTGTTGCTCGCAAAACATCTGGCTCCAAATTGGCGATTTCTTCTTCAGTGTTACTCGTAGCTTTCAAGATTCGCAACGTTCGGGGGTTGTCGTGGAGAATGCGAGATTTTAAAAAGCCCTAAAGGAAGAAGTCTGGTGCTGACAGATCTTGCGATATGGACAGGCAGTTAAAATCTCTAAAACGGGAGATCACTGGACCTGGAAATTGGCTTCTCTAAAACTTCATCGTTGCTCGAGCTCTGTGAGCGATTGCTTCACCCTGTTGAAACCAAAAATTATCGATATACATTGCAGCAACTTGCGGCAAAAAACTTGCTTATCATTTAACAGTAACGGTCACATATTAGCGGTTATGGTGGTACAATTAACGTCTTCAAAAAATAAGTTTATCACGTTTTCACTACAAACGCCTCACTAAAGAGTCAATTTGAGGGAACGCAGTGGCTCTTTACACATTTCATGTGTAGTCTCTGTACCCCATAAATCAAAATTTTGTGTGTTAACATAACCACTTAACTGGAAAGCACTCACTGTTACAACAATAGACTGAAAATTTGTCAAATAAACGTTAACAATAATTGCACGTTCCTGAAGTGTTCTCTGCACACTATCATCATAAATGTCACCATCTTCAAAAATGGGACACGATTCAAATTATGACATTGCTTTGTGCCACCTTTTATAAATTTGCTGCAACTTATAAATTAAAAAATTACCATATTTTATTACCACAATGTAGCGTTATTAATCGCTATTTATAATATTTATAAACAGTGTTGGATTTTGTAAACATGTGAAATGCGCAGTGTTGCACAGCCAACGTTCGACTTAATTTGCTTTATAGCATGTTTCCACGGCACCTGCTTCGCTCTCTATTCTTGCTTCACACCCCAATCAAGAACGAATCAACTTGCTTCGCCATACAAAATTTTGAGAACGAAGCAGGTAGATTCATATTGAATCTACTTGCGAATCAAGAAAAACCCCTCTCTTCTCTAATTTTTATCGTAAGTTTATCTGCACTAGTTGCCGAAATTAAATATTTTTGTAAACAAAGCAAATTTAAAATTGAAAAGTTAAAAAATATAATTGTTTGTGTGTGTTTCCTAGACGTATTAATAAATTTGAATTCAGTGAAAAGTTAATTTATTTAAATTTTATAAAAGTTAAAAAACAATGGAAAGAAAAAAAAATTATAAAATCGAAACAGGTAGATGAGTCGTGTAAACAGCAAGATTCATAAACTTGCTTCAGAAAGCGAAACAGGAGATTCAAGTTGTCGTGGAAACATGTTATTAATGTCTTACGTTAGAAAATTATGGGAAATCAAGTACAGTGAAACTTCGATATAACGAAAAATACTTCGTTATAGCTATTGATTCGTTATACACATGCATTTTGAAACCTTGGTATAACGAAATTTAAAGAAATATGAAAAAAAATTCGTTATAAATACAGTTTTGTTTTGTCCAAATTCTATTTATAAAAGGGACTTCCCCAGTTTTGCTTAAAATTTAATTTTGCTTTATTCTGACTTCGTTGTATGGAGTCTATAGTTGAAGACCTCGTTATGTAGAGGCTTTTGATAATGACTTACACACTTAAATATTATATTAAAATTTTATGTAGGTATTTCTCAATTATAATTTCGTTGTATAGAGGCTTTTGAAAAATACTTCGCCTATATAGAGGCTTTAAAGCTCATAATTTTTTCGTTATAGCTATGGAGCATTTTTGTATGAAAAGCTTTGCAATAAAAAGGTTTTTTCAAGGGACTCGGGTAAAAATTTGTTATATTGAGTTTTTCGTTATAACGTAATATCAAAGTTTTACTGTATAAAAAACGTATGGTTCGTTACTTACTGACAATGTCTTTAGTTACGCTACAATAACTTTCTTTATTTAAACGGGTTTTCCTTACCTCTAATGTCCTTTAAAGTTTCCTCTAATGTCCTTTAAAGTTTTCTTTTTTGCTAATGTTCTCAAAAACATAAAATGATCAGTTAGTAAAATAATCATTGAACTACAATAACCCCTCAGAGTCTCGTAGAGCAAAATTCCTTGGAGAATCAACCAAACAATATTATTCCTCTTTAAGTAAGGAAAAATCCTTCACTGCACAAGGTAATTTGATGGATGTGTTGCCTAGATTCTTTACCGTAATTGTATAGTGATTTTGATTTACCTGCACAATCAATTTTTGCTCGATTTATGTGTGAAAAGTGCAGGTAAAATAAATTGTAAGAAAGTGATATATGTGCACATAGAAAAAGCTTAACAGTGATGAAAGTTTGTAATTTGTTTGCGTTTCATAAGCGGCTAAAAAGTTATCACCACGCTTTCCTTTAATATGTGCAGTTTGATTTTTATATAAAAATTGTTTAGAGATGTCAGCAATACGAAATATATGTGCAGATAAACAAAGTTCACTTAAAAAAAATTGTTACAATAAACAAACATACAGCTGACATTAATATTTTCTCTGAAAATAATTTTAGAATGAAAACATTTTCAGCTCTTATCTAAAATACGCACTTAAAAATTTTAATTTTAAGAATAAGAACAGAAACTAGATGTTTTGTGCTCCCAATTCAAAAGGGCTCTTAAACAAAAGGCAGCTAAATCAAAACTACTGTATTATCTAGACACAGTAATAATACCAGTATTTCATTTCTGACCCAAAAAATCATTTTAATACCTAAAACAAAGTGAACGATTTGCTGCTAGACTTTAACATAATTTACGAACTTAAATTGCTTCAACACAACTTCTCATGGCCATAATTTCCATTTATAAATACACAAATGCAGTGAGAAATACATTCACTAAAGAGATCGATCTTTTCTTTTCATCCAACATTTTCCTATTTTAAGATCTACTAAATAAATAAATTATTGATTTTTACTATGAATTTGAATTTATTCGTATACAATATTTGGTGTCACAGTTTAAAGTTGAAATGTTATAAAAGAGCATCATCGTTAATTTGATCATCTACATGATCTTTATGAACGACAACAAATTGGTCAGACAATAAAATGAGAAAACGGATATTTAAAACAACTTAATGCTCATATAAAGTCGATCATAAAAATTTAAACAAGGGATCGATCGGTCGACCGGACGAGCGAACAAACAAACAAACAAAACATTGTCACTTTCAAAAGATCACTGGAAGAGAACGAACAAAAAAAATAAAAAAAATCATTTTAATATTATCGAACTGAACCTGCATGATGCAGAGACATGTAAAAGTGACTCCCCATATGACTCCAATGGGTTTTGCTGTTCCACATGGCATTAAAGGCATGAATCAGTCACATTTCTCTTTTGATTTTATGATCATGTGTAACAAAACAATAGGATCATTCATAAATAATGGGATTAATTAAATCTATAAACATTTGATTCTGTTGGTTCTTCTTGTTCGTGTCAAGTTGTTGTTCTTCTTGTTGTTGTCACGGTTTCAGCCAAGTCTTTATCTTTTTTTTTGTTTGTTTTATTTTCTTCATTTGAACTACAAAATTTAAATGCTCATGTCAGTAGCATTAAAAACAGTCAGACGGGACCACATTTTTTCTCAGGTGTGAAAAATTGTCAAAATGAAAAAAAAAAAATAGTAACGACAAAAATGTGACAACTTGTTTAAAATAATTTGATAATATTTTAATGTGGGCATCTATAAATGGAGATGACTTTTTGAAGGCACATAAACAGTTGTGTGTATTGTAATTAACAGTTAATATTATTTAATTAATGTTTATAATACGATAGAATAAATAAAAAACAACTTGTCTTTCCAATACTTTGTTTAACATCAATGATTATTTATAATTAAATGTATGACACTAAGCTTGGCTTTAATAATTGTTAGCAGTTACTGTATGTATTGCAATAAAAACGCTCAAAAACTAGATGACATCTCAGGATATCTCCCTTTCGCCTCTCAGCTCTAAGCCTGAATTATTGTTATTATGAATTCCTTTAGTCCGTATAAGGAGCCCCTGAGGTTTTGGTAAACATTTGGTTTGAGATGAGTAGCTGATTAGGCTTCTGCATTCGATCCTGGAAATGCGGCTGCCAGCATGGCTCCCAGGAGGGCCGCCTTAGAATACTTGCATCACGTTTATACAGCGAGCCGCTTGCTACAAGATCCAGCCGCCTCCAGCATGATGAACAGTTACTGGTGTTTGTTGGCTATTTCGTTATTTGAAGCCGCCAATCATTCGCCTTGACGTTCAAAGCATCGAATGCACTCATTACTTCTTAGGAGCCTGATGCCACACGGAACCCCTCTGAGATTCTCTACTCGGAACCGCTGATTGTCCGCGACTGCATTGGCAGCTGCTTCACATATCCACGGAGCTTTCCACTATCCGCAATCTGTGGACGCGCCCGATAGCATTTAGCTATGCTTCCTCAGATCGTAAAATGAACTTACTTGAACAAAACCGTAAATCTCATTTTCGTGCAATCCTTAGTCCACTCCCGACGGCGGGTCTAAGACTGAATAGAGCGCTTTTATCATTTTATCTTAAGCGACTTCAGCACAATGTTGTATTCAATCAATTTTATCTCTGAATTGTTTACGAACAAATCACCTTTCGACGGAAAGCAAACTAAATATAAATTATTTCATCCCTTTGTAATATTATTTTTGTGTTTCCATTTTCCATTTACACATACAAACAATGTACATAATATATATACATACACATACCCATACTAATGTACGTCTTATCCACATGTCTTTGCTTTTTACATCATTCTTTAATTCCGTATTAATTTTTTTATAATCTTCATCACAGGTGGAAAGAGTTTGTCTTTCCGATTGCAATTATTACAATATTCATATCCGATCCCATAAAGTTCCTTATAGATATGAGAGCCGGTCAGACGCCGACGATCTATGACTGTCTCCGGGTTCCTGTCTGCAGAGCCTTGTGTGTTTGCAGTATTCCTAAGAGCCCAGACAACTTCTAGATCTAAATATTGAATGTACTGTCGCGATGGCTAAGAGTTCCTTTGCTTGTAAAAATTAGCAACATCGTCTGATGAAATACATGTGGTATATGTAGCCAACAACAAATTAAAATATATAAAAGAAATATTTCCAATTTCGACCAAAACTGGAGTGGAACTGCTTCTTCAAGTATCACAACACCAATCATCGGGACTTGATGCATTTAAATACTGTACATACACATACAATTTACATATGTTTTACCCTTTTTGACAACATTTTTTGTGTGAATGATTTACGAAAAAAATATTGCTTGTCTTGAGGCGATTTCTCGTACAACTTGGCGATTTTTAGTTCTTTTGACGACCGAATTTCTTCTTTGGCGATTCTTGGCCTTCGAAATATTTATCGATTTTTTGTTTTCCATATGGGGCTGCCGATTGTTAACAAAATGCATCACTTAAGCCTGGAATTCCAGTCTGACCCTATGGTCTTAGAGGGCATGTACGAATAGTTACACTATACAATAAGAATTTTTATGTTTGAAAGGTATAGATTATGGAACTGGGATTGAAAATTTTAATAAGAAATGTGGGTCTAACGTCAGATCACATAACAATTTTGAAGGAAGAAATCTAAAATAAAATGGTGAGTCGTTGCCAGAAAATATAAAGCTTTTTCGAATTTATAAAAAGTTGGAGGTGTATACCCCCTTAAAGGTTTGTTTACAAATAATATTATTTAAAATAATTATATGACAATTTTTCTATTTATAATACACATACAAGGTTATAGTCGTATGTGTCAGTAAGAACACATTTTAGTTTTCATTTATGTTCCTTTCGATTATTTTTTGCTTTTTATTAAATGAATTTCGGGAATAATTCGAGTATTCTACACATTTTATGAAAAAACTAGGCAAGGGCCTTTTGCTATATTTTGCATTTGAAGCCCCGATTTCGACTTGCCGACTTTCAATTGCCGTTTTGGTGATGGAGGCAAAAAATCTAACAACCCCGGAAACGAAATTCTTAGACTGATAATCTATTCTTTAGGACTTGTCTATTCATTTTGGGTTAATAATAAATGAAAACATGTACGAGTATGTGCCCTTGCACGCGTTATTTCCGTCATCAAACTTCAAATTTAGTTTGTAAACAGACCAATTTTTGCTATGTGACATCAGCAATGGTTCTTTCTTGAGACTGAAGATGATAAATTTTGACACAGCTCTGTTCGCAACCAAATGGGATGTGGGATAATGAAAAATCGTTCCAAGTAGAAATTCCAAAGTAAAACTTTAAAATATCGATTTGACAGTTTTTTAAGAAATCAGTCAATTAATAGTTGAATGATATGAAGCCAAGGCATTGAGAGAGACGAATAATACTTTGTAGGAAATCTTCGACTAATAGGTCTTAAGTTTGGGACAAATACAAATATATAAACGAAATAAAATTTTAAATAAATTTGAATATCACACCGTGAAGAAGCCTACTCGTATATACTCGTAAGATTGGCACAACCGAATATAGAGTTCCTGAGCGCATTTTTCATACCGCTAAAGAAGCGCTCAAGCGCATCGGTTTTTCAAAACAGTGTAAGAGGTACTTCACTCTTTGTGATATCCTTACCATTTATACAACCTACATCCGACCGAAAATGGAATACAATTCTCAAGTGCAGTGGCCACTACTTCAAAGTCTAGTTGAGACCCAGTTGTGGTCGATATATCAGCGAATCGCACTACGCATTACAGAAACAATTCGTTCTTTGGTCAAATGGCTCGTATGTGGACCGAGCTTCCTACAGATGTCTTTCTTGCCACATCCAATGTGAGGTTCAAATGGAATATCGACGGGCACTACTCCCTCTATCCTCATACATTCTATTTTCCTAGTTTCAGCACAAGGCACTGCATAAATAGGAGTCATTCCCTGAAACTGGTCCAATCGAAAAAACTCTTGTTTACTTAAATTAGAGCCACAAATTGATTTTTTTCATAATTTGATCATCAAAATGTTGCACTTTCTTTAGAAAACACGATTAGCAAAATTTCGGACAAAACAGTCCTTTCGTGAAAATAATTATCGAGTAAAAATTATTTCGTGATTAAATCTGAAGACGAATCTATTTTGGTTGGTTGTATTTTAGAATTTTACTCTTAATAATGTTTATAATAGTTTTTTTTAATACTTTCAGATATAAATAAGAGCTGGAATAAGTTTTGAAAATATTTTATTTACTATAATATTGTTGAAACGATCATTGAACATTATGATAGTAATGATAATATAATTTTAGAAAATCATACAACAAAATTATGAAGTTAAAAAGCCTTTTTAATAACAATAATTCTATTGTCTCAATTATTGAGGGATTGAATACAGTGTTGGTGTTGCGATGTTATACGCTTTGCAACGCTCTCATTGCCTTTCCGCAAGAATAATTTATTCTTACATAGAGTTTGTTATACAGAACGTGGCTCAAAATTCAAACTCGTTTTTCATTAGTATGAAGTTAGGAATCTTCTAGCTGATTACTTTTCAATTAAGGGCAAAACATGCTCAAGCGAAAGCTCCTTTTTCAGATTGCTCTTATTTCAGGTTGCTACTACTGTGCCTACCATTTAGTTGCTTCAGTGTGGTGTAGGATAAGCGTCTCAGTTCTTAATTCTGCCCGAAATCATAGGGAACTCGTACATGTTGCTTTGATATCATTTATGGCGTTATCGTTTCTATAAAATACATACTTTGCCTTTCTTGCATGTTTGTGTCATGTACTTCCAAAATAAGCATCAGTGCTTAAAGGAAGATGTTCATTTCAAAAATATGTAAAATATGTTTTCCACTTAAATAATATCCTTTTTTCGATTGTCGAACTACTTTGGTAATACCGATAAGGGTTATGCCATATTTTATTTTCGTTTATATGAAAAAATGTAAATTTTGATTAATGGACCTTGAATATTTCGAGCAACTATTATTGGTCGCTTTTCGAGGGTGCTGCATGACAGCCTCATTTCCTTCTTATTGTGGAAAATGACACTTCCGAAATTCTTAAAACGATTTTTGGAATACTTCTCGAGTGGACTTATTGTATTTATAATCAGGAAAAATATGTTAATATTATTTTAGTTTGTGAAAGCAGTTATAAACTTTTAATTGAATTGATTAGTGCACGAAGTCTCCGACAATCCTCCCTCAGACGAAGTGTTAAATTTATGTTCAAGCAATTGGGACATTCACAAGGTATTGTATCAGTCATATTGTCACAATGTTCTTTAACTTTTTATTTGTTTTGGTTTTCGTTTCAAAAAAAATATTTTAGAAAATTTCATGACATTGTGGCAATATGACTGATGGTATCTCTTCGCGAGTCCCCCAAATATTTAAGAAATTATATGCAAGATTTTATTGTAATTATACCATTTAAGAGACTTAACATATTTCCTTAATTCCCGTTCTGAACTGAATGTGTCAAAATTAAATTGTATGTGAATGTATGAGTTCAGGTGCATGTGTTTGTATAGGAGTATGTGTTGACTGTTTGTGTGTGTGTTTGTATGGTGCAGAGGTTCCTTTAAGGGGGACATTATAAACCGGAGATTTGATTCCGTCTTAATAATTTGTTGTTGTTGTTGTTGTTTTCATTTTATTTAACACATTCAAGCAGACAAAAAAATAAAATCAAAAATTGTGGCCCGCTAAACCTTTTTAATGTTGACCGAGTATTTGTGCTCCAGCTGATTCGCCCAGCGTGATGTTCACAAGATTCATGGGAATATTAATTTCATGGCAATTTTATTGCTTATTAATTTTTCAACATTTTCCAAGAGTTTGGGTGTATGTGTGAATATCTTTTCGTATGCAAGTGTGTGAGTATGAACGAGAGCATGTTTGCGTTTGTGTAGGTTTGAAAGAAGTTCGTTTTAAACCTTTTTGTTTTGGCCGCATTATGAGCATTTATGGCATTTGTTAACTCAGTTAAGCTGAAAAGTCGCACTTCCCTAAATATTTATATTGTCTGTCTGTTTGTCTATCTGTCTGTTTGCCTGATTGGACGTTCGTGTGTCCGTCGCTATCCACATCTGTTTTAACCTGTAAATAAAGGAATAAATGAAATTAAACGAATGTATGACTATAAAGACATGAAACGTAAGAACGAGCAAATGAATTGGTGAGTCGGTGTCGTATCATGTGGAGTTGGAGTTTAAATTAAATTGAGTTGTGCTGAGCTGAGTTGTGGTTTGATTCCATTGTAGTCGTTTTATTGGCAAAAGGCTTCTTCTTTCGTCTTTGTTAACTGTTGAACTGGTTAAACTAATAGTGTTATGATATGATTATTATTTTATTATCGTTATAACTTTTAATGTATGCATTATATAAAAAAAAAAAACATAATAAAGTATGATATTGTACAGAAACAAGACATTTAATCGGTAAAAAGAGACTTTAACAAATGCCCTTCCAAAAGGTACATTCGCCTTAAGGTTTTCAACGAATAACAACTGGTTCTAATATTTTATACGATAACGAAGTTGTTTATTAATACAACAAAACGATGGTGGGGCAGGTAGTCAATTGCTATTTGACATGACCTCTGCTCCTCATGAAATCATTTCACCCGAATTGTCTTACAATTTTTCAAATCAATGCTGCGGACAATTCGGAATGGACGATTTCACATGACATAAGTTTTCTTCTCATTTACTATTTATTTTATCCACAATATACGAATATTGAACACAATAAATATTAAAATTTTAAATTTAATTGAATTATTTTATTGAGTTTGAGGTCTTCTTTTTTAAAAAACAAACAATATATTTTTTTATTTTTTTTTTATTTTTATTTTTAGATTTTTCAATATTTCAACACCCTGTGGGTGTCTTCTTCGAATAAAAAAGGTCGAATATTGTCATCAATTTATTAAAATTTTAATTACAAAACTTACAATTTCAGTGCTATACGAAAAAAACTTAGTTTCTACATCTTTTTCTGTGGTTCTCTTTCAGTTCTGAGTCTTACATTTATAATTTAGGAACTCAGTGACTAGTGGGCTTAAATGGAACTGAAACTTCAGTAAATCATAAGTAAAATAATGCCATTAAAATATAATAACAATAGTAATAATAATATGAATAAAACTAAAAAAGGAGAACAGCTTTAATAATGTGAGTTCGAATGCTTTTAAAAAATAATGGCTGATGTCTACTGATGATTTGGTTGCTGCCAATAATATGCAGACGTTGCACATCTTAGCCCACAATAAGTAACAATATTTTTAATAACAATAAATGAAAATAAGAAATAAATGGAAATAAGAATTAAATGAAATTAAGAAAAAGAAAATTTAAGCATGTGTAAAACATATTAGCGGAAATCACTCTTCGTTGTAAATTACCGTGGTAGATCTAGTCCAGTTTCCTAGGATATATACTACAGTTGAGTAAATCCTACAGTTGAGTAAATCTGTAAGAGTCAAAGGTAAGGATCAAAGCATACAGTGTATGTGTTCTGTAACTTATGCCAAATGAAAAATATATTGTAAGTCTGTGATACACAGGCTGAGTAAGAGAAAATTTTGGAAAATTTTGATAGGCTTGATTTAAATATTATATGAATGATCTTTCAAGAAACAGAGCGACAAACATAATGTTCAACTTCTTTCGACGTGAGTACTTTCCACAAGTTACAAAATACCAAGTTCTGTTTATACAGGTCGTCGTAGTTCTACAACAAACACAATATTACAAAAATTTGTTTGTGTAATAAATTTTTCTACTCTCAAAAAAAAAATTAATTAAAGTTTGACTGAAAATAAAATTTACTTTGAATAAAATCTTTGTATGAAATTTTTCTTGGAAATATTTTTTTTTGTAAATTGTGAGCTATTGATTTTTGAATACAAAAATTCTATGGGGAGATCCAGACGAGAGAAGAATGAGGGAGCTGCTAAGACTTAGTAATAATGGGAGTTGTCACAGGGCACTCTCAAATACGGGCACATCTTAAACGCATGGGAATAGCGGGAGGAGATGAATGTAGAGCATGTGGGGAGGAGAGCGAAACATTGGAACACTATTAGTGTCAATGCTCCGCCTTCTCACAAATAAGCTCCCGATATCTTGGGGTGACATCTTACCGGACATAACCCGATTACGGGGAATATGCTGGAGGAAATTAAGAAACTTTTTGAGTGACACGGAGTTTCTCTAGACCTTTGGGTCAATGTGTTATGGTTAAATCCAAGGAAGAGCACAACAAGTCTTCACTGGCTTAGGGGCATGTCGTATGACATGGGCTATCATACCCCTCTAATCAACCTAACCTAATCATTAATTTTTGTCTGTTCACGATGCAACAGACATTAGT
This sequence comes from Germaria angustata, assembly GCA_963681545.1. Taxonomy (NCBI): domain Eukaryota; kingdom Metazoa; phylum Arthropoda; class Insecta; order Diptera; family Tachinidae; genus Germaria; species Germaria angustata. The sequence goes on from OY813001.1 coordinate 72,035,915, forward strand.
TGTAGATTTTCGATAATGATAACATATTCCATCCTTGATATCATTACAACTGAGTCTATATTTTATCAAAACATTCTAGGGAACAGCGCCTGCGACATTTTAAGGTGCAGTCGACCGTCACTATAAGTGTCAGAGGCAGTTTTAAATTGAACAAGAGAACGATCAAATAAATACATTCAAAATTGTAAAAAGTATAATTTTAGATAAGACCGCAACAATTAAATTTACACATTAGAAAAATTATTTAAAACAAATAATTCTATGAGACCACTATTTTAGTCCCTGCATTTTGGTAAATTTTTGTTTACAGCTCAGACCCCGTTAACGTGATGTTCTCCTGTAAAAATCTTTGTTTCCAACATGCAAAATTATTTTCTACATTTCGTAAACATAAAAAATAAATAATAATAATATCAAGAGTGATTTCCACTATTAAATCAATTCTGCTCCCGTCAAGTCAAGTCGTGATGTATTCAGCTTTAAAAGTTGCAATCTAATATGTTGCACCCAAAAACTTTTATGGTTTGGAGAACTTTCTGCCGATAGAAACTAGAAACTCTCACTTTTCTATCTTTTAACAAAAACCTAACACAGAATGCATTATAGGGAGGATCATGAATTTTCTTCTAAGTTCCAAATCAGCGAAACACAAAAATCTATGAAAAAAACTTCGTTCGATGTTTGAAAAAAGGAATGTGTTGCACTTGTTGCAAACTTATTAACGTAAGAACATAAACCGTTTTTATAATAAATTCGTATTGCGGCTACAATCGATTTTTTTCATTATTTTCTCATTGAAAAAGAGTGATTGCTTAGATCACAAAAAACAAATACTGAAAATTCAAAACTTCAAATAATACATCGAACTCCCTTTTCTTTCGATAAGTGAGTAAAAAGGACCTTATATGAATCTATGATTTTTTTCTTTCCTAGAAATGCTATTGAAAATCCTCTAACAAATGGATCTCACAAATATTTATGCTTACGAGTACCTGTCAAAAAAAAAAAAAGTTTTTTGGACTTAATGGCGTTTTGCTTCTGACAAAAATGTTAAATATTTTGACCCCTGTCCATGTTTGTATTTTAATGTAATTTTTTTTCTAAATATGTTGCATATAGAACATGTAAATATGTAACATATGCACTTTGCACTTTCCTTTTTTCAACTGTTTAAACAACTTTTTTTATACAAATAAGAATTCTGTTCTGTTTTCATTTCGGTTAAATAATCCTTTTTGTGTAAAAAGTTTATACAAAATTAATAAACTTTAATAAATGGGCATTAATTATTTCAAGCAATTATTTTTGTTCTATTGTAAGTTCGAAAAAGGTATCACTTTGACTTTCTGTTCCCCATTTTTTGGTCAACACATTTTCCATAAATTAAATTGAAATTAATTTAACACTTAAACCAAGATACCACAATTTAGAACCAAACGAGACCATCGTATCACTTTATTCGTACAGTAACATACATTTTCATACACCATTTTGCAAATTAAATGCTTCTTATACATTTCTATAAAATTTTTAATTTTGGAGATCCCTTTTTTTTGAGATTATAAAAAAAATACATTTAAGGCCATCAATATTTGCACAGTTTGATTAAATATATAAAAACAACATATAAAAATTTTAAACAAAGGAAAAATTTAAAACAAGATTTAATTACCAAAACACACTAAATTATTTAATAATTTAATTGAAAAAAAATTAAGATTTTTCTAATTAAAAATAAGTTATATTAATTAAAACTGTTATTGAAATATGTAAGAATTAAAAATATTAATTGAATGCATATATTTATATATTGTACACTGTAAAAATAAAAATGAGCCACTACAGTCAGGGTTGGGCAGTATTTGAAATACATGTATTTGAAATACGTATTTAAAATACAAATACGTATTTTGTATTTTAAATACATACAGATTTTTAAGTATTTTGTATTTTGTATTTTAAATACATGTCCTGAAAGTATTTTGTATTTTGTATTTTGTATTTTAAATACATACAGATTTTTAAGTATTTTGTATTTTAAATACATGTCCTGAAAGTATTTTGTATTTTGTATTTTAAATACATGATCAGCAAGTATTTTGTATTTTGTATTTTAAATACCGCAAACCATGTATTTTGCCCAACACTGACTACAGTAAGACAGAAGTATTTTTTGTCTTTGTGTTTTTCGAATGCTGAAAACCATTGTCGTTCATTAATATTTCTAATTTCTAATTATTTATAGCCAGTTTAAGGAATGATAGTAACAAAATATAGTAAATATTTGCTGCATAGTTTAGCTTTCATAATAACTTTTCAAAAAGGATATGCTTGAGACATACATATCCTTGCTGCGATTATGTCGAAAAATTGTAAAATATACTTCTGCTGCTTTTGCAAATTTTTATGTTTAGTAACTTGGTTTAACTTAAATCAAAATTTTGGTAAAAAGAATTTAAAGAATATATATGAGAGATACCCATATCCTTGCCACGATTTCAAAATAATATTGTACACAAATTATAAGTTTTATTTTATATTTTCTGTTGTTTAGCTTCGCTCAAATCATAATTTTTATATAAAGGATATTTCAGAAGTACAAATATCCCTTCTAAAAGCCATATATGGCGGCCTTTGAGAAATGTTTGTTATTCCTTGTTGCTTAGAGAGGCTTCAATTATAATTTCTCTAAAAAGGATAAGTGAGTGGTACCCATATCCTTAAGCGCATTTCCCAAAAGTTAAATTTTTTATGACTTGACGAAAACGATTTGTGTTTAACTTTAGTCTTCTTCTATATTTATGCAATATTGTTCGACGTCGATGCGTGGTGTAGGGTATTGATATACATGCTCGTACACTAAGAACATATTGCTGGGTTGGGTGGATCTGGAAGAGGGACTTCATGTTCATTAAATACATTCGCGTTGTTCGTTCATTCAATTCATGTGGCTGCGTAGATTGAAATGTGTATTTTGATAATTTTGTGCGTGACTTGTGAACTTGTTTTTATTTCTTAAAAAAAAGCTCTCTTCTTGTTTTTTAGCTTCAGTTCAGCTTCTTTTAAGTGAACTCCGCCTTGTTTTATGCTGCTAATTGTTGTTGCTTTTGCGGTGTTGCTGTTGATTTGGTTTCAATTGGTTTTACATGCAAATGAATTGTTACGCCAACCATTTGGTGGAGCATCAGACAGATTTATTCATTTATTTATGTTTTTTTCTATTTATTATTTTTGTTGCTGTCGCTTCACACGTTTTTGTTTTTATTGCTTTTCAATTTTGTATTTAAATTTTGTTTAATAATAAAGACATCAACTGTATTTGGGTTTTAGTCTCAGTTGATTTTGTTATTCTTGTTATCGTTTATTTTAAATTATTTCAAGATGTTTTTCTTTTTTAAAAATGTGGTGGAATTAATTTGTCTATTTGCATGTTGTAGGCCTGTCAAATACATTTTCTTCATGTTTTAATGGAAAATACAAGATACGAGTATTCAGAATTTGGTCTTCACTGCATTAATGAAGTAGAAAATTTGACAATCTGGTCATTCTTTTGCAGACGATTTCAGCAGTTTACATTACCACTCATCAATTAATGACTCCCAGCCTAAATGATTATCGGATCATATTGGAATATAAGAAAACTTTTCTTAATAACATTTTTGAAACAGCTTTTCAATGAGATCATCCGAATGCGATCTGTATTCATCACACAGGGCACGACCTATCAACTGTATAAAAATTCATGTCGTCTCATCTGTAATTATCGGTTATGTAAATATTATATCCTGACTGATGATTAAATTAAATACGTGTTTCAAGTTAAAGCCAAACAAATTCAAAACACTATTTAGAAATGTCGAATGATAAGTAGAGATCATCACCACTCTGCATGGTAGTCCATGCAAAAGCTTATTAGGGTAGACGATTCCTGGCAAGAGCTTCGTCCTTCGTAGATTTGATTTAGAGAATTTTAGGCCAAGACTTTCACCTATTCTTAAAGATATGGAATGAATAGTTTGAAGCCTTTGCCAAAAAGTATGCATCTACATTTTTTAAATTATGCATTTGTCAACATTTTTTGAATCAGCAATTAACGCGAATCACTGCAGGTCCAATTAGGAGGAGCTAGTTTGAAGACACCAGGATTTTTGGCTACCAAAATCAATTATAGTTACTGATGCGGGTTGCAGGAATGATCACGATATATTATGTTCTGTGTATCTTCTTTTGTTCGCGCCCATGATCAGTACAGCAAGTTAACTTGAATGCAAGAGCGCGCCAATATTCTTGGCTTAGCAGCAGTGCACAGTGCTTTGACGTCGAACAATATTGGACTAAAATGTAAAACCAAGACTCAGGTCAACAATAAGTTCATAAGGTACTTTGTATCGCCAAGCTCAATTTCAGTCGCCTCAAGGTATGGCTACCGCCCATATATCCTTTATATATATATATATATATATATATATATATATATATATATATATATATATATATACATATATATATATATATATATATATATATATATATATACATATATATATATATATATATATATATATATATATATATATATATATATATATGTATATATATATATATATATATATATATATATATATATATATATATATATATATGTATATATATATATATATATATATATATATATATATATATATATATATATATATATATACCGTTTAGTTTACATCAGTAAAAGGAAATGTTAAACAATTCCAATAAATTGATAGACAAGGGCTGGTGATTTCAAAATTTAAAATATTATTTCAAATGGTAAAGTGCACCACTATGGTTTGATGGAGATATAATTCAGCCTTACAAAATGATAGGACTCGAAAAATGCTTATTGTCTTCTTTTGAATAAACTGACCTTCGTAGACTAGTAGGTAGTGTACTAGACTCATAGTGCGAAGGTCCCAGGTTCAAATCCTGCCGCAGAACTCTGGCAGTTTGTGTTTGATAAATAAACGGAGCGCACAACAAGCCTTCACTGGCTTAAGTGTATGTCGTATGACATGGGCTATCACACCCCTCCAATCAACCTAACCTAACCTCTTTTGAATAGAGTAAAAGAGTAATTAAACAAAGACTCGCAGGACCAAATCAAAACTGGCAAAGGGACAAAAACCATTTTTTTATTTTAATCAAGTTTTAAAGGCAAGAAACATAAATTAAGGCAAACCATAGGCTCCTAATGGCAGCAGAGGTTGATAAAAGGTAATACGATTTTCAATAACAGTAGCGATATTTAAAGACATTTCTTTCCTTCTATATAGATGAAAAGTTAAGCATTTTAGAAATGGTCGGCTTATTCCCCCTCATGTCTGCAAAATTTAGACTTCATTGAACATTTTTAAGCTTTTTGTAGGTCATTTTCGATTCGTTTCTAGCCAAACCATAAACACCTTTAACATCTATTTGAATTTTAATTGGAATTAGAATATATAAATAATATTATTAATTTTTTAATTCCATAGAAATGCTTTAAGCCGCTGCGAATGAATTAAATGGTGCCTTGATTTAATCATTCATTCATTCAAATCGGTATTTGATGAGCTTTTTACTCCATCAGCCACTCTATTGTTGCAGTATTTTCTTGTTCGTTGGGCCTGTAATCACAGTGTTTATGGCCGTGATGTTAAATATATTCACACCTGGTTTATTCACCTTTCATACCGTGTTAATATTTTTCATTTTTAATATTGTTATTAATAACTTCCATAAACTATTTTCTTATTACTTTTTTCCCCATTGTGCGATGATTAGCGTAACTTTCAACTTTTTTCCAGATCTGGCTGTTCCTTAACATTGTATTCGATTTTATCTTTCTATTTAATTTGGTTTTTGGTTTTATTGAAATTGGACATATTTTACGGCCAATACATTTACGCTGCCAATAATATCGGTATTAGTGCGAGAATAATATAAATTATGGCTAAAATATTATTGTAGCCTGGTTGAATGTAGTGGCTTCAATAAAATTTTAAATATACATGAGACCATTTTTATAGTTTGTGATTTAATTAAAATTAGTGTGAGTCTTATACAATAATCGAAAAAATGTGTCAATAAAAAGAAGTCATTAGATATTCTAATATTTAATTTAGATTCATTCAGAGACCCAGAATGAAGTTGTTACCCGTACTTCATTACGAATGGCAGTTTTAATGATGACATTTTTAATATAGTGAGATTTTCTACCATAGAAATTAAAAGATATTTCATTTATATAACAAATACGGGCGATACGAGCTTCGGAAGTGGAAGCTCTTTCAAAATGTTACTCTCCTTCCTTCACAATTAGGATTCTGTTTGCATCAGTTGAAGAGCTTTCTAATTTCTGTTTGTTGAATTTCTTTTTGGGAGAGTGCCAACCATTGCGGAAGTGAACTTGGCCGCTCACTTACCACATTTCACTTCAAGCAACGCAAAGGCAGGTGTGTTGAAAAGATTTGAAATCATAAGATCTGCATTTATAAAAGTTAAATACTTAAACGAGATTAGGGTCATGTGAACATGAATCGAATTACGAAGCTGATAGTGAAAATTCGTATTAATCCCTGTCTCGACTTACCCGAGTTGCAATAGAGTTTTGCCGTTAAAAATGAACCATTGAGCAGCACGTTAACGATTAGAACTATACCTACAAAACTTTTGACCCACCACTTGCTAATCGTATTAGCAAATGGATTAAGGCTTCTTTAGCCGACTGTAAGGGAATCATCTGATCGATATTGTTATGTTTCAAGTAACGAAAATGGTTATAGAGATGCCATGTAACATAAATGGAATGCACGAATCTGTAAAAAATAGAATTTCCTTACATACTGAAAATCCCCAAAACTGAAAACTCAATTTACATACAAAATTTAAATTGTGAATGTACGAAAAAAGAAAAAAATTTTGTATATTGCCTGGACATTTCTGTAAGTCAAGGTTCAAAACTACAATGTCCATCAGATCAGACTAAATATACATTCATATGTATGAACGTATGTACAAGTAACTCGAGTAGATTATTAGTATTTTTAACATCTATATACATATGTATATAAAATAGGATGTGTGTATGTATGTATGTATGTAACGTAATGGCTCCAAAACGGCTGGGCCGATTTTGACGAAATTTTCAGGGAACCTTCAGAATACCCGGGCGGGTGACACTGTGAAGTCCGATTTTTCGGTCTGTGGGCAATTTTCATATTGCACCACCAATGATATATAGTACATATATTAATTTTTTGTGCTTTTTTTATTTTATTTTACCTTTTTTTGAAAGCCGTTGCCATGTTCTTCAAAACGAGATATCGAACTCTTAAATCGGTTATGTAGTTCCGAAGATATTTACAAAAAATCTATGTTAATAATGATTCAATACCAAATTTTAAAACTTTCGAAATGTTGCATTAAAAAATCCGAGTTTTCCGTTTATTTACAAAAGATTTACATCATTCGATAACACATGATATTCCGCGCTTACTAAGGTGCAACATTGTACAATAAGTTAAAGATATATACATACATATAAAACAGGATATATATATGTATATAACGTATGGACTCCAAAACTTTATGATAGGTATTCAATGGATTTTTATTTAAAGGCCGTAAATTTCGTTAAAAGCTCAATTTAAATCGTGTGGTAATATAACACTAATGTTTGCTTAGGGCCAGCAACGCGGACGGGGTCAGCTAGTATTCCATAAAACTGAACACTTAAAGGCCCAAAAGAACTCTTTTAAATAAACATACTTAAGTAGTTACATCAATAATGCAATTAAATTAAGTATTTAAATGTAAAATAATTTTTCTTTTTACAACCTGATTGCTCTCAGAAATATTTATAACATGATAATATTTATTGAAGCTTTCACATATACGTCGAAAGCAGTCATTGTTGGCATAAACAGATCTATAGTATTTTAAACTTATCAGCTGGAAGTTACGGTCTAGTTGGAACGCAAAAGTTAATTTTACCAAGCAGGAACTCAGAATCGACATTTCCACGTATTAATCCAAGTAGACATGAAATGCTCAGCATTACTCGACGACTTTTCAATGTTGGTAACTTAATAAGACCAAGTCTATTGACATATGAAACTCCATCCAAGACCTCTTGAACAAAACATCAAAAATTGCTTTTAGACTAATTCAATAGAGTTTACATGAATGTTATAATAAGGATTCCATATAATTGATCCATATTCAAGAATAGGCGTGATATATGGGTCGGAAAACTCTTCGCACCACCGTATCATAAATCCAAGAACGCCATTAGCTTTGTTTACAGTTAACGCAATTTTTTTTTTTTTTTTTGCTAGTATGAATTTATTGTATCTTCAAACTGAACTAACAATAAGTGTTCAAATCTTAAGTGTAAATATTATAATTAGGCCCAACCAGTGTCGGACATAAACTTAGTGATAGTAATTAATAATACATAAATGTGTTAAGCACAAAAATATTCAAAAAATTCAATCTGAAGTGTGGCGTATTAAGGCCGTAGTATCCCTCTTTTTTAAGCGGATGTGTCCAGTGAAGTTCAAGATGTTACGAGCAAGGGGATTAGGATGGAACTCGAGTTTCGTTAAATATTTGCCTGCATATTTTGCAATTTCAGCGGTCACAAGTGGCATATTTAAATCACGATGTAAAATTGAATTTTTCATGTACCAAGGAGCCGATGTTATTAACCTTAAAATTTTGTTTTGCATACGTTGTATTCTCTCTACATTGGAAGCTGAAGCAGTGCCCCATAGCTGAATTCCATAACACCATATGGGTTTCAAAAGCGACTTGTATATTAAAAGTTTACAATCTAGACTGAGGGTTGAATTTCTACCAATCAGCCAATGTATGTGAGTTAATTTAAGTTTTATTTGTGTCAGCTTAGAGTCAATATGGTGTTTTCATGTAAGCCGTCGGTCAAGGTGTATACCAAGGTATTTTACCTGTGAATGTTGAGGAACAACTTGATTGTTGATTCGAATGGGGGAACAAGCGTCTCTTCGTAGGGTAAATGTGACATGAACACACTTTTGTTCATTTACTTTTATTCTCCATAAGTTCAACCACAGTTCCAACAGCTTAATATGTTCCTGAAGATAACGGGATGCCTCGTGAGGGTTTTCATGCATACTAAGGCAGGCTGTATCATCGGCAAATGTAGAGGTGAGGATATTACTGCTCAGAGGCATATCACAGGTATAAATTAAATACAAAAGTGGCCCCAGTATACTCCCCTGTGGCACCCCAGATGAGATAGTTTCGGGCACACTCATGAAGTCTCCTTCCACGACAGTGAACTTCCGGGCAATAATGTAACTTTCCAATAGATTCACAATGTTCATTGGTAGATATGTCTTCAATTTCAAAATCAGGCCCTCATGCCACACTTTATCAAATGCCTGAGAAACATCAATAAAGAGGGAAGAACAATACTTCTTTTCTTCAAATGTTCTTCTTATGAAATGAACCAATCTATGAGTTTGTTCAATGGTGCTATGCTGACTTCTAAAACCAAATTGGTGGTCCGGTATGCATCCATTATCAGCAAGAATTGGGGACAATTTTGTCATGAGCAGTTTTTCGAAGAGTTTTGAAATTGTTGACAGCAAACTTATTGGCCTATATGACTCAGCCTTAGTAAGATCTTTGCCCGCCTTTGGAATCATTTTGACCATGGCAAGTTTCCAGCTGTGTGGATAATACTCCAGTCGCAAAGTGCCATTAAAAATAAACAACAGGATTCTAATAGCAATACGAGGCAACTTCATCAGCATCTTGTTACTAATTCCATCAATACCCGGGGCCTTCTTTGCGTTGGTTTCAGCAATTAGTTTATTTACATCACGCATCTTAAACTTTATGGGTCGAGGGGGTAGAGCAACTACACTCGGCAAATCAACACCACCAGTACATGAGTTTGGGGTAAATACGTGTTTTAAATGCTCAGCAAATATGTTACCTTTTTCAGTATTGGTTCTTGCCCAACCTCCGGTAGAAGTGCGCAAGGGTGGTTTAGACTCAACGGGTGTTTTAAGTTTTTTAGCAGCGCGCCACAAGGAGTAATTAGATGCTGCTGTGACATCGAGACCTTCCAGATAGTTCTTAAGAGAAGCAGATTTTTCAGATGCAAGCAACTCTTGGAGTCGTTTAGTGCATTCTCTAAGTCTGATTTTATGTTGTGGTGATCTGTGCTGTTGCCGTTCCCTTCTAGCTCTTCTTTTTTCACATACGAGACGTTCAATATCCGCAGAATAGATTCTATTAAACCCAGTCTGCGGATGGGAGGTAGTGGCATGTTTAGCAGCCTGTTTAATATTCTCGGTAAGATTGGCAATGTTGAATTCGATATCATTGGGAGTTGTAAGCCTGATGTTCTCCGTACAATGACTACTGAGATATTTTTTGAACCCCAGCCAATTAACCTTATTTATCAACTTCGCATATGGGTGAGGTAAGTCACTTCTTAGTGGGCTACAAATTGTAACGATCGTGGGGGAGTGATCAGAGGAGAGATCATGAGAAGCTTCAACATGAATTAGATCCCTAGATATATTTTTCATGACGCCAAAGTCTATAACATCCGGAATTTTTTGTATATCAGTAGGCCAGTAAGTGGGCTCCCCACTAGAAATGACATCCAAACCCATTTTTGAAATTGTGTTGAACAATGCTCGACCTCTAGGTGTAATAAGACGCGATCCCCAGAACGTATGTTTTGCATTGTAGTCCCCAGCTGCTACGAAACAAGGTCCAAGAGTTTTGTAAAAATCCTCGTATTGATCCTCAGTGATTGAAAATCTGGGAGGGGAGTAAACTGATGATATTACGAGATTTGAACAGAAATTTTCGATGCAAATATTTGTTGCTTGTAGATGGTCTTCACAAGTGTTATCAAGAATATAGTGCTTTAATCTTGACTTTATTAGAATTGCTGATCCTCCGCATGCTCTTCTTCTCGGGTCCTTTGTATCATATAAGGTGTAGCTACTCATTTTAAAAAGGCTTCTCGAAGTCAAATGAGTCTCAGATACCAACATTATATCAATATTTTTTACCGTGAGGAAGTGCTCAAGTTCATAATTGTGTTGGCGAATGCCGTTTGCGTTCCAGAAACATACTTTTCATATTTGTCATACTAGTCATATTTGTTGTAAAGTTGTTTATAGTTTGCACCAAATTGTCAATAGTAGCTTCAAGGCGAGTGAAATTAAAGCTTGGGTTTGCATTTGTTGTATTATTTGGTGGTGACACTTTTTGAACGGGAATAGAGTTGATCTTCACAGCGTCAGCATACGATACATGTGAAGTGATTGGTTGGACCATTAGGGGATGAGTAGTGGAGAACGTATTTCTTGCTTGAGCTGGAGTTACTTTAGGCTTTTGGTTCATAGCTTGTTTAACAAAAGAAAATACAGGACATCCTCTGTAGTTAGCAGTGTGATTACCTCCACAATTACTGCACTTTTTTTCCTTTTGATCCTTTGGCTTATTGCAAATAGCAGTGTTGTGTAATTCACCACACACAACACAAACAGTAGGTAATTTACAATAACTTTTCGTATGGCCATATTCTTGACAATTATGGCACTGTACGGGTCCTGAGCGCTTGTGTGGTTCTTCGACTGTAATTTTCCGGTATAACAGATATTTTAAATTATAAAGTGGATGGGTCTCATTTTTCTTCAATATTACATCGTTTGGCTCCAGTTCAACGCGAAATAGGGGTTGGGGGATCTTGTCCCTGTTTATTATGTTGGATACATTTTTTACCTTGAATCCTTGGAGGGTGAGAGCATCTTTTATTTCAGCAGGGACAACGTACGAATCTATGCCCTTCAGTACGACCTGTAAGCCTTTAGCGCTCTTGAGCTGGAATGTGTAAAAACTTGTATTATTTTTCTCAAATTCAGTAACCATTTTCCGGAAGTCTTTTTCATTATATATTTGAACTTTTGTTTCGTCAATGTTACCACGTTTTATTGGAACAATGTGAAATGCCTTTTCACCAATGACCGAGATTAGTTTTTTTATAAGTGTGTTAGAATTTTTTTTGCCTAAGATAGATTGGTGGTGGTTTCGGGGTTTTTTTCAAGGATTCTTCGGGTTTGTCGCTGTCATCTTGCAATATTTTGAAACGGTTTTGACGGTTAGCTGCGTCGATATCCCTGGATATCTTGGGAACAGATGATATCTTTGAAGAATTTGGGCTTCGCCCGCGCTTTACCACTGTTATATATCTGTCCATTCCGAGAGGCACCTTAGGTTTTTGACTACTGTTGTCTGTAGTGATAACTTGGTTAAGTGATGAACACGAGCTCGGAGCGGATAATGGCGCTGATTTAAATAAAGAAGTACTAGGCAGCGGTAATGTTAGAGAAATACTACTTGGCATCGGAGTAAGCGAATTTGATCGCTCACGTAAAATTGGCTTTGCCGTTAGAAAAAGACTGTCATCAATTTTTTTATTTTTATTGTTTGCATTAAGAGCTTCAGAACTCACAGTAAAATAGGCATTTCTGCCATTAGAACTCACTTCACAATTGTTTGTTTTTGAGGTACTCATGCAGAGTATTCCTCAGTCACTTTGTTTACGGTTGTTTTTGTTGTTTCAGATTATATGAAAAATGTTATTAGTGCAAATAAAGCAAATTACACAAAAAACCCGTACTTATTACGAATCAGTACTTATTACGTATATTTTTTTTGTTTGTATTTTTGTTTGTTTAGTATGTAAAAATAACTCCGCTAACACGTCTGTTCACTACGAAGGTTCAACAAGACTGTTAACGCAATGTGATCACGAAAATTAAGCCTGTGGTCTAACCGAATACCAAGATCATTAATGCACTTTTTCCAGTGCACCATAATTAACATAATAGATAGAATCTAATTTATTAATTCTGAAGAATGACATGTGTTAAAAATTTTTAATATTTAAGTCCATCAAATTTATTCTACGTCACTGAGAAAATTTTTCAATATCAGACTGTAGTAAAAGCCGACCGAATTTTGACATCATCTGCATACATTAGTACATTAGAATGCAAAATAACGGAAGGTAGATCATTTACAAATAAAGTGGACAGTGAGGACCAAGATGAAAACGGTTTCCTTGTCGATAAAAAATGTATACCCGATGATTGTGATCGTATGTATTTTTAGAATACGTTGCAGCGAAGAAATCAGCAAACATAAGTATTACTAATCAAGGTGTCATCATCAGCGCTATGAGGACCAAATTGCAGAGTCTTAGGATAGTCACCAGCACGACGTTTAGAGTTGAAAAATTAATAAAACGGGTTAGATTTCAATTTTGATCTCATACGATCATATGCCAATTTATTTGCAATGTTGTAATCAGAGCGTACAATATAGTAATTTCTGAAATCAGCTGAAGTTCCAGACCTTTTATATTTCTTGTAAAATTTGTTTTTCTTATTTTTAGCATTGGTTAAAAAGTAAAGGCTCCGTGGTGGACCTTGATTACATCGACTGATTGTTTTGGGAACCGTTTCCAAGATAAAGTGGTGTAGTACTGAGTAAAACTTAGAAACATTATCATCAAAATTATTACCAAAAAAATGGTATTCCAATTAACATTAGATAACAAATAATCAAGCTTTGTGCAATTTGCACGCGAAAAGCAGTAGATTTTGTTGGGTTTATATTTGTTTCTATTTGAAGGTAGTACCGATTTGTTTGAAGAGCGATAAATTTCAACCTCCATTGTGGGATGGTAATAATCTTCAGGACACGTAATAGGAAGTGAAGTATGTACGTGTGTATTCACCGGCTGATTAACAAAAGTAGGTCCAGAAGTCTCCCACATGCATTTTGTACATGGTTAACTTGGAAGAGTCCACTCCCAAGCAAAGATAGGATAAATTCGTTTGAAACGGTAGGTATTAAAAACTGGGTTCCAAAGGTTTATTCTACAATATATTAGGAAGATTAAGGTCTGCAAGTACTACAAATATATCATGTGGCTTAGATTGTTGCAAAGCAAAATTAATAGCATAAAAGTGTGCATCGAAAATATCAGAAGAAGCGTTCGGAGGAATGTAGGAGCATGTAACAAACAAAACTTGATTTGTAAGTCTAATTTTGGCTTCAAATTCGGTTTTATCTCTGTGTATAAATTTAATACGTTCACATGGAAATAAATTTAATACGGCAATAAGGATGTGGAAAAAATAATTGTATGTTGAAGTAGAGTGAGTGGACGGCCACTCACCCGGAAATTCCATTTGTAAGATATATGTATATCTAACTAATTATATATGCTAAGCAATCATATATATTGATCGTTATATTTTTTACGAATTATTTATCAATACTTAAACTTTAATAATGACAAAACTATAATAACTTGTAGAATTAATATTAAAGTAAGCAGCTTCTTATTCTCCGTCATATATAAATAAATGTATATTTTTTAACGTGGACACATAATCATTACAAAAAATGAACATGTGAAAATAAAGCCAAGGTTCTATCGAAGTTAGCGGATGACAGCAGCATAAGCCATTCTTACTCATTTGACCATAGGCCACGTCCGTTGGAGATTAGGGCTATGAGGCAAAATATGGTTGATTCAATAAATCAAGATCTTGCAACAATCTCCGAATGGAGTCATACGAATCGCGTCGATTTCAATGTTCGGAAAACTCAATACTGTATGCTTACGCATAAACGTATGACCGTACATGCTGCTCCATCTGTAATTATGGATGATATAAATATTGAGGAATCAAAAGCTCTTGATGTTCTTGGCATGAAAATTCAGTATGATGTTCGATGGACTGAGCACATTTTTCATATCGCCAAAGAAGCATTCAAGTGTCTCGGTTTTTTAAGACGGTGTAAGAGATACTTCACCCCTTCTGATATCCTCACTATTTATACCACCTACATCCGGCCGAAAATGGAATACAACTCTCATGTATGGGTCAGTGCTTCAAAGTCTATTTTGAAGTTACTGGACGAAGTACAGGAGAGGGCGAAAAGACTCATTGGTGACAATAGTGTAGCCAACTCTATTGACTCACTGGAGTATCGTCGCAACGTGGGATGTGTTACGCTGTTTTATCGTTACTTCTATGGAATGTGCTCTAATGAGGTAAGGGAACATATTCCCAACGGCTCGTATGTGGAACGAGCTCCCGGCAGATATCTTTCCTGCCATACCCAGCGTTAAGAGATTCAAATCGAATGTCCACAAGCACTACTCCCCACTAGGATAGGGTGAGCAGGATACTCTATCCTATTTTCCTAGTTCCAGCACAATGCACTGCATAAATAGAGGTCATTCCCTGAGTACTGGTCCAGTTGCAATAAAAAGTTCTTGATAGTTAAAATACCTCAAGGCAATATATTAGATCCTATTTTGTCCCTGAAATATTCCTCTGACGTGCCAATAAGGAATTATCATCACATATCAACGTTTGTTGATGATACCGCTCGTCTAAGCGTCCATGAAAATCAGCAGAAACAAACCCAGAAAATTGCTGGAATACATGGAGTATAAAAGTGAAAGACAACAATGTACATGTATTTCCATCAAAACTGATGGTGAATATAAACCACAACACAATGAAATCAAATAACCGGCAATCCGTTTGATCGTCCTTCAATTTGGAAATCACACATACGCAACAAGTTCATCCAAAGGAATTTAAAGGCTGTTCAAACGAATTCGCTTTTGGGAAGAAATTCAACACCAAGTCTAGATTGCAACTTCTTCTATACAACATGATCCCAAAAGCAAATTGGTGCTATGGAATTCAGTTGCGGGCCACTGCTTCAATATCCAATATGTAAATAGTTTCAAAGCGCCAAAAATAAAAATCGCCAAATTATTACAGCCTCTACATACATCAAGAAACTATAGTATCACCCAAAACCCAATAGGATGCAACTTTTCACATCACTCTGCTGAGAAGTCCAGACAACACAGAAGAGCAGGCAAAACTAGTGTTTGTTATTTTTCTAGTATTGGCAGGACTTAAATAATTAATAATATTACATTTTTTGTTATTTCCATTCACAATAAAGATTCAATAAATAAAAATAGTTCTAAGAAAATTGTGATGGAGGGCTGTCCGTTGGCTTCCCACGTTCTAACTTACAAGTGAATGGGCAGTCAAAGTGTTTGGAAATGTATGATTAGAACGTCAAACAGAATTGTTGGTTTCATTAAAAGGTATTCAAATAAAATGCAACGTCTTCTCAGCAACAAAGAGTTCCCCATCTGACGAGCTTACGGCGGCAATACATTTTGGTACTGCAGCTGAATACAAAATGGCCGTTCCATAGTAGTGTATTGGAAGCTCTCTGCAATGTGCTAAGAAAAGCAGATTTTTGCAAAGAATACTTTATATTGAATTACGATGTCATTTGCTTTTACACTACTTCACACCTAAACCAAGGGAACGGTGAAGGCAGTAAACTGGAATGGAAGAATCGTGTTTAAGCACGTCGTGGACTGGATAGGGATAATCTTTTCCAAAAAATGCGAAAACAGTTCTACCTGCATCCACAGTCATGACGTCTATTTTCTGAGATACGCGTGGGATAATTTTTATTGATTATCTTCAAAAAGCAAAAACAATCAACGGCAATCATTATATTAAATTATTGCGGCGTTTAAATGATGAAGTTATAGAAAAAATGCCGTATTTAGCGAAAAAGAAGGTTTTATTCCATCAAGACAACGCACGAATTTACACATCCAATTCAGCTAAATTTAGCTCTCCCGACCTGCTTTCTGTATCCGAACTTGAAGAAATGGCTCGGATGTAAAACATTTGGCAACAATGTAGAGGTGGAGTCTATGGTTAATGGACATTTTAAGGAGCGAGACAGTTCTTACTATAAACAGGTTCTCGAAGCTATTGAATATCGCTGTATCGAGCTAAAAGAAGAAATTTTTAAAAAAATTGTTTTGGTTTTTCTTTATTAGGTCGGCTAATTCAGGGATCTCCCTCGTTTCGAACCATTCAATATTGCGTTAATTTGTGCTTTAATTGTACCGCCTTTACTGAAGCATTATAATTTTTTCACTGCATCCTACTGACGATTCCTTGAAGCCAATTTTCGAGTATAATAATTGAAAATTTTTCGTTCAGTAGCAAATGTCATGTTCTATTCGCTGAGGACAACTCCCACGTCATCGTAATTATTTTTAAGCGCGGTCGGGGTTGTATTTTTGTTGCTTAGCCTTCGAAAGCTTTGCGTCTCACTTTCGCGCGTACAAAAATCCAGTTTTGTGCGTCAGTGCTTCCTACGATAGTGTAGGTCGAATAGCACGTATCTTTAAAGATGTAATCTGGCATTCGATTTTGATCTGCCTTATTAGACTATAAGGATATACCCAACCTGCCGAAATGAGTGTTGAATACACTACAATTTACATAATCACAACAACGACAAAATTCTGCTAATAGTACCGATGAACAAGGTCGCTGCTATTTGCATTAGTACACCGACATTATTCAGGGACAAGTGGTATGCCTTCATCACTAAACAGTCCAATAACAACTAACACAGGGTCACTCTAATGCACCTCAGAAAAAATTATGATGTTGATGACGCGACCTGAACGGATATCGATCGAACCCTCGTTCTCAAGCATAATTTGCTTTATGATCGACCCAACTACACCCCCAATAATGATTTCTTAGGAGGAATCACCCTCATAACTGTTTATAACTCATAATTGCTTATAATTCATTGGCTATAACAGGTCTATTTAAGATGGCATTATGTGTATGGACATGGGTTGGATCTGCAGATCATGACGGTATGCGAGATGCAGAGCTGAATAATGAATTCAAACATCGCAGTCTTCTCTATAGAAAATATGAAAAGATGGAACTGATTAGTGCAAAATTTGTTGCTGCTTTCAGGCGACCGTAAAAAATAGAAAAAAAGTTAGTAATGGGTGATTTTGTAAGATTAAAAAAACATAAAATTTCCAGAAATGTATGAAATCTTTATTTGAATGGATAGAAAGATGTACATATATAGTTAAATGCTTAAAGATGATTTCATCTACATACATGTCGACCGCGGCTACGCCTTAATTGGTTCATACACTGAGTCCGATTTTGGCATACTCTCCCCAACTTATCGGCTGATATCTCACAAAAAATAGTATAGAGGCGTTAAATCGCACGATATAGGCGGTCAATTGACCGGCCCCAAACGTGAATAAACTGTTCACCGAACTCGCTTCTCAATTGGGCCATTGTTTCGCGTGGTGTGTGGCATATGGCACCGTCTTGTTGAAACCGCACGTCAGACAAGTCCAGCTGTTCTATTTTGGGTAAAAATAATTTTAGTCATCGCACGGTTGTGGTCACCATTAACAGTAAAGTTTCTGCCTTCGTCGTCTATGAAAAAGTACGGTCCAATGATGCCAACGGCATATAATGCACACCAAACAGTGCATTTTTGTGATGCAATGCTTCTTACTGCTCTTCACATCAAATACGGAATTTCGCTTATTCACGTACCCATTCAACCAGAAATTAGCTTCGTTGCTAAACACAATTTCCCGATAAAAAAAGTGGATCTTCATCCAACTTTGCAAGCACCCATTTACCAAAAGTTACCCGTTGTGGTTTCAATTCGTGCACCAGCTATATTTTAAAAAGTTTTACAACCAAATCTTCCGCAAAATCTTCCACGTAATGGAGTAACCGAAAGGCGATATTTTCCGCACTCTACGTATGCGTGAGTGCGAAATTTAGTCACAAGATTCCGAATAGTTGCCTCAGAAGGTCGCACAACTTAACCATAAAATGGAAGAAGTGGACGATGCACTTTCTTAGCCGATAATAAATTTTTATAACACAATTCCACAATCTGCAAGCGTTGTTTGTTTGCAAGTCGATTCATGATTAAATTATAGACTGAACTGAAAACAGCTAATCTGCCAAAAACAGTGTTGCCAAAACAAGATGCTAAAAAATCACCCTTTAGGTAATGTATAAAACTTCGTTCATATCTAAAAATATGACTGACGAGTTCTCCTATTCGTCTTTTTCAAGTGAATGATGATATTTGAACAATATTTGACCAAACGATAGACGTTAGTGCTGATAAAATGCAATAAAAATAAATGAACGCCATTCTGTAATGGAGTTTGATAAGGTTTGATCTCCACCCCATCAAGAAAAATATACCTTTTAATTTACTATACATATTGATTCATAATTTCTCATATTAATTTCATTAAATATTGATTTCTCTTTTGCTTTAGTTTGGAAAATTTTCAAATCATCGACGCAAATCAGTACCTGACTAATAGTCCTTCTATGGCAGATTGGGTTATCTTTTTATTATCAGTCCAATTAAACTGCTTTCGAAAATAATCTTCAAATGTTTTATTAATATACTTGTGATGACGTGCAAGTTTCCACTACGTTTCTAAAAATCTTTTTCCACTGTGTTCACATTTTGGCTTCGAGGGATGATATCTTATCTCATTGTAATAATTACCTAGAAATTGTCAGCTTTCATTTAGAAGTTCTTGCAACACTTGAAATGTAATTAAATAATCTCTGGTTAAACGAACATTTGATTACTCCCAGACTCTTGTTTCGTTTTCCTTTGTTCTAAATGGGATTTATTTTATTGTATCAAATATTACATCTATTTTGTTGTAGTTGCAATAAAATTTTGTTAAGATTTGCCACAAAAATATCTTAAAAGTCCGTCCAGTGAGTGACTTCAAATTGTTAAACAAGTTATTGTTGTTGTTATTTTATCACTTATCAAAGATTCGGAGCGTAGCGCAGTATTGAATTGAATTTGTTGTCGGGAAATCTTTATCAAACGAGCTCATAAATTTTGTTTGGGGATGAAAATCACTCACACCAGTGGCATGATTCAACTTTTCCATTTTTTTGGTGTTGAAATAATTTTTTCCTTTCCTTATAACTTTCCTAGACGTAATCAAGCAAAGAATGTATATGAAAATCTGAACAGATTGTTATAATTGAGTTTTTCCCTGACCGTCTACTTTTGCCTGCGTTTCGTGTCGCCCCATTTGCCGTGATGAGTATGGTGGGGAGGTAGAGGAATCCGGGCCAACTCTCTATTAGAATGTTTTGCTGTTACTGACACCAAATATGATGATGACGATATAATAATAATGATACTTAATAAATATAATATTCTGCAGCATATAGTGGCAGAATGTGCGTGTGTGTGTGTGTATGTTTGTTTGTTTTATTGGGGGTGAGTGACTTTTAATTTACTTTAGAGTCCTCACCGCAACACGGATCCCTTGAGTATAACATCACTGCCACATCATATCATATACAAGCATGAGAAGAAATTTATTTAACTGCGTGCATGTATTACGATTGTGTTCATGTACCAGCGATGGCTGCAAAAAGAGCAGCCAACGAAAATTTTAAAATCTACTTTTTGCTGTCACACTGATTTATCTAGTTAAAATGTTATGGGCAGGGAAACCAGAAATGTACTGTAAAAAATACTTTTACACGCCTTAAATATGCAATAAGTAAGACCAATTTAAGAAAACAGCATCCAAACAAGTCATGAAAATGCTGAGATTATGATCCGGAAGTAGTACAAAATGGGATCATTTCCATTAATTTTAACATGACCTTGTCACTGCCGTATGTCGTCGTTCTTATCGTTCTTTATTTTTACCGATTTGGGAGTTTTGTTTATTATGTTCCCATATATGGGTTTTTTTGTATTAAATTATTTGTGGTCATTTATCCTTGTGTAAAAATAATTCTATCAATTGTGAATTGAAGAAAATTAATGTTTTTGTTTAGGTTTAAGCAAATAAGTGTTTTTAAGTGATTTCAAAATCTAAAATCAAATTTCACATATTGTGAATTTTGTATTAAATTTTGATTTTGTAATAAAATTTTGTTAACATGATTTTTTATTGTAAATTATAGAAAGAAAACAAAAACAATAAAATAATGAAGTTCATAACAATTCCGGAGACAATGCCACTATTGTGAGGTGTTGTACTGCATCCCAGTTGGTGAGCCGATATGTTAAACAGATTTCTTATTAGCCATTACCTAGTATTCACTAAAAATTTTAAAGACTTTCCGATTTTTACTCTATTTACACTAAGAATTTTTCATATAATTTGTTGCATGAAACTTTATCCATTTCTCAATATAAGGTACAGTTGGTATAAAAATGTTAAAAGAAATCGTATAAAATAGCTTCATTATCCCTCCTATCAGTGAATAAGAGATGTTGCGTGCAGCAATTTTCAAAAAACAAAATCTAAATCTTTCTTGTAACACCTTGTATTTGCAACCTCATTAAATTTCTTAATTACAGCACAGAAAATGTTTTAATTATTTTTCTAAGACCAGAATACGGGAAGCATTCGAAGAAACTTAAATTTCATGTAATTGATGTCATAGCCATCCGCTTAATAGTCTATAGCACTTAGACTAAAAATTACTCTTGAAGGCTAAAAATGAAATGGTTTTAAGCCAAAATATTTATTGAAGAGACTGAAGCTATAGTTTGGCTTCTATTTTAAGTTTGTGTAAATGTGCTTTAATATCCACTGAATCATGAATAAAAGAAAATTTGTCTTGTTTTTCAAAAGGTTTTGCAAAATAAGGGGAAAACAATCAATTAAGAATTTTTGAATATGTGAATTGTCAGATATTATTCGCGATTTAATAATTTCTTAAACTTAATTTATTTTATGGAATTTCATAATTTGCTTAAGTGCTGAGAAATCAAATTAAAACTATTTCAATTAAGTGGAAAACAAAGGACTAAGAAAAAGCATGGTAATGAACCTGGTGTTTGACTAGGGTAGTATTGCGATAATGGAACTGGATCTCTTCTAAGAACATTCACATTTTTCTCTAAGTGGTCTACACAAGCAGCTTTAATTTGCATAGAATTACGCCACCCAAAAATTGCTGACAAGCATGAAATACACATGAACACTGAGAATGGGGCGTAACTGACTCCGAAAGTAACGTTTTGTAGGTTGCTGCTAAATTTAGGACTAAATTTTAATTTTCTCTTGTTGACTTTAACCTCATGTGTCCCTTCTCCATAATTGAAAAACATAACAAACATTTTTCTGAATTTAAAATATAGTTTCTGAAGTCAGTAAACTTTCGTTATACGTAAAAATTTCGTTGTAAAAAAATTATGAACTGTTTTCCAGTCCAGTTTTCATTATATTGCAAAATAGTTTTCCAAATTAAGAACCAAAAAAAAAGCGCACAAAGATCAATTATGCCAAGATATTGAATTTTTCTTTAAAAAACTTTTAATTTCTGGATTTAACAGTAAAGAAATACAGCAGCAAGGAAATATTTCCATATCTCCAAATAGTTGAAAAACTAAAGTTTATGAAAAAACAGATGTATTAGAAATGCTTTTCAAATACACTGCAATATATAACAGACAATGGAATGAATTACACTTGAAGTACTTCCGAAAAATCGTTTTTCATTACTTTGTGAACATGATGTCGAATGCATTGAATAGAATAAAAAGAACTAAAATTAGTTAATTTCATCCAAATTTAGAACTTGATTTATAGGGACTACATGATTTACGAGTATCGCCGTGGTCGTGAGTGCCTCAACGACAAAATGTGTTGAATGTGATAAAATATGCGAAAATATCTACTAACAAATTGGTGATAGTATTTATTGATGTACATAAATATTCCCTGCATGTCAACAATTAAGAAATGGAATATTTGTGGTTTCCCTGCATTAATTTCAAAATCATCGTTGACTGGTTTTCAGGATGTGGACTCATGTACGAATTATTTTTTAGTAAATAAAGTCTAATTCCTGAAGTCCAATCCGGGACATCTATGAAGTGAGAATTGAAGAGAAAACTGACTATCCCCGACGACTCTGGTTTGTTATTTTTTTAATTGTATTTTTTATTAAAAATGTCATGACCTTTTCCCACATCATCAATCAAATGCTTCTGGACTTAAATTAGAAACTGATATCAAATAATAACCAAACATCTTAACTTATCAACTTTTTATTTATTTCTCAATTTAATAGCTCTTCAGTTTTGTCAATGGGAAATTTTATTAAATTATTTCGAATAGTTCACATACTCGTAATATTATTTTTTTCATTAAATCATCTCATAAAATAATAATTTTTTAATCTAGTTTTTAAGTCACTGTGCAGGCAGAGAGGTTGTATATACGAGTAAGTTGTAATCCCTACATTATTCCAATGGAACTAGACAGAGTATAGGTAATAGTATTTAAGCATTTACTCTATTATTGTAGGGCGCGGTGTTGGCAATTGGGCAGTCTATTCGTCTGTCCATATTGAAGAGTGATATTTACTGAGAAGATCTGACAAATTAAATAAAAGTGTTATGACTTTGTTGCTTGTTGATGATTCCTAGAAACCATAGCTCTGAGAAGCGTGTCATTTGAAATCAGGAAGAGCTTAACTTAGAAATGAGCAAAACAACGACCACAACTTCTATTTGTTTTAAAACGTTTTAGTTTCGTGTTGATAACGAAAGGATGATTTCCTCTTTAAAGGAGGAAAAATTTTTTTTTAAATCAATCCATTTCCAGTTCGAGCAAAATCGGCTTTTCCAAATCATATTGCAGAAAACATGATGAAATGATACAATTATCGAAAAATCTAGGAGGCAACATCCATAACGTGGACTGGTAATGTATTACCAGATTTGCTTCTCTACCCCAATGACTTTAAAAATTTGCTTTTCACACAAGAACCTCTTCAAAATTTATACGAGGTGTGATCTAGACTCTTGATTTGAATACAAAAAATTTATTTATTCACCACTATTCATGTTGCCTAATTCAAAGCAGTTAATTCAACTAATCCTCGAAAAACTTCTGAA
This sequence comes from Germaria angustata, assembly GCA_963681545.1. NCBI lineage: Eukaryota > Metazoa > Arthropoda > Insecta > Diptera > Tachinidae > Germaria > Germaria angustata. The sequence goes on from OY813001.1 coordinate 72,059,846, forward strand.
AAATGCTTTTCGAGACTTGAGCTCATTTAGCGATGCAGCCTTTATTTCCGCAAATCTGCGTACTTTCATTGTCCTCTTTAGTTTCGGAAACAGAAGATATTCGGAGAAGCAAAATCTGATGAATATAGTGATTCTATAACGGCCGACGTGCAAACACGTCTCATTTCCAAAACGTCCTATTGGTGATTTAACGATTCAATGATTTTTATTCATTCAAAGCTTTCGTCAGTTATTGACGTTCTGGGTCATCACTTGGTGCGACTTCGTCAACAGCACCTTCTCTGCGTTATTGGAAGAATTTGTATCACTTGCCAATATTTCTCATAGTAGAAAATTGGCTGTAGGATTCTGCATCCATACTTTTTGTACACACCTCGTACATGCCCAGATCTGTTGTTGTGCTACAAATATCCGCCCCCATTCCGCACTTGATGCCGAATACAATGACAAGTGTTTTCTACAAGACCAAAAAACAAGAGAAATAAAGAAACAACAGAATCACAAACCTCTAGTGAATTAAAATGTGTTAAAAATCTACAACTGCAGATGCATGTTGTATGAAAGATTGTATGTTTCGAATGTACATCTTTGGGGGTAACAAAAATTAATAATTTACGACTGAAGCTACAAAAAGAAAAATGTTGCTTACAGATACACTCGCAACTACTTTAGAAAACATCATTAATTTGTTAGACGGAGATTATCAAATTTTTATTGTTATTAATGACCAACAACTTATTAATGCATTAAAACTTAAAAAAAACTTTAAATATGAAAATATCCGATGGATGATGGTGCATCACAATGGAAGGAGGGGGTGGGGTTTGGAACCACAGTTTAATAAAAAAAGTGTTGACAGCAAAATACACACCACCTCAACACGTTATAAAATGTAAATGATGGATTTAATACTAAATGGATTTTCAATTCCTTGCAACATGTTGCGCATATTAAATGAGTTTTTGTTGGAGTTTTATGCACGTACTGGCATCTTTCAAAAAAGTCTAGGTATACATTCGAGCAAAAAGTTTATATTTAAATCTGAAAAACAATGATATTTTATGTAACTTAACCTGCGGAAGGAGATCTACAAGTCCATAAAAAAATACAGATACGAGTGATTCTCCGTAAATTGCAAAAAAAATATCCATAAGTTTAACAACTGGAACAACGAATTTTGTTTTCTCTGGAACAGAGTCATCCGGTTTGATTGCTCGTGTATTGAAGGGAATTTGTGGTTGACTAATTGATTTCTAACATCTCGGGAGAAAGAAAGTGATATAAATTATCACAGCACCGTCGTAAAAATAAATAAAATCTTTGCAGTATCTTCCGCCAGGGGCAGATTAATATGGAGAGGAGGTAAGCCAGATGCACAGAAAAAAATTTTGACCAAAATTTTGCTTAATTTACTCAATTTGAATTCGAAATGGACGACCCTCGCATGACGCCAAAGTCATTTATTACTACTATTCAGAAAACATTTTCCTGCGGATGGTGAAAAAATTATCGAATATTGATTTTAAAAAATTACGATTTCCTAGAAAGTTTTTGCGAATTTTAATTAAAATTTTACTGAATTTTTGCACGACTTTTTAAAATTATTTTTTCGATCTCAATCATATACTAAAATTCAGTAAATACCCATTAATTCTAGTTCATAAATTTTCTAAATATTCTTCTTATTGAACTTCTATGAAAGAAGAAAGACTGGGCAAGCACAGGAGCATTATTTTTACAAGTCCATTTTTATTTTTTACAATACGATAAACAGAGTTATACCAGAATTTCTTCAAATCACGGATTCAGTAATTCTTCATTAGTTCTTTTTCATGAAATTCCTCAACATCAAGTGGATGATCATCTGCGACAGTGACTTCAAAGAATTTAATGTGGATTTACGTAGAACTGCATGGAAGCCGTATCAGAAGAGGAACTGGCTTAATAATAATTAAATAGCCACAGTGGGATTCGAAACACCTGTAAATGAGGCATAAGGGGAATTCCTGATCTCCTCTCCAGTCCAATTGGCCTTTCAGCCTATTGGACAATCTTCATAAATAATTGACTGCGAAAAACTTCTTTCAATATTTCTCTTATGAATCAAAAATGGAAAGCAAGGCCTTCTGATACTCGAAAGTGATGAGCCGTTTCTTTGTCTCTATGTTCCGGATGATACGTATGACTATAAAAAACGGAAAGTCAAAAATAGTTAGCAAGGACTTTAAGGCTAACAAATATTTGCTAAGGAATTGCATTCCAAACACATTTTAAATATTTCTTTTAAGCCACTTTGCAATTTGTGTATAAAAAAAAGATTACAATTTAATTAGAATGATCAAGCGTATTATATAATAAACTATTTTAAATTATTACGGGTCCCTATCGTGATATCGTCCAGGATATAAATGAAATAAAAACAGCAAAAGTTTTAAGAATAAAGAAATATTCAAAAAATATATTTTACTCGATTAAAGAGTGAATTTCAATATCGAGTTTTTTATATTTTTGTACATCAAAAAAAAATATATTTTCTGTAGTGATTCAATTCGATTCAATTGTAAAATTTATTGATCCCAGAAAAGAAGAACTACAAAAGAAGTCAACATGGCCCACAATTTATGAGCCGGAAGTAGTAAAAATTGGGATCTTTTCCAATAATTTTAACATAAGCTTGTCATTGAAAGATGTTCACTTTTTGGATCCTATTCACTGAATCTGAAGTCATCCTCAAGACGTTATGAAGAAGCAATTCTTTGGGGCTTTTGCACATGTTGCATAGTTCAGCTATTTTGACAATTAAAGAATAAATATAAATTTATCTGCTTCAATTAAACCGAACTGGTATTAAGGTGTTTGGTGGCTGTGGATTTTCTTAAGCCCAGTACGGAAAGCTTGACTTGATATGAGATTTGTTTTTGATTTTAAGCAAAAACAAAAATAGGTTTATTAAAAATGGACTTGATTAAAATCAGAACTGACACTAGATTTGTGGCTTCTAATCCAAGCGATACCATGCGACGTGATTTGTTTCTATTTAAGTCCAGGAGCAGACATAATTTTTGTTTATTTAAATTTTAATATTCTTTCCATCCATTTCCAATTAAAATTTTTTAATATCCGACTTGGTCTCGGGTCTTCTACAACAACATCTTAAATATCGACAACGCAAATCAATATACACGTAAAATAATTGAGGGTTTTAATACTCGAATTGTAGAAATTCCACGATAGACTTAGACTTATTAGTACTTAATCTTTTAAGTTTGAAATTACAAAAAAATAACGATTTTTTTCTTCCTGTGTGTAAATACATGCATATGTACATATATGTACACTGTCATTTCGGTTTTCGTCACTTTTTAAATGTTTGGCTCAATCCGCTTCGAGCCGTTTTTATTTCGATTTGAGTCGCAACATACGGTTGGATTTTTTTGTTGAGGTCATAATCACATGGCAGCAATTTTTCTATGTCGATGTAAAAAAGGAATCCCCATATTGTTCTATTAGGTGGGTTATTCTAAGCATAGTTGCGTGTGAGAAACTAAAATATGAGTGCATAATAAAAAGTGTTGTTGTTGACTCAATAAAATGAAAGAAATATAAAGAAAAAAATTTAAAAATAAATTCAGTAGTTGGGAACTAAAATTAGATGTATGTATGTATGTATTAAAACGTTTTGAGCCGGTATGAAAAGCTGTTGCCACTTGACCCAATCAATAAAAATCAGTTCATTTATACAAAAGAAAATCAATTCGTTTTGTATCATTTCATCTCGTATCATATTTTTCTGGTACATATCAGCGACCCGAGTCATATATTTATGAAAAACGATGTAAAACTTAATAATTCTCCGATAACATTGCATGAAAAGAGAGAAAAGGATACGTGGGAGATATTAAAGGAAATGAAAAGGAGTTACAATCAGTACACAAAACTATAATCTCAGATATACTTAATAAGTTTTGCTCTATTCCAATCATAAATGTGTCTGCAACTTGGTTTTTAAAATATATGATATAAGGACTCACCTCCTTGCAACGAGTTGTTGATATGAAATATATACGGCCGGTAGGCACGTCCTTGCATGAAATTGGATATATAAATATCCTTGTACATACCGAAACAAAATATGTCACCGAACTTATGATTACGATTGTCTTCTATAACGCATGCAAATTATTCCTCAATGCAGTACCCAAGGATGTTCACCATCCATTCTCTTCTGTTACAAACTCTGAAAAACAAACTGTGCATCGAAGGATGCAATGCAAGTTACGTCGAATATATAAACTCATCGCGGATTTGGTTTTATTTCCCTATGATTCTCTACCATCAGTTTTCTAATAAATTGTAACATGAGTAAGAAATGATATGTTGCATACACAGAAAGAAAAATACAAGCAAGCAAGATAAAAGAAATAAAAATCAAAGATTGAATTAGGAAAAATTCATTCCTCATAATATCGCTTGGAATTATTATCAAAAAATCTGCTTGATGGCCCTGCATCTTAAATCAAGTTCACTTTCGTTCCTGGCTTAAGAAACTCCGCACTTACCGTTCTGTCTATGCCACTTTTCATACTTTTTGATAATAGAAATGTTTCTAAACGTCGTCAGGGATGTAAACTATTATGAAAGTATTTAAACAATGTTTTCTTTTTTCTCTCCATTACCCCTCTTTGGAGCATTTGGCTTCCAGAAAGCATCTACATTTCACACGAGTTGTTGCAGTTGTTTTCGCATTGTTATTTTTGTCTTGTATCCGTTTCATTAATCGGTTCTTGTTCCAGGTAACCAGATGATTGGTCTGCTGTAGCGGGTCGTATGATAATGGGGCTGCCATCTGCCGTTGCGTAGAAACAACGCCCTCTGTGTATTTGGTGTAGTGGTGAGGAATCTTGCTAATCTTTTTTTCCTACTTTTTTTCCGAGGGAGTAGTGGCTGCCCGACCTTTGTCATGACATTATCCTCTTTTCCAGGGAGATGGGTGGTCAGGTTGTTTTTGGGTGGATTTTTTAAAGGGGGGTTAATTTTAAATTTCGAAAAAACATTTGTGAAAATTTTTGTCCTCTGCTAGGGAACGAACCTGTAGTACCTGGTTTTGTAGGCAAGCATTTTAACCACTACACTACGCCAGTGCCGTTCATCTAAACAATGTATCAGATGTTAAAGCAAATCACCCCAACTTTTGAGAAACATTTGCTAAAATTATGGAATCCTTACGCCAAATGAAGCGAAATTAAGCAGAGAATTCAACATAAGAATTATCCGCTCATAAATGTAGTTTAATAAATAAAATTAGGAGGATGGTCGTGTCCCTGCACGGAATAAAATGAAATTCTCCGCTGCACTTAACAGTTACTGATTTAAGATTTATTTTGATTATATTTAAAGTTTTTGCAAAATGTATTGCTTGTTGTGGCTTTACTTCTTCATTTGCCGATATTCCATTGGTCGCTAAACCAAATCGTCAGTGAACTTTACACAGTTTAAAAGCATTCAACCTCGGATGTTTATGCCACACAAATCAAATACAATATGAGAATTCAATATTGTATATGAATTATAACAAAATACATAATCATAGTAGGCTTAGAATGCTTTTATACCAACATCACAACAAACAATTATACTCAACGTGAGTCTATTTTATTTTTCTTTCAACATTCATACAATTAAACGCCAGTCGGTCGTTAATGATCAGTCAGGCAAAAATAAAAACTAAAATTTTTATTTGAAATACTTAATATTGAAATTTATTAATCGGAATATTCTCCCCAACTAATTGTTAAGACGATTCGAGTTTTTTTTAATGTTTTGTGTGAAACGAAAGTTTCAGAGGTGATATTTCAGCTGTTTGTGGATCAGACCATCATCAAAGTCCCAAAGTTATTTCGAGTCTTATATGGAAAGTCGAACAGGAACTCTCCTGAAGTGGATATGTTGGTTTGTCGAGAGGGCTTGGCTCCTCCCAGAAGAAATTTAAGCCCCAGAATCGTTTCTTTTTATGGAATTTCTGATAAATGATATATTTTTTCTCTTCCTTAAGGGGTTATAACCCTCCCCAGAAGCAATATAAGGGTTTATGGAATGTCCTAGGAAATTCTCTAGCTATGCCCATGTACATTGACATCATTAAATCAAACACTACATGAACCGAAACTTTATTTAATGGACTAGACCATCACAACCATTCTTAGATTGTCTGGAATCTTCGAAATGGTGTTTTCAAGCCTGATACGGACAAATTGACGGACAAAGGCACATCAATAATACGAAATATTTTATGTTATTGTTGAAATACGCCTTGATGTCATTTAAGGACTTTACGAGAATGTATTCTACGGATTAAAACATCATCATTCAGCTCCGTAAGTCATTTGACGATTTCGTGGCGTCAAGCGGACTCTAAACATATCCGACTGTAGGAAAAGAAAATTATTTTAAAGAATGGATCATCAATTATATCCCAAAGTATTTCAAAAATGTTTTTTTCTCTCCATTACCCCTCTCCATTAGCATCTCGCTTCCAGAAAGCATCTCCATTTCACATGAGTTGTTGCAGTTGTTTTCGCATTGTTAGTTTTGTCTTGTATTAGTTTCATTAATCAGTTCTTGTTCCAGGTAAGCAGATCATTGGTCCTATGATAATGGGGCTGCCATCTGCCGTTGCGTAGAAACAACGCCCTCTGTGTATTTGGTGTAATGGTGAGGAATCTTGCTAATCTTTTTTTCCTACGTTTTTTCCGAGGGAGTAGTGGCTGCCCAACCTTTGTCATAATATTATCCTCTTTTCCAGACAGATGGGTGGTCAGGTTGTTTCTTGGATGGATTTTTTAAAGGAGGGTTAATTTTAAATTTCGAAAAAAACATTTGTGAAAATGTTTGTCCTCTGCCAGGGAACGAACCTGTGGTACCTGGTTTTGTAGGCAAGCATTTTAATCACTACACCACTCCAGCGCCTTTTATCTAAACAATGTATAAGATGTTAAAGGAAATCACTCCAACATTTGAGAATCATTTGCTAAATTTTGTCAAATTATGGAATCCTTCGCCAAATGAAGCGAAATTAAGCAGAGAATTCAACAGAAGAATTGTCCGCTCATAAATGTATCATAATCATAGTAGGCTTAGAATGCTTTTATACAAACAACACAACATTAGTTGGAGAGAATATTCTGAATAATAAATTTCAATACTAAGTATTTGGATTATGATTTTAAAATTAAGGATGCTTGTCTTCTACCAATTTTCGTCAGACAATTTTTTTAATACTTTTATTTCCTCGCTTTACGAAACCTTTTCTAATTTTGCCGATTCCCAACATGGGCAAAATCGCTGTGCATCACCTGCGTACTTGTGCTGAATTTCGGAATAATACGACTAGATCCATTCGTTCCTATAAATTTCAACACTAATTTTTTATTAGCTTTAGTCCAGTAAAATCGGAACCTAAAGAGATATAGACATGTACTCGTATACACCATTTTCTAAGCTCTTAGTAAAATTTTAGCTAAAATTATTCAGAAATAAAACATTACGCTTTGAAGAAAAAATTCAGAAATTCTTAATTTGTTTTCTTCTATATTTTATACAATTATAAAATTTAAAACAAATAGTTATTCAAATGTTGTAAATGACATTAGTGTCAAAAAAGGCTCCTCCGAAATTCTATTATTCTCTGAAGATCACATGCGTAACCAAAACAAAATATATATTCATCTCCTTAATATATAAAATGCCTATTTTTCTGGACCACTTGTCCAATTACAAATATAAATTATTTATTTGCCCACAGACATTTATGCGGATACACAAAATTTAATAAATTTATATTTTCATCCTTTAATGCATTATACACGTCTGACCTTCCATATTCATATTTGCATATACGATTATAAAATCCTTTGTGGATTCCACTGCAACAACTTCTAATGTTTTCGAGTCTTCCGTTTTATTTGTATTTCTCTTCTCGTAAACTCCCGTTAATTGATGCCCATATCCCTTGGGTTACAAAAAATGATCCGCCAATATGCAGCGATCGCCATTTTGAATTTATTATGATTCCATTTTATTTTGAACTCTTTTCATTTCATGGGGCTGCTGGCAATATGTTGAGCACACAAATGCTGGAATATATGATATGGGCAAAAAGCGGGTAAGCTCCTAAGGCGTGCCTGAGATATTAATTTACTCGTATAATTGCGGTATTCCACCGAATTTTAAAAAAGTTGATATTTCAAACCATTTACAAATTTATTCTATGCAAAATGAACGAGTTTTATTAAAAACTCATTCGATTTCATTGAAATTGTACGCATCATATATTCGGTGCGAACTGATATAATTTTATTTGTCCAAAAATAAAATAGTTATATTCAGGCCACTGTTACAAAAACGGGCGTATCTTGGCAGAGTATTTTTTGCTGATACTAATTATGATGTTTGCAACAAAATTCCTGGCATTTTTAAATATTCATCATCAATACACATCCATTTTATTCTTCTGCTTTGAGCTCTAATCGTACACTTTTCTCCAATTTTTAATCGCTTTCTCGAGGTCAGGAAAATATGTGTTTTTGTTAGTGAGAAGATTCCATCGTTGTAGTGAAATCTCTTTTCGCCGAACCATTTCTAAATCCGGAAAATAGAGCGGATGAGGGGACAATGCGCAGCTTAATTTATGAACCGTTATATTGTCCTGATGGAATAGATCTTTTTTTATTTAACTGCGATTCTGTTTTAACAACTCCTAATGATATCGACCCAATAAGTTGGAATAATATCGCCATTGATTGTTTGATCCTTTTGAATATAATCAATGTTGATTATACGCGTGCATCCCAAAAAACGGTCGCCATAACTTTATTAGCTGACAAAGCCTTTTGGCCCAGTATTTTAGGTGCTTCTTCGTCTCTGGTGTGTTGTGCTGGAATACTTGCTCAAACTAAAACGATCATTAAAAATTTAAATCACTGATCCATTTGTATTCAACAATAGATCGCAGTTTCAATCTCCTATTGAGTGTAGATATATTTACAAAATTTTTCCCTTTCTTAGCAGATAAATTATTTATTCCCATAAGACTGTGGCATTCCCTTAAGTGGAAATTAAAAAACTTCAAAATTTCTTTGACTCAAGAAGTTCAAAGGGGTCGTTCGTTCAGTCACTTAAATTTGTTTTATTCGGAATATCATTTAAGTTGTTTTCGTGGAATGAAAATCTCCATCGAAATAAAATTTGAACGTTACTATCAGTATGGCCACAGAATGCCTTCCTTTGTATTGAAAAATAATTGTATTGAAATCTTAAATAAATTCATTATTAAGTGAGCGTAACGTAATAAATTTTATTTTAATAAATCCAATTAGTAACGGACAAATTGAAGACAGTCTATAGAAGAAAAAAAGGAAACATAAATAAGAATATTTATTTTAATGAAATAAACAAGAAGTAATCAAATATTAAAGAAGATATAAAGACAATTATTAAATATGTACAGTAAACAACAAAATTGTACACTAGTCACTTTAATAACGCACTTAAAAATTCAAATATTTTCTGCTGAAAGATCAAACCTGTGATCGGTTTAAGCCGTTAGTAACGAAATGCATGTGCTTCTGGCAACACAAGTAGGGAAGGAATAAAATTTACTTCCATCCACGATGGGACAAAATACATCTAAGGATTCATGGCAAACTGCAAACTTGGTCTTTAGCATTTTACTTATGAGCATGTGGCAACTTATATTTCCATCTCATAGATCTCCATCCGGAAGATAACCTCTATCAAATTTTAATAATGAGCTGGAGGTGTCGTAAAGGAGAATAACGATCCTTTGAGTCCCGAATTGTGTTCTTTGACATGTAATTTGACACAAAAGTGGAAAAAGTTTAAGAATCCGCTCGACAATTTGACGAACGATAAAGGAAGCGGCAGACATATCTAAGGACGCCAATACTGGCTGTTCTAAGCCGGTCACACTCCAAAGTTCATCCACTGTCGTTTTGTCAGCAGACTGATATCCTTCAGAGGCACAGTACCTGGACTAAGCTGCGAAGGGAGCAGACTAATTTTATGAAGCGGACGTCAGTGCGTTTATGATATATCTTCCAGGGAAATCAGAGCACAAGTGTGTGAAAATTTTTGTTACACATTCTCCTTAGACATCAGTTGGAGATGAAAACCATTTATTAGCGCACGTGTATTCTGATTTGGTGGTAGATTGTCTCAGTGTTGATATGGAAATAATCAACCGGAAGCGCGATAACAAATTACCTCCGGATGTTGAGATTTCGAAGCGAGCTAAGGACTCAATGGGTTTCTGCAGTAAAGGCAAACACATTTCGCAATAATCAAAAAAAAAATCCACGCTCGTTAGACAACCTGCTTCAGCAGCAGGATACTTTACCAATACTTTTTATTTATTACTTATCGTATCTTCAATGTTAATAAATTTTCTTGGGGATCTAAGGCCACTAAGAGTCACAACTCTATGCCGAAGACGAAAATTGTTTCAATTAATAGAAATTCCACAAAAATAAAATTTTCTTGGGGAGGGTGGCTAAACTTCCTCCCGGGGAAGATAAACACTACTCATAGAGATTTTTCTACCTCCAAATTGAATCAAGTCTTGCCATTCCTTTTCAGACGGATGTGACTTTTATATTTTTATTTGGATGGCTTTCAATTTTCTTTGTTAATGATGTGACGACACCTTTAAACAGTCAAGCGCTTGATCATTGTGAATGTGTGGATTTTTTATATACCAGGGAGCGGTAGTGATCATACGAGGGATTTGATTTTGTCGCCTTTGACTTTTTGCGTTATACGTACGACGCTGAGGCAGTACACCATAACTGAGTTTCATAGAACCACGTTGCGGAATACTTAAATAGAGGAAAATAGTGGGTAAAGCGGATCCCTAGACTATATGACAATAAAGAGGATAAAGGTGGCTGAGCTCTTATGCAATTGATGATGCCCAAACAATGATAATTCATACAAAACATACTGTAATGGAATTTCTTACAAGATTTTCTACATCCCCGTGACATTGTGGCATCCAGTACCAACATATACAATTGAACTACTACACAGGCGTGGAGCTGATTTTCAATTTTCTTTATTTAATCAACTCCTGCGGTACCCACCACAGATTTTGCGTGAATGATGAACTAAAGCGCAAGTGACTCTCTTATATAGATTGCCATCCTGTCTCTTCTTAGCGATGACCGAAAGGACTGGGATACCCGCCGAGAGTTAATTGAGAACTACCCACATTTTCTTTTCCTCAGCATAAGATCCTTGATCTCGTTCTATAACGAAATTGTAGTATAACAAATGTTAGCCTCGTCTCTGGTGCACTAATCAGCCATTCTGGGCATCTTAGGTTGTACTAATGTTCTAATAGATTAAAAAAATGTCAGCATATATTGACTCAGTGTCAGTGTTGCCGCGAATGAAAACTGTTTGTGATTAAAATTGTCTAAAATCTAATGAGGAAAAGCATTTTTATTTTCTTTATTTGCTAAAAGGAAACTGAAGTTCGATTCCTCTCAAGGCTCTAACTTCAACGTTAACAGAGTTAAAAATGAAAAATTATAAAATTTTAAAATCAAAATTACATTGTACATAATATTGAAATTTATTATATTGCCCCCAAACAAATCCTTTAAACAATTAGAGTTTCAAAGGTGTATTGAACAACTAAAGCCACAACAAACAATAAATTTTTATATTCCATTACAATAGTAAAAGGAAAATCTCCTGTCAGCAAAATATTTTGTAGAAATTTAATCGCACGATGGATGTTAGATTATAAATGCATTATTTTTGCATTTTATAATTTTTCTCGACTTACATAAATTATATTTCAGAATCTTTTTGGATTAAGAAATTTATGTAAATTTAACGAAATTCGGTCTTTTTGTTTTTTATAATTTCATTTAACATCTAATTTTTTGGGAGTTTTGCTCCATATTTAGTTTACATACTCTAAAATACTGCAAGAAATTGATGGTGGTTTCTCAATTTCATCCTGAGTTTTATTTTTACGATTTTAGGATCGTTATTCAAGTATTTTCCTTCCTTTATGAAATTGTCTCTACTTTAAGTGATTTTTTAATTTCTAACTTTTTATAAATTCTAGAAACATTATTTAATAAACCAAATTTTAAATATAATTACAAAATAGTGCATATTTCTTTTTATTGACAAAAAAATTAACAGAAAGTTTAAAATTTACACATCTACACTTTGAAGAGAAAACTAACCAAAACGGAAACGCTGCTCACAAAGCCCTTGTTTGCGCTCAAGCTATCCATTCAAATATCAAAAAGCTGGTCTCTGATATGTGCCCCTCAATGGTTCTCTCATCTTTGGTTAAGGTGTAAGTTCGCCTCCAGGTGATGCTGCAGATGCCAGAGAGATGAGAAGGAAAGAAAGATCAGGTTTCTCGCGAAGCACCACAGATCCAGTGTTCATTTAGAACTCACTGTAAGGACCTGAACCATACTATTTCTTATTAAGGAAGTTTTTTCTAAAATCCTCTATATCTTGACGGAATTTATGGCAGGAATTACGCAAGATCTGTTACCTGAATTTAACAACAATAATTAACAATATTGTCTTAAGGAATTTATCTTAATGCATCATCCACCGTAAAGTGCGTCAACGTTTTTGATCGCCATCATGCAAGTGATCCAAATGTGATTGCGGGTATGATCAGTGTTCTGCACATCTACATCTCAACAATATTTTTCAGTAGACTTTTTTCTTGGCCATTAAGCTTCCACCAGAGGTGTGCTAGGATGTATACTTGTACAACTATTAGTTGACAACCAGAAATCGAAAAAGCTTTCTCACATCCGTGCATGTATGTATGTGTGTGTTTGGTAATTAGGATGCCTTTCAATGAAATATTGTTACTTTTTCCCGGATTTGAACATTTTGCCGCTGCGAGAATTGAGTGTGTGAAAAAATCTAAATTTTCTGAATCACAAATAAAATAAAATAAATTCTGAATGCGTGGTCTAGAGTGAATGACGACGCCTACTTTGGATTACGCCAACTTATAAAAACTTGAATTTATTTTATGCACTGAAAAAAATACTTGATTCAAGTAGCAAATTTTCCTTATTTAAGAAAAATTTTCCTAAAAGTAAGACTTATCAATACTGAATAGTTTCCCACAACGAATCTTTTTATAATTAACAATATTGGAAACTTAATTTACTTTAAAAGCATATTTTCTACGTTATAAAAATTATAAATTTAATTTGGGAAATGATTTATTCGTGAATAGTTCATACAATTTTACGTACTTAAACGGTCTACGTGTTTGCCTTCAACTGTAGTTCCTAGTTTAGTACAACTTTCCTAGAATTAAGAAAGGCATTTCCTAATTCTTATTGTCCTCTAAAGAACAATAAGTAAATTTGATGGAATATAGTGTCATAATGTGTTACACTTCACTGAGAACAACATAATGATATAAACATGTGAAGAGATAAATGAATGTATTAATAAAAGGAATTTAATAAATTATTATCTGAAAGGTAGACACAAAATATGGTGTTTTTGAAGTCATCAGATTTTCTTTGTATCATCGAGGAGTGCAATCGCTAGAGGGTTGATTTGGTGGCTTAACTTTTCTAAATAGTTTTCGTTAAATATTCTAATTTTCACCTTTTACCTCTGGAATACGCAATAGGGAATTGTATCCTTTGATAAAAGCGGTGGAGCATTTTCTCTTGATCGTAGAGTTTTAGCCCGGTACCTTTGCAATATTTCAATGTTTGGCTTACTGGATGTTTCCCATAATTGTATACCAAAAGTCCAAATAGATTTCAAAATGGTTTTATATAGAATTATTTTATTTCCTAGGCTTAATTTAGATTTTGGTCCAAGGAGTCAATATAGTCTCTTAGTTCTGATATTTAATTGTTGTTTCTTTTTAATATGAATCTCCATGTTAATCTTCTATCGACTCGCATATGCAACCAAGAACTGAAAATTTAAAGACGAGATGGTAAAGTTTGTTTGGAGCTATTAAGCAGAAGGTTGCTGGATCGAAACTCATCTCAGGGCGGGGTAAGTTAGGAAAATTAGTTTGAAACTTTTTTTTATAAAAACATCGTTGTTCCCATTATTATTCCGATGAAATATGAAACAGTTCAGTTGCTGTAATAAATAAAATAAATTTAAGAATTCAAATTTAGGAAAAATTACTGAACTCGAATATAAAAGTCGTAATTGATTTAAGAAAAAAAAAAATTATAAAAAAAATAAAATATTACAACTGTTAAGGAAATTCAAGAAATATAATTTAGACAAAAATACTAAACTTTTTGGGAAAAATTTTAATTTATTTCGAGTATTTTTGAACAATTTTCGAAAATCCAGTAAAAATTTTATTAAAATTTTCTAAGAATTAAGAATTTTTTAAATTAATTTTAAGTGAAATGTTTTTGCAGCAGCGATAAAGTTTTTACTGAATTACAGTAAAATGAACGACTTGCAGCCATGCGGCGAATTGGCCAAATTTTACTTAATTAATTTTTTGAGTGTGATATCTTATCCGCTTTAGTCCTTTCATTAAGGCTTCATATATACCAAATTTTATTGTACTACTGTTTGTAATTTTCCAACAATATGTAAAAAAAGTAAAAATTAATATTGAGAATTTTTTATTAGCGCGTCGACTGGGTGTCAGATGTGAAAATCGTGTAATGAATACGAGAAGATAGAAAAAGATTTATATTAAATTCAACTAAAATTCAAGCAACATTATTTTAATTTTATGGATTGCTGGCGTTTAAATGATAAGATTTCAAAACGAATCGAAACTGCAATGGTCTACGAGTATCTGTCTGTCCTTCCGTCTGTCTTTTTCTTATAAAACGCACCAGAAATGAAGGAAACTTTTCACTGGTCGGCTGTTAATGTCTGACAGACACAAAAACGCTGGTGGGTTGTTCAATTTGTTGCTTGATTTCTTTTTTTTTATTTATATGCTCGTTTGTCAACCATTCATATTCAGTCAGACATGAACTAAAAATTCTATGTATTATTATTTTTTATTTATTTTCGGAATGGGCCTGAGTATCAGGCGATTGTTTTTTTTTTGTTTTCTTTATTTCTTTTGTTGTTGTTGTTGATAATTTTATATTTTATGTTAGTTTTTTGAATTGTATTCCAACAAAATGACACTCCAGAGACTTGTCATACATACAGTAGTGATGTGCCCGTTCGAACATCCATTTCACATCTATTGCCCTCTCTGTGGGTGTGTGAGTGTATGTATGTGTGTATTTGTGTATGTGTATATATTGATAAATGTCACATGTCTGAAAACCAACAAAAATAAGAAATGTAGTATTTTGTGTATTTTTTATTATTGATTTGATCCATGAAGGGATCATATTTATGAAATAAATTAACAGGAACAAGAGATTATTTTAATCAACGACAAATGAGATAATTGGAACGACAATTTATGACGAAAAACTACAAGGCACTTGTAGCATTGATTACGGAGTGACATTACATGATGACCCCAACAAGACTCAAGGGGGGCATTCTTGTTTTTAACACATGTGGCATGTGTTTTTAAACATATTATTTCGTTTAGTTCATGGCCAAGTCTTTTAAAAGCATTTTCTTCCGCTAAAACAATGGAGAACGGACATTCTCTTGTTTCAGTTTGCAAAGTACAACTTGTGAAAAAAGATGTAAAATAGTACTTAATTTTGCTTACAAACGGATAATTTTTGGATTTTATGCTAAAAATGCTGTTATGGAATTATCCTTTACGTTAGTATATCTGCAGTTTTTTACCTTTTCCGATTTTAATCTAATTTCTCTTAGAACTGTTGAGAAAAACTTCTTTAGCAGATGTTTATATACTTACATGTCATAAGGATAAGTCTACTAGACTTAACTCAGGACATTCGATTCAAATAATGCAAAAAAACTAAAAATTTTCTTCCCACAGAGAATTGGCGAGAGAAGACTGTGATAATACGTAACCAATATACGAGTATAATACATTGAATCTCAGGCTGAGGACATAAGACTTAAATATTGTTCAATATAAATATAGATATACGAGTATTACAAAGATAAATTGAGTGGCATATTCAATTGGTAGGAGCGAATTGAGATTTATAATGATGCCGATGCGACAATGCTTGCGTTCTATTTTTGGTTTACCTTTTTTTAAATACCCTCGCATTTACATACTATGTAGACTTTTTTGTTGCAACAGTCAAGAGACTTTTTGACGTTCTATTCGCCAAAGCATTTGTAACAAGTGTTACGAATAAAAATTAAGCTTGGAATGCGTGAAACCTTTCGATGCAGTTAAATCCGAGCTAAAGGCTTGGGCACATAGAGCCCATTCAACTCTCTGGAATAACGAAAATATAGGAATCGATACAAAAATTCTATGGGGAGATCCAGACGAGAGAAGAACGAGGGAGCTGCTAAGACTTAGCAAGCCCTAACTAAGTAGAATAATGGGAGTTGTCACAGGGCACTCTCAACTACGGGCACATCTTAAACGCATGGAAATAGCGGGAGGAGATGAATGTAGAGCATGTGGGGAGGAGAGCGAAACATTGGAACACTATTAGTGTCAATGCCCCGCCTTCTCACAAATAAGGTCCCGATATCTTGGGGGTGACACCTTACCGGACATAACCCGATTACGGGGAATATGCTGGAGGAAATTAAGGAACTTTGTGAGTGACACGGAGTTTCTCTAGACCTTTGGGTCAATATGTTATGGTTAAACCCAAGGGAGCGCACAACAAGCCTTCAATGGCTTAAGTGTATGTCGTATGGCATGGGCTATCACACCCTTCCAATCAACCTAACTTAACCTAACGAATAAAAATTGTAATTTGGCAAATGTAGGAGAAATAGGCTGAGTTGGCTACAATAATTTAAAAAATGAATTATAAAAGAATTAAATGAATTATAAAAGACTAATTTTTCAGTTTTATGAAAAACAATCAGTCCTGGTAACACTGCTCATACATAACATGAAAAGAATGCAAAAGAAAGAAAATTATAAAAAAGCAATACCAATATTTTCGCCTCAATCTTTATTTTGCCTCGTTGGCTCTAAGGAATGTATGTTGCAGATCGATTATGATCACTTCAAACATAATTTATCTTTGTATTTGAAAATCGCTTTAATCGATGTAAATGTTACCGAGATGGAGCCTAAAATAATTTTTTGAAGCCAAGAAAAATAAATAAAAAACATGGTTTATATCGGGTTATCCATTTAGTGGTATAGCAAGGCAGTCAGCTGATAAATATCTGCCATCTAAAGGTTTGCCATTTAAGAATTTGGATCGTTTAACAAGCGAAAAACTCATAAAAAATAGTTAAAAATTACTACAAACGTGGTTGGTTGATCTTTCGATTATTACGGTGTGATTGAATTCTTCATAATCGACATACTGTGCAAGGAATTTCGAAGAATATGAAGAAATTTTAAGAGATTGGAAGCGTTATGGATGTAGTCACGCTGATGCATCATCGGAATGTCCGCACTGCCGAAAATATCGCTTTTGTTAGTGAAAGTGTGTCGGATATGAATTTATCGATTCCATGACGTTTTCTGCAATTGGGCGTGTTGTACAATTGGATTTGCGCCTCCATCCATATAAAGTCCAACTCACGCAACAATTAAAGACGTCTGACCATTCACAACACCATTGATATGCTGATTAGGAGCTAGAGCAACAGGCTTCCAATGGTGATTTTTCGCACAAAAAATTTTCATCAGCGATAAAGTTCATTTCTCACTCGGTGGTTACGCCAACAAGATAAATTGTCGCGTACGGTGCCCGGAGAACTCAGAAGTGAATGCGGAAAAGACATTGCATCCAGAAGAAGTGGCTGTTTCATGCGCATTATGGTCTGGAGGTATCACTGGGCCGTATTTGTTCGAAAACGACGCTGGAAGAACCATTACTGTCAATTCAGAGCGCAATGGCCGTATGATAACAGATTTTTTTGCCTGCAATTGAATATTATGAACTGACCGATATGTGGTGTGCCACGATCCACACAACACGACCGATATCGGCGTTGTTGCATGAGAAGTTTCCAGAACTCGCAATTTTACGTTTTTCTGGTGTCAATAGGCCACTAAGTTCATGCGACTCGACGCCGTTAGACTTTTTTCGTTGGGCTACGTCAAACACAATGTCTTCGCGGATAAGCCCCTAAAGTTAGTTCATTTAAAATCCAACATTCGTCAAACTATCGCCGAGATACCGCCGAAAATGTGCAAAAAGTTATCGAAAATACTTAAAAAGGATCTACTGATGCAATCAATCTTGAGGCTGTCATTTATATCACATTGTATTTCATACGTAATGGGAAAGTCGGATCAAAATAATGAAATAAAAGTTTTATTGAAATTGTGATTAAATGTGTGTTTTATTAAGCTCTTGAAATCAAAAAATGGATAACCCTGTATAATAATGATCTCAAACTATTAATTATTAAGACGAATATTCCCTCATATCTGTAGCCAATGTCTTACGAGTCAATAGTATGACACTGGCTATAGATATGACGGACCCAGACATGGGCGAATAAAGAAAAGTCCTTCTCAGTATGAGGTTTCTGGGCCTTCCGGTAGTAATGCAGTTAGCGGTCCCGGGAAGACAATATCTCCAGAAAAAGAGGAGGCAATGTTTTAGTGGAAATACCACTCAGCACAGCTGACGATGGTCACTACAAGTGCGAAGCCATTTTAAACCCTACTATACCCTTCAAAAAAGAGCGAAAGCTCTCAAATATTTTGATAATGTATTTTGCCAACTTCCTAGAAATTAAAGCTGAAAACAAATATTATGACAAAAATTGTAATTCTTTTTAATATCTATTATTGGTTTTAAAATATTTTTTTATAAAAACAATTAATTATTTCTGCAAGTCCCGGTAATGATTTTTATTAAGGCAATGAGTTAACAAAGCGGTTTTTGCGAAGAAATATTATTTTTATGTTTTTGGTCCAAAGAAGACACACACAGGGTGTCGAAATATTGAAAAATCATAAAAAATAAATATATTGTTTTTTATAAAAATGTAGACCTCAAACTCATAAAAAGTAATTCAATTAATTTATAAAAATAAAAAGGTCGAATAATATCATAAATTTTTCAGAATTTTATTTTAAATATATTTTTCACTCAGTCAAAGTTTCTCAATTGAAATTCGTATCTATGTTTTTTGTTGGGAAAAAAAATTATTGTTCAAACCACCACATTGAATAATCATGTTTGACGTCCATATACGAGGATGTAAGTGGAAATCACTCCTGATAATATTTTTACAGTCTGGAATATATATTTTAGATTTTTGTAGGAAGCACGTGTGTCTTTATTATTTTTGAAACAAACCACACAAACGGCCTTTCAAACGGAGCTAAAATTTATGGTCGCACTCTTTTTATGATTTGTGTACAGTCGCTTAAAGCTTGTTTGACGAAAAGCAAAACAATCTAATACTTTGTCCGCCATATTGAAGGTTGATTAGACCATTTGGAAAGTGCGCTGTTAAATTGTTTCATAAAAATAAAATTTTTGTATATTGCAGGCAACGCCAAAAAAGAGAAAAAGGAAAAACATTTTATGGAATTTATCGAAACTTAGAAATCCTTGTTTTGGCTATTGGAAATAAAGTTAAAAGACTACAGCGATAGAATTATGAAAAATTAAAAGGAGAAAAATCCAGCGAGTAAAATCGCCGCAGAACATTCATCGTCTGAGCTCATCACAAGCAAAAATCAACTGACAAATTTATGTTTGTGTAGCGTAAATGTAAATGAAATATACTTGCTTGACAAGCCGCTTGTGTAGTTTATTTCGCACTAAAATTGTGACGATATCAAGAAGGAAATACGGTATCAAAAAGTTTTAACAAATGCCTGTTGCATCGCGAACAAAAAAAAAGACAATTAAAAATCATAGTCGTTCTATTAATAAATACAGACATACAACAAATAAACAAAAAATATATAATATCCTACCATTTTTATCGGAGGTTAAAAGTATATTGTTGTATTAAATTTGCTTAAAAATTTTTACTCCTTATTACTAAATTTACCTATTAATCATTTAAAAATTAATAATTCTTATAAAGTGAAAACAGCTGGCCCTTATAATGATTTAGATATGAAACATATTTGAAGTTAATTCGTTAAGAAATTAATTTTCTAAAATGAAGATACAGTGTAACGTAAATGCATTTGAGATCTTCTTAAAAAACATCAAACAAAAGAAAATTTATAATTAAAAAAATGGAAACTGAAACTTTTTGGTCACATGTTAAGCTTACAATGTAACATTCTATTTTTGCATCGTTAGCTTTTAGGAAATATGAAACGTCATATACGACTTATTCGCATTAAAGGCACCAAACGACTCATTAAAATACAACGATACTATACAAAATTATGAAAGAAAACTGAATCAGGTAACGATAAGGACTCGAGCATGGCTCGAGGACCATGGGCTCGAACTTGCGGTGAACAAAACTGAATTAACCATGATGACGCGAGGGCATATGGCACTAGAAATTAGCATGCAGATAGATGACATACTCCTGGTGACGAAAAGGGCGATAAAATATCTGGGCGTAAAAATCGATAGTAGGCAAAAGTTTCAGGCATGTTGAGCAGGCTAATGGCAAACATTGGCGGGCCCACACAGAGCAAGAGGAGGCTGATTATGGCAACCACAAATTCTATACTGCTATATGGCAGCGAAATTTGGGGAAATGCACTGAGAGCAAAGTCTAAGCGTAAGGCTCTAGAAGAAGTCCAACGCACAGCGGCACTCAGAATCGCCTCAGCTTACCGTACAGTTTCAGGCGCGGCGGTTTTCGTAATAAGTGAAGAGATTCCGGTTGATCTCCTGGCGCGCAAACGGAAAGAGGCATGGGACTCTAGGGGGGCGGAAATTAATATTAGTGCTGCAGAGCGGAGATCTGGAACCATCCAGCGATGGCAAAACATATGGAACGCAGAAATGTCCGGTAGATGGACGAAGAGGCTCATTCCTAACATAGAAAGGTGGACTCAAAGGAAATTTTGGGAGATTAACTACTTCCTGACCCAGTTCCTTTCAGGTCATGTATACTTCCGGAAGTATCTACACCGTATGGGCAGTTGCATCTACTGCGATGCAACAAATGACGATGCAGAACACACTTTTTTCAACTGCATCAGATGGAATACTGAGCGATTCGCGTTAAGAGAGCAGATTGGCGTTTTCACCCCTGCCAACATAGTTGACAGAATGCTCGAATGCGAAAACGCATGGAATGCTGTGAGTAACTATATCGAGTATATCTTAAGAAGATGCACGGAAAAATGAGTCCCCATCAACGGAGACTCAGCAAGAATGAGCCAGCAGCATGAAAATGACGGACCCAAATGTGGGTGTTACGCGCAAAGACCTTCTTAGGAGGATGAAGTTTCTTGGCCTTCTCGAAATAATGTAGAAAACAGTCCCGGGAAGGCATCCCACCAGAAACGGAGGAGGCAGTTTTTTTAGTGGATGACACCACACAACGCAGTCGACGACGGTCACTGTAAGTGCGAAGGCATTTTCAACCCTACCTCGCCCGTCAAAAAAAATACAAAATTATGAAAGTGTAAACCCTATCATCCCTGACTTCTATTGCAAAATTATACAAGACCGCCATTCCACTATTTTCAGTCTTGTAAATCTTCTTTACTTTAGGAAATTGGAAAATCCAATGAAATTTTTGTGCTAGACCTACAAGATTTACAAGGCTTGTTTACAACCAAGAGTTATTAACGCAATAAGTTTGTAAAATTGATCATTAAAATCGTATGATATAAATGCTTCCATAAAGAAATATTCTATTGCCTGACTTACACGTGACAGGAATGAACCGCAGATCTCTGTCGGGAATCAACAAAATTTATTCGTATATGGTTTGAAGTTTGAGTGATAAACAAAATCTGTGTTATTTTTTTATATATAAAATTTCTAACATATAAATATTTGTCGTAATAAAATCCATCTGATTGATAACCATTATTTTATTATCTCCACTTTTAAGAAAGTTTCATTCATTTGCGTTTTCTTTAGATTCATTCTCTTGTGCTTTTATTTCATTTCTCTGACTCTGATACGTTCGTTATTCATAACCAAAATGTGCAGTCGTTGTCCAAATTTCAAATTTATTGACCATCACTCAATGCAAGACTATGGCATGAATACGAATGCTCGTGAGGAATGCTGCACAGCTCCGGCGTCCAGCCCTAACATTTGACCAACCAAACAATAACGCAACCACCATTCCCTGCTTGCATGTCCAATTGTGTAACGGCCATAAATGACAGACGATAAGCCATTTCGTTTTGCTCACTACTACAATAACATTGTCATATTTTTTGGAGCGGAACATCAGCGAACAATTCAGCAGTGATTTTTTAAATTTCATTTGATACATTAGGGAAGCGCAGATTATTCATAGCATCTATTGGAAGTCATGGAAAAAACTATGCATCCATTTATTTGTATATTTAAATAGACTTGAAAAATAAAATAGACATATAGCGAGTATAGATTGCTGTTTTGCATTAGAGGATTCTAAGGATTATATGTTTTCAAATATAGATAGAGAATTCTCGTATTATAATTTGGCATAAAAACATCAGGTTAAATTTTTTCAAGCCGCTTACTCGTAATGTTCACTCACTATTTGGTTTAACGACCAATAAAATGTCGGTAATGAACAGCTAAACCCACAACAGACAAATTTTAAAAGATCAAATGTTTGGTAATTAAAGCTAATTTGAAAATATTTTTTTTGCATTTAAATGTAAATTTTACAAAAAAAACTATTCTTTGTGTTTATGCTTTTGAAAATTGAGGGTAAATAGTTGGTAGCAAATTTTTATTTATAAATATATATTTATAAAAAAAAATAATTAGTTAATATTGAAACTTATTATTTGTGATATTCTCCCTAACTAATCGTTAAAACAATTAGAGCTTTTTGCAAAATGCATTAAAGAGCTAAAGCCGCAACAAACAATGCATTTTGCAAAAATAATTAGTTTTATCACATTCCAGATGAAATTGAGTGCTTCCAATTCTAATTGAGAAAAATCCAACGAAATTGATAACTTCGTGTTCAAATTAAAAATATTCCTAATGAAATTGAAAATTCAAATTTAAGTTATAGAAAATTTCATACAACATTGCGAAAACTTCATTTAAAATTCAGAATATTTGTATTAAATTGAAATTAAGAATTTTAAGTTTAAATTCAGAATGTTCCGAATGAAATCAAGAACTTCAACTCCGAAAGTTAAAATTGAGAGTTCAAAATTAATTTTATTATTTAAAATTAACAATGGGAAAATTCCCAATGAAATTAAAACTAGAGACTTCGAAAAGAAATTGGAAATTTTATATTGAAATTGGGAAAATTCCAAATGAAATTCATGAAACTCTAAGCAAAAGCTTTTAAGTCCATTAAAAAATTGTTTAAGTAAATAACGATAATATATGATTTACATTTATATGTTTCGTTTTACGAAATATTGTTGTTCGTGTGTCGGATCATTCACGGTGCAATAAAGACGAGTATCTAATGGGTCTAACGTACATTTAATATTTGAAATTAGTAAGTGCGGATAGCGCAAATGATGTGTCAAAGGTGTTCCTTAAAGTGGAAAGATTTGGGGAATTAATTATCAGAACTTATGAATTTTGGGGTGCCACAGTTATCTGCGTCAAATTATTTGCAACAATTCGTTAACTGCACTCTAATCCATCAATGTCTAGTGAAAACTATTTGGTCCAACATATATATGGAATCAAAAATAAATATACCTTGGATAAGTCCTATTCCTCCCACTATTTCGCAATTTAATTTAGAAGCGGACTTAATAGCGATTGAATTGAATATTTGTCTCTAACAATCTGTTACGAATTGCTGAACTTGTAACATTTTTGAACATCCCCTTTCCAATATTGAGCTACTCGCAACATAATGTCTTGGTGAATAAACTCGAAGCTTTCCGCCAGGTCCACCTAAGTGTTCATGTATCCATAGGGAGTTAGATTCTCATAACATGAGTGCTTTTTGCGAAAATGTCCATGATAAGCACAAATAACGCTAAATTAAACCAACTGAGTACACGGATTATGAAAAACTGTATAGAAACGGCCTTGAGATTTTCTCGAATTTCAAATAGGTTCGAATCGTTTCATCCATGATCGTGTCAACAATCGTACGTCATATGTACGTCAATCGTATAAACTGAATGTAATGACTCATATACTACGTTTATACGCACGTCTTATTTGCAAATAGAACTATTTGCAAATAACTAATTCACTGTTTATACGGGAAATTGCATACAGAAACTGTGTTATTATTAGTGATGCCATGTGACGAAAATATGATTGTTTGGTAAGTAAAACACAAAAAACGTTCATGAAGTGGCAACGTCTTACTTTTTATTTGCAAATAGTGTCGTTATTCACGACTTGTTTAAGTGAGTTAATAAGTTACAATAAAAAAGTTATACGGCAACATTCTTCTTTTTTATTTGCAAATAAAACGTGCGTATAAACGTAGTAATACATACATACCATTCTTGAATTCAAAGTTGTTTACTGTGAATAGTTTATTTTATTCACAATAAATGCAAAACCCTCGCACATAAAATATTGTCCCATATCATCACGAAGATGAAAGAGTAATACGGAGGCAGCTGAGGGATAGAAGTCATCCACTGGCTTTATCGAACAGAACGTAAAATCTTCAAGATCTCGCTTAGAAAAATTTATCCATAAATCCTGCGTTACAAATTTTAAAGTATTTGGATGCCAAGGCGCTACCTCCAGTATTACAATTAGAAGTAAATTCATCGGTTTTGGCAACATTCCATAGGAAGGAACTGTCTCCTCGGAATATGCCAAATCACAGTTTGCAAAATCCCATCAACAGTTCAGGAAGAAATGGAACAGAAGTTACATGCGAAGCATACTCCTGAATGCAAGGAGTGGTTTTATGAAAAACATATGCAGATTATACCTGCAGGTACTTTTGAGAAATGTAGAATCCTCAAAGGACGTAGATAATTAATACGTGTGTGTACGCAATAAAAATTAATCGTTTTATTAACATAAAGTGCGACAGGACGGGGGCTTCAGTACAACTGGACGGTGATAAAGAAATCAAAACTGTTAATTTATTTTCACACTGTTTCCCATAAAACTCAAGTTGTGTATTTTTGATTTTTATTGCACTACATTCACGCCTGTCTAATTTCAAAAATATATTTTTATGTGACGAGTCATACGCAGTCATCACTCCTTTTACATTATTGGAAAGGAAGATTTGGAACAAAAAAAAATTAGAAAGGACTAATGAATAACAAAAGCACTGAGTACTACCTCGAAAAGTTTTGGCGTGAAAAATTTTAAACAGCTGTAAAAAGAGTGCTAAAAGCACCTAGTTGACAGCCCTGTCAATATCACTTGAAATTTTCTCGACTTGATCGTGAAATTCGCAATAATATGTTCTCGTAATCAATGAAAAATGGAGTGTGTTGATGTCATATTTAAATATGAGGTTGTGTTTTCTTTATCTTCTTATTGACTCTTGACTTGAAAATCAAAAGATATCAACAAATTCATATTGCGTGGAATTTTTATTCTCGGATTTTAATCACATCCTAGAAAAGATATGTATTTGCCATTATTTCAGTGATCGGTCCGCATAGTGCAACGTCGCGCCAATAGTTAAATTGTCTTCATTAATTTTTTCGCCACTTTTTAGATGCTGAATCTGAAAAAGACTTGAAATTTAATACATTCCTACTATTCCGTACTCAGACCTGAGACCGGTCTCCCAATATGTACCCTAATACTTATTCCTGGCGTTCTATGGTGTACGTATGAAATGATTGAGGTGGTGTTAAAGGCGGTATAATTTCCAAATGTTTTTCCAATAAACGTGCATGAATGTGCGAATTCGATTTAATGGCGCAATATTATTAATATGTTCGCTCGTTATCAAATGGATTCTTCATGTAAAATGGACACGTTACACATGGAATATATAAATGTTGTTTGTATGAACATTTGTATCGTTTCCTTTTTGTTGCACATTTTTTCATTTCTTTTGATCGACACATGTGCCAGGCCGAAAAAAATCCTGCTGCAAATTTTTACATACACAAGTGTATGTATGTATATATATATAGTATGTATGTGTGTAAGTGTGTGTGCACATATGTGACTATATATCCATCCAGGTCCACAAGCAATTTCCAATCTGGTTTGCAATTTTCAAATGCATCCAATAAAATTGTAATGTTCAAAAGACAGATGAATTATGATTTTAGATTTACACAAACACAACCGTACAAGCACAAACGCGCGCAAACAGCTACCCAGCAAACAAAACATATTCATTTTATGAATAGAAAATTTTGTGCATTAAAGTGATGTTTATACAATCCAGACGGTCAATCGATTTCTCTAGGTAAAATTTATTGAATTTATTAAAAACAAAATTAATGTTTTCCATTAAAATTTTTAGACGATAGACCGGCTGAAAAAAAGAACCAATTGTTTTTTCAACTGGTAAAATTGTTTTTACAAAATAGTAAACTTTTTATCCGCTTTAAAATAAAACAAAGTTTTTCAAACCAAATAAAAAATATTATGAAATTTTTTTCATACCGCGAAAAAATCGCAAGTGTGAAATTCATTATTTTACAGGAAAAGCTTTTTACACTAAGTTGTATGTCGCTGCTAATTTAACTTTGCTGTAAGTTTCTGCATCCACTTTTAATTGTAGAAAAATTTTTCATAATTAATTGCGATGAAAAAGTAAAAATCGACTATTAAATCAGTTACGTTTTTTTTTTGGCGGTAAGGGCACGAAATGTTTCTTTTCTTGTTAACGCACCGCAACGGTCTCCATATACACATGTATGTTGCACATTACTTAAATTCCTTAAATGAAATATATATTATTATAATTATTTTTTAGTTTCACTTTGGTATGAGTGAAAGAAAACTAAGGACGTCATGTTATGATCTCTGCAACAATAAATTATAATTATCTTAAATTAGAAATATTTTTTTGACACGATTGAAGTTTTATATGATCACTATAGTGTTACAATCATAAAAATTTTTCAACATGGTTGAATAAGTGTGAGTGTACACTTAACAACTTTTATTAAATAAATTCTTGTTTCGTAGACAGGGGACAAAACGAGGAAAAAAAGTTCGTTCTATTCATATAAATCCACACACATACACACCAATAAAACATTATTGCAACCTCTAAGCAGAAAAAAGTTTCATCAACAAAAATTGACGAGTGTAAACGTAAATGCAACTTTTTTTATTATTTGTTTAAATTCAGTCTACAACAAAATATATAATATTCACT
Source organism: Germaria angustata (assembly GCA_963681545.1). Lineage (NCBI taxonomy): Eukaryota > Metazoa > Arthropoda > Insecta > Diptera > Tachinidae > Germaria > Germaria angustata. The sequence continues at coordinate 72,087,341 of OY813001.1, forward strand.
TTGGTAACAGCTCCAGCGCCTTATAGGCATTATTGGGGCAAGTTGGCAAACTTATAAGCTACTATATATACAAAATTTATATGTATGTAATTATATTACAAACAATAGAATATTTGGTGTAATATATATTGAAATATTTTCAATAATTTCATAAAAATACAATTTAAAAAAAATTAACAAATTTTAAAATTTTTAAAACTATTAAAGTTACAAAGTGTTTCAATTTTATTAAGCAAATATTCCTTACAAGAGGCTCTAAATATTGAGATTGTATTTACTGTTTTTAAATCAGCGGGTAAATGATTAAATTTCATACTACCCGTATAATCTACACGTTGCTTTGTTCTTTCAAGTCTACATCTTGGAAATCTTAAACTATTTGCATTTCTCGTAATGAAATGTGATTGATTATGCGTAAAACATATGGTCCTATGCCCGATATTATATAAGGACTTGAAGACATATTTCAAAACCTGGTATTCATGAACGCCACAGAGTGGTAAAATTGTTTTACAAACATTCTTATATAGGGAAGTTGTGGGATATAACATCGGTAAATTATAAACTATTTTCAAAGCTTTATTTTGCATACGTTGAAGAGATTTAAACTATTTTTATTGTAAGCATATATGACACCCATGTAGCTTAAATGCGACTGTATTAGGGACTGATATATCATCAATTTAACATTTAATTATTTATTAATACACGTCAATACAAGTTGATAATTAAACGCACAATAAGATCGTTTAATCTAATAAACATGTATACGCGTATGTTCGTTAGTTAAACGTTCTTGATAATTGTTAATAGTTGTTACTATGACTTCAAAAATTTTCAACGAGAGAGTGAAGTCTATGTCTGCTTTACTTTCATTAATCTTTGAAGACTTCATATTTGGCAAAATTGTTTATTGATCAGAATAAAACATCTTTAAATCGCATTACCATCATGGAGGAAAATATTATTATTTCGTTGAAATATCATGATTATATGAGAAAGAAGCATATAATTTTGATAATAATTATACAATAGTCCTCTATCGTTCTAGGCAGCTGAAACACTCTTATTTTCTTTGCGTGTATATTCTCTACTCTTCTAGTGCATGGAACGTTTTCGTTTGGTCACATTAAACTAGAAATGAAGAAGACATACATTATAAAAAACTGAATAAATTGCCATCTTCCACACGTTTCAGCTACAGATAGATAGAATCCGATCAAATATGGAAGGCGGTAAAGGAGTCGGTATTGATCCAAAATTTATACAGAAAATTAATCAAATGGTCTCAATACATTTTCAACACTTTTTACTTTGAGATCTTAGCGTGAATATTTTAGATATTCTCAAATGTTAGATAAATTTGAAATTACCTTTAGAGATGAGTTCATAAGTTTGGCGATCCAGCACCGAATATCACTTTCAACAAACAACTGAAACTTATTTGTTTGCTGGGTATGCGTCCGAAATTTATTACATTTATAGAAAAGTTAGGCCTACACGACAAGAAGTGCCCTAAAGTATTTCCGTGTTACAAAGTAATTTTTCTAATATTCTTTCAATATAATGAAGCAACTTGTTTTACCTGTTTAATACAGCAGTTGCTGGAGGACGATGCTTTTGTAAAGTCGGTTGAAAGCGGAGGAATATACTAAATTGAATTAAAAATTTCCTAAAATTTTGTTTAAAAACTTCTTTGATTTGATATAAATTGTCCTTAAAGTTGGATAAAATATTCTTAAATGAACTTAAAACTGGACTCCGAATCAGTCAAAAGTTTCCTACAACCAATTTCCTACGGATAGTGAAAAATTTATCAACTTTGAAAGCAGATTTAAACTTGAGGAATAAGAAAGTTTCTTCAGTGAAATAAATTTTATTATTTTAATGTACATTGATGGGCTTAAAAATAATTTTTTATATTTCAAAGCCTCTGCCGAAATATAATTATTCAATAAACCCTTATATTTTTACTGATTTTGAAATAATAAATAATACAGTCAAGAAATTCTATAAAAATTAAAGATTTTATAAAAATATATGCGATCCACTTAGTCTTTCTTTTGATTCATAATAGTAGTGATTAATATTTTTTTTTGGTTCACTTCAAATTCCAAAATTTTTAAAACTTTAATGGAGTATTTGTGAGATCCACTTTTTAGGGGACATACATTACATTACAACTTAATATAAATGTCCTACACATTCGTTCGTCAGAGGAAAAAATATATTCGTGAGCATTTATTTTACCTGGTCAAAAAATCACCATCTATCATAAAAAAATTATGGGAAACAATTTCGATCTTAGTGCCCTCGAGCGGCAGCAAATCGAGTTTATTCTAAAAATATTTTGTATTTCTATTTTGGGTATTTTAGTTCGAATCCTTTTATTTTTTTGAAAATCGGATGGTATTTATCAATTGATTTTTGTATATGAAACGAAACACAGTTCCACATCATGGAACCGTACTTCTTACAATATGTATATTGACTGCCATAGATGAAGTTAATATCTCCGGAACTAGATAATTCTTTTAGAAGCTGTGAAAAAATCCTATGGCTCATGGTTCAAGGTGATTTCTGTTAATAGCAAAAGACTGATTTTGGACTGGATCCAGTTCCAAATGTAGATCTGAAAATAATTATGATTATAAAGAAAAAAGGAGTTGTCACACTTTCTCATCAAGAATAAACATCAAGTTGAACTTAAAGTGGGTACTGGACGGAAGTGTAGGGTACAAATATGAAAATATTTCTTCTTTTTCATTTCCATTTTCGTTTTCATTTTGTTTTATTTGATGTCGATGATGCACCATCGAAAAATGAGATTGTTGCATATTTTAATGGGTTTTCGCAAAATTTTATGAATGGTCATTACCATGGGAATAGCTGCAATCAAATGTCCTCTAAATACTTAAGAATAGTATTATTAATATTTAACATGTGAAAAAAGAAATATAGAAAATAATTTTTAAATTTCGTAATCGTCATTCATGCTCTTTACTTTGTAAAGAACAAATTCATTGTGATTTGAAAATATAAATCAAATATTGATTCAAAGTAGTTCTTTTTTAAAGAAACATGGTTTTGTTTAATCCTTTTTTTAAATCTGTGGGACTATTCTAATTTTAAAACTTTTTAAAGTGAATACAACTTGATCACAACCTTTCCGGATACATAAACTTTGCCGGTGGATAATTTTAAATCTTTAAGGATTATTCAAATCTAAATTATTTTCAAATTTATTTTTCATTGACGTTCACATTAAATCACCCAACCTTAGAAAAATTTACATTCAGATCGTAAACATTCGAGAGTCCATCAACAACAAAACTTTTCATAAATTTCGATTTAAGCATGAGCCAAGCTTTTTTAATCTATTTATTTATTTTTTATTTTTTTGTTTGCTATCAACCATATTTTAGGATCTATAAAATTTACAACTTTTTCAATACTTTTATGCAAATTTAAAGAATCTAAAGCGATTGAATTCCAAAGAGACCCCCAAAACAAAGAGTCTTTGAAAGTCGTAAAATAAACAAAACATTCAGCAAAAGAAATAAAAATAAATAAAATGATTACAACTGTTTAGAGGTAAATACGTGTAAATCTTTTAGTATAATTTTACATTTAAAGATGTAAAGGAAAAGAAAAAGGGTTATAAAATTAAATATTGCAAATGTCAGCATAATATTGTATAAAATTGACAATATCAGCATAAAACAACAAACGTTAACAAAAGAATGAGAGAAAAAGAAATAAACAAGAAACAAAAACAATATAATAAAAAAAAAAACAAAATAAAAATCAAATTAAAGTTCAGAGCCCTTGACATTTGAAACGCTCAATCACACACCCCACTTTGTCCCAAATCATTTTAAATACTATCTTTTGGGACTCTCACACACAGAAAGAAAACTGTTTGGAATGATTATGGTCTGTTATTTTCTCAAAAAAAGTGTAAAATTGTTTGTTATTTCAAAGCAAAATAAGGGAATATAGGGGTCTTTAATAAGCGCAAACTTATTAAGAAAATACCACGCAATCCTGTAAGGAAGCTAACATTTTCTATTTAAAGCAATAAAAGGATTTTTTAATAAATTGATCAACAAAATCTTACACTTATTTCGTGGGCAATATATATTGGGTTCCTAAGGGGCAGTCAACTCGATATAACCAAGTCTGTCTAAAAAGTATTTAGTTTTTATAAGCCGATATATTGTATATTGTTTTGGAATTTGAATTTTTAGCGATCAACGAAATCGATTTACAATAAGATCAGATGATGCAAGAAAAACATTTTTTTAATTTTCTTATGGGCCCGATCACTTAAGCATATACCAATATGTACATTCCATATGGCGACAATATAACAGAATGTACATTTATATTCAAAATTTATTCTTCTCTGGTCAAATGCGGATTAGTTTAATGCGGATTAGTGAAAATATCACACGAAAAACGTCTATCGTTTTCCAATTTTCCTCATTTTTACAATAAATATTCATGAAAAAGAGAACTTTCAAAGAAGTCAAAAAGATCCACAACTTGTGATCCGGAAGCAAAGAAATTCGGATCTTTTCAATGATTTAAACATTTGCTTCTCTTCAGTGTTCACTAGACTGGAAGTTATGCTCAAGATGTTGTGAACCAAAGATCTCTTAAGAAGTATATCAAACGCTATTCATCCTACAGCATATTCAAAATGTTCTGTATATTCGATTAAAAATCATCAAGCATCTTGGTAACACTATTGCCAGAAGGGCAGACTTGTCTGCATTTTGAAGATTTTGTGCCCTTAAAATGTCAATATGAAGATTTAAAGACTTTCAGAAAAAAAAAAAAAAAAAAAAACTCAGATTTCTCGACTGTTAATTTTTGATTATGCTTTCATGATCGAATAGCTTCTCTCAATCGTGAGACACATTTCCAAGTCCATGACTTGCAGATTGCTAGACATAAATAAATGTGGGGTCGTCTAGCTTAAATAATTTATTTATTAAATGTTTGCATTAATAATTAAATTTGACTTGCAGTAGGCCGAGCAGCAACTACGAAAATAAGACGATCCATTGATCCATTTAGTATTAAATACATGTGCTACCCACTAGCGTCATTACAGTCATTAAATTAAAAAAATATAACAAAATTTATAGAACTGAACTAATTTTTTTCTATTCAAACGAAATGTTTTTTATCACCAAACAAAAACAATTTACACCAGAGAAAGAAGATATCGCCTTTTATTCGTAATTTTTCATTTCGTTCCGATAAAAAATATGTTTTTAATAGAAAATAGAAATTAATGGTTATTTTCTTTTTAATATTTTATTCAGTTCTGTTGGAATTCTCATAAATATTTGTAGTCTTTTGCATAAGTATACGAGCTTGAATGCTTTTCAATCATGATTTGGCTAAAAGGGTTGTGATGATTTGGTTAGCGCCAATGAAATGCAGGCATATATACCCAGCTAAGCCAACAACAAACAATAAAATATTAAAATAGTTATTTTGGAGAATATCTCGAATAACAAATTTGATAAATATTTTCTTTTTACCTTCACAAAATGTGAAAAAGTTAATTAAAAATTATTAAAAGTTTTTTAAAGAGATTTTAAATTGCAATTTCGATTTTAATATTTCTGCAGATTTTACTTTCAAATATTCTGGCAACGCTGCCTGGGAGGGACGCGGTTAAAAAGAAAAGTTATGAAAATGTATATATTTCGAAAATTTAGTTCTTTTCCGAATGCATTTGGTATTAGCATGTCATTATTAAGTTCTCTTTTTGAGTTCCTGGGAAGAAAAAAAATACGTTACTGGATACCTTGGAAGTAGAACTCCCAGGCAAAAAAGTCTTAATGCTATTAAGTCTTGGCTGTCGTTAGGGAGTTCGAAAGAGAATGTTGCGTTTATTTCCGCCACACATTCCAACGTATTGACAAGCGATTTAGTATTCTGCTTAGTGTCAGGGGCATTAACTGGAGAGAATTGAGGAACAATACTCATGGCACGGAGTTTCTATAGGGTTCATGCGGAGTGAACAAAACACCTTTTTACTGGTCTAAGTGTATACCTATTCTTTGACATGAGATGAATCTTCTCCTCTCTCCAACCTACCTATCCTCACCTTCTATTCGTATTTCGCTTGATTTGCAAATTCCGTCTATCCTCCCTCCACTTCTTAACAATTTTAAGACTATGATACAATGGGAAAATACGAGCTTGCGGATAGATCAACCGCTGATTGTAGAAAACAATTGTTGATTATGAAATGTACTGAATTTCGAATTGAAGCTAAAATGGGTTTCCACCAAACCCCATATAGAATTTTGCAGGTACCGCGTAACATCAGTTCAGATGGAATAAACAAAAATGCGGCATAAGTGCGTTGAATAAATACAAATAAATTCAATAAAATAAGTAAATATTTGGATACAAAACAAAACATACTCTCACACTATTTCAAAAATGTTTTTTAGTGTCACCTGGTGCCAAAGACTGCACAACCTTCTCATATGAGCGACATAATATATTTATTTGCTCCTAATTTTTTCATTGGTGCACATGTAATGATGCACATGATATAGAATAAATCTAAAACAATAAAGTTTATTTAACCACTTTTTAGAAAAAAACATACAAGGAATAATCAAATGGCATGGATAACAAGCTTAAACCATATCAAATCTTAATCATGTATAAAATTGTTTCTGTTGGTGAAGCCTTTTTCATAAAAATCTTAAAACTGTTCTCTCTGTTTTAACCCGCCTCCTCTTCCGATAACAATAAATAAAAGAAAATCAAAAATAAAATACTTATTGAAAGCAATAAGATAACACCTTTGGGATTGTTCCTTCTGCCAAGTAAATCCTTAGTCCTTTACATACTCGTACACTCATCGCATGTATTTTTAAGCTGATATTAGCATAACATCAATTTAACCTCATGAAATGAGAGGCAAAGGTATCAAATTGGCTGCTAAAATGAACAAAATCAGCACAATATTTACATTTTAATAAGTTCAACCCGAATCGCAAGGCGAACAACTCAATATAAAGGTTTCATCCTTCATTAACCCTTCATAAGAAGAAATCCAAACCCACGTATTTTTATGGTTCTCTGAAACGATTGAATTTTGAAAATGGTAAAATTCAAAATTATTTATCAGCTTGAGTTTAAAGGACACAGATTTTCGTAATTATTCTTACAAACATAAATAAATCAAAATGTTTCTCGTTATCTTCTTTTGACTCTTATATACCTTAAGAGTGGGCTCCACACAGGAAGACTCTCTCTCTCTCTCTCTCTTTAGCCTTCACTGTGCTTAAGCTGTTTACTTTTAGAAAAGATCAGACAATCCTCCTGGGTGGTAGTACTATGAAGGCCTTGTGGCCAGACATGGAAATGTTTGCAAAATATTCATTAATGGACAAGTAAGATGACATCCTAGATAAATATATGTAATGGGAATCTCATCATTAGCAATAAAAGGCACTAGAATTAAACAACTTTTTAATTAAAGCTGTGAAATAGAAAATAAAATTTCTAGTATATCACCGCTGTCTTCTAGGCAGACTTGAATTAAAATATGAAGTCATTTGCTTTTTAAAGAAAATGATTTGGACTAAAACGAGAAAATGCAAATACGGAACTTTAATTTCACTTTCTCGTCATATAATAATAATATTATTACTACCAGCACTGCAGGGTATTTTAATACTATAGCTACAGGGTATCATTATTTGTTTTGTTGGCCCTTCTACATAATTCTTATACGGTTCATGATTTTATTTGCACAAGTACTCAAATCAGGTACGCAGTCGACAGCGATTAAGACAAAGCAAGAGCCCGCCGCAGCAGTGAATCTTTGGGTAGATCCTTACAGACTAAAGTGTACATATAATTAATTATTTAATTTAAATATTGACATTCAATGCAAAATCTATTTCATTTAGCGTGATTTGTTGGAAAAAGTTTTTGGTAAGAAATCTGATCGGACGTTTCCAATTAGAAGGCCTATCAGAAATTAAATATTAAGCATAATTCACAGGCTTTCTAGGGTAGGCAATTTATTCAAAGATAGTCTCGTATGATGCTGTTGAAGTGCAACAAATCCTCTGAAAATAAATATCTCTTAAGTTTCAATTAAACAACGTGCGATAACCATAACAATACATTGGTTTTTCGCCATATCCATAAACAGCTGATTGCCGGTTATAAATACATATTTGTTTGTTTTGTTTTTTTTTTTTTTTGCTCACAAATGAGAAAACAAATGATATGAAAACATAAACAGGTGTTTATGGTTATAGTAACGCTAATAGGTGAAGGAAATATATTTATGGTTATGGCTATGGCTATGGTGTTATGGTATGGCAAGTCTGACTGAACCTTTAAGCTGAAAAGTAAGAACAGTTTTTGAATGGACTCAATGTGATCCAGATGAACCACAGAGATGGAGTGTTATACAATTGAACCAGATTTCAACAGTTTTGTATTATGTTTATGTATTTTGTAATATTCATATATAATAGAGAATTCCCATATTGTGTTTGAATGTTTTGGCATAAACACATGAGTTAAGGTCACAACAAATAAATTTGAAAAGCTTGTGTATTAAATAGGTTCCAAATCATGATTGATTCGAACAAAGCTGAACCAGGACCAAAAAGAGCTGTTGAACATATATCAGTCATATACTTAGAAGGCCAATATATCGCAGATTTTGCTCGTTATGCAATATGTTGAATGAGCTCAAATCAGCCATAATAATTAATTATAAGACTGTTAGACTCTAGGTTTTACTTTCTTAGTTATTTGTATTAATATCTAATGAACGCTGATAATTATGGGACTTTTTGTACTTGAAGTCGCAATAAAATCGGAACAACTATATCTGCAAATATTAGATTCCTTGCTCAGTCTTAAATCTTAAATTATTGCCACGCCTTCTGATTCGAAGACGGTTGCATGTTTAAGTGTTAAAAGGGTTTCCATCAACTACAGCGAGTCTTACGTGATGGTGTGTTGTTTTAGATCCATTTGTTTCTAGGGATGAACAGTTTTCGTTTTCTCTAAATACTATCTCAAAAACATGTGTCGAAATTGAGCTTCTCTCAAAGTTCCGAAGGGTTAAGCTGAAAGTCCATACCATCCGTTCTATGCGTTGTTGCGTTTTATGTGTCTGTCAAAAAAGTAGATTCTCGGTTACAGAGCAAAACGCATAGAACGTACAGACGCATAGAAAGCATAAAGTAGATAGACTTTTGTAAGCGTCTTAAGCTGAAAGTCGATACCATCCGTTCTATGCGTTTCTGTGCTTTCTATGCGTTTCTAAAGTCAAGTTACATACAATGCGTTTCATGCGTCAAGTTTTTTGTTTTGATCAGCTGTAGTGTAAATATTTTTATCAAATAGAACAAATTTCGAAAAAAATGGATTGTGAAATTGTGATTTTAAAAGAATTTATGGAAGTCGTTTAGTTTATATATGTACATAATATTTTGGTCCTACAGAAAGCTGCAAAAGACCACGGAACGAGAAGGGAGTGGTATTTTTGCAGTTTCAATAAGATTCTGTTCCCTTGTGGTTGATTAAAAAATAATAAATAAAACAGAGGTGACACTCACTACATAAAAGTAATCGATAACTACAACGAAAATTTTGTTAATGAAAAAAATATATTAAAAATTTATTTTAATATATTTTTATTACTAAAAGTATTTGTAAACTTTAGTGCGAAAGGTTTTTCTTTTATTAAAAACTTTTTAATGCAAATAAAGGAGAAAATTAAAATCCACCACACAAATTTTTAATCGATATCATTGAAAATAAAATATAATTTGTCATCCATGGTTAACAAAAACAACTGATCTTTTTTCACCTTTTTATCATGACGCATGAGACGCATAGAAAGGTAGAAAGTAAACCTATTTCATGCGTTCTATAGGTTCTATGCGTTTTGTCCTGTAACTTGTTACATGCAATTACCCAGAATCTACTTTTTTGACAGCGCATAAAACGCATCGACGCATAGAACGGATGTTAAAGCAGAAAGTCCATGTGCTGAAATTGAGCTTCTGTCAAAGTTCTGAAGGGTTATACTGGGTTCCAGCAACCAATAAAGGTGCTTTTCTAAGAACAGTACGTACTATCGGCTGCTAACATTCTTTTCGCTCTCATAGTGTAACAATAATGAGTTACTACAGAATATTGTGTGGATTAGATCGATTTTCAGTTCCTTGGTGTGATCTCTAAGTATCTCAAAAACTCATTGTGCCCTTAGTTTTTTAACAACTACATTATTATTCTGACGTCTCACGTAATTATGAATGAAATAAACAGATACGAATGTCCATAAATGTGTGATAAACTTCATTGAACATCATTTCGTTGATCACTCCCAGAAAGGAGAGAAATGGATTGTCAAAGAACTCGGAGGATGCTTTTTATACCTTAAAGGGAACTAATGTATTCGGCTTCATATGGATTTCCGAAAAACTCTTTATATCATTTCTAATAAATCAGTCATTTGAAACCGATATATTTACTATAATGCCAAGAAATCCTAAAGGCTACTACTACTACTACTACTACTACTACCGCACATCTTCGAAACCCTCTTTGGTACACTGTGGGAGATAAAACCAATACTGGTGCACAAACCAATACTGGTGCAAAAAGGCCACTACTGATGCATACTGCCCTTATTTGGTGGCCAATAATTGAAAAGGTTTCAGCGTGGACTCCTCTAAAAGAATTTCGAAATACTGATTTTTTTAAATAATAACCGGCGACCTTGTGTGTCATAAAAAAATATAAATATCACTTGAAGCATGATTTCCTATTGAATAGATCAATGGTGCACATAAGAAACTCATTATCTTGATTCATGAGAGGAAATGGTTTTTGTTTATTGTTTTGATAGAATAATTAACAAAATCACTATGTAAAGCGATTTTGGATTTGTTATTTTTAAATAACTACCAGTCGCTTTGAATTTTCGTTAAAAAATTTTAGCTAAATTTTGTTGGGAGCTTAACAAAGCACCTTATGGGGCAAAGCACCGTGCAAAGTTGAAATTCCTGGATTAAAACTCTTCTTTCATTCACAATCACGTTTTCGTATTTGTATAAGAACGCTATATGGCTACCAGCTGTGTGATTCATTGGACTTCGTCTAAGAGGGCCCTTTGCTAACGTTGACTTTAAGCAGGCACATTCCTTGAAATCCCCCACGAGCCAATATCATTTAGAATCTTGCGGAATCTTTCATGTCAGAGACTCAGGATGATATTTCGCAGTGTGTGTTGGTTTAAAGAATATTATAATATTTGCACGATCCTCAATTTAAGAAAAATATCCTATTTCACGCAAATTCTTTTCTTGTATTTCTATCTAAAACAATCAGTCTTAAAATGTTGTTGTCATTAAGCGATTTATTTACTCTATTTCAGTAACAAATAACAATTTCAGTTAATAAAAATATTATGGACTAATTAACTTAATGACAGGTGTAAGCACAAAAAGCAAAACGTATATATTTGTTGGAAAAAATGACATTTATTAAAACAAACAATTCCATATTTATTAAGCCATGGCTTGCAATAGAAAGACATAATTGTCACCATCATCATCATCATTGTTAAATCTCATTTAATCACAATTAAATGAGCACTTGAAGCCATAAACTATCAAATGAAAAGTGATCGATGATGAGTGAAATCTAATTAAACCCACACCCTGGGACCAACGAACCGACAGACTGTCTCGCTAACAACCAAGCAAACAAACGCATTGTTTATCATATGAACAACTATAAAAACAACAACAACGGAACCACAAGATTTACCATTTAAATCATTTCAGTTCGTACTACCGAAAGAGTTTCATGTTACAATAAATACGAAACGAGAAGATAAATATCAACACATCACGACATTACAAAAACATCAAACAACAACAATTAAGAAAATACACTCTGTCTAAACAATCAGTGTGTGGATGCAGCAGCAAGAATGCGTGAATTGGGCATTCAATGTGAAAACAAACAACAACAAAATACATTCACTATTCATAATTAAAGTATTAATTTATTGGTAAAAGAATATTGTGGCTGATTCACAGCCAACGGATTAAACTAAAATCCCCTCTCCTCTCTCTCTTTTTCTCTTCTCTCTCTCTCTGTCTGTATTCACGAACAAAGTAACAATGCAGGCTGTTAAATAAATGACTTGATTACAAAAAAATATATCAAGAGATATAAATGTGTACGTGTATGCCACTGATTATATTTTTGTAATACTCATATGGCATTTCATAAAGAATGGGAGGCTAAAAGCTTTTCAGTCACGTTGGTTGAAGTCTACTGATCAATTGTCATTGGCATCAACGAATATACAACATCTATTTTTATTATTAACTAGCTGACTCGGGCAAACGTTGTTTTTCCTTCAAATTTTATTTTCACTGCAAGTCTGGTTTTGTTGCAAAGTCATGGCGGATTGATATTTCGAAGAAGAATGAAAGATGCACTAAATCGACATAGCAATTATTGTTCAAATACCGGTATCGGGCTAATTAACGCCACTACACACTGATTAAGGACCCAACGCCTTCAGCGAAACACAGCATAGGCTTATCGCGCTAATCTCTATCGCGCAACAAACACAAAAAACTAAATATTGCGCCATCTGTTGGAGGAACTTCAAACTACACAGAAACACTCCTCACGCCCCATGCTCTATGTATATAAAGTTTGGTCAAAATCGGTGCAGTAGTTTTTGAGTTTAGCGATCACGACATACACGTAATTTTTATATATGTAGAGGTTAGAAGAAAGTTCAAATAAATTTTGATACATTTTATTTATTTTTTATTCTCAAGAAGTAAAAATATTGAATTCTTGTAAAATTTTTAAGGTTCTCCTTTGGGGATACTTTACCAATTAACGAATTCCGACAAGTGTAAGCAAATTATAATTTTATTTGAAAATATTTTCAGAGAACTCAGAGTTTTTGAATATTTAATTTCTTTCAAAATGACAAACTTAGGCTAAAAAATAGAAACAAATTAAAATATATTTCTAATGGTGGCTTTACATTTTATAACAAGCGATACGTTTTTGTAGAAGAAAAATAAAACGAAAGTTGTAGGTTTTTTTCATGTGACGTAGTAGCAATGCGGGATGGTGTAACATTTCTGCAACATGTACGAAAACAACATGCACTTTTCTTTATTAATACTAGGCGAATTATAATAAAATATATGCTGTTTTATTAATTATTACATAGAGTGGCAATTCTATGTTGCAAATGTACAGCTCTGATATGATGAAAGCCAGATATTTTATGAAATGGTTTAGAAATATGCATTTACCATCCGCTTGTCAGATTTTCAGTTTTGTTTTCTATTTCACTGATACACTGTGAGATTTTCTTTATTCTGTAAAGATTTATAATAGATCAAAATACTTCTGTACTCGTAAGGCCAACTTGATAGAAACATGTCTTAAATTACTTTCAGCAAAACTCAAAATTGTTAAAAACTCTTAAGTAGTTACAATAAGTTAGGAAACGTTTTTATTCAACTCCTCCATAGCCTAGTTTTATGCTTATCGCGACTTGTTTTCCAGAAGGTCTCGCCGGCCAGTGTCAACAACTCTAGAGTAAAAGAGACCTTTATTGAATTGTTTTTAGTGAATACATTGTTAATAAAGTCTGAATAATATTTGTTGTTAATATTTATGACAGTATTTCCTTGATATTTTTTTAAATTAGTTCAAGAAAGGAAACTTGCATCTATTCAGCGGGTATATAATTTTATTCACCAAACTCTGAATTGGTAACACCAAAGACGGGAGAAAGTTACACTTGTTTATAGTTCTTCGAGTTGAATCCAACGATTAATTCTTTCCAGATTGATCACCATCTGTGGTTGAAGTAAAGATAGCAAAGGCAAGGTTGAATAGTGGATTCAGTGCAGGCTTGGACCCACCATACATCCCTCAACAATATGCTACCTTGTAAAATGGATATTAGATAGGATAAGTTCTGCAGTACGGATATTATGTGTCATTCATGCAGTCATGTACATAAATTTGACATATGCGTGCTAAGCCCTTTCCCAAATAATTTTTATTCCAAAACTGTATTAATTTTCATTCACATGACAATTCAAATAGTGGCGTGCATGGGACACTTAACTCTTTACAAATAACGTGAACTATACAATTTAGGCTCCTACCCGCCTTTATAGGATAATCTGAAGCAAGTTAAATACTTGATATTTTCATACATAAAATGTATATTTCTCTCTTAACAGTACACTCCTTTACAGTCCTGTTGTCCTTATGCTTCACGCTTATGTCCTTATGCTGACACGCTCTCACTCAGGCACTTGAATGGATAATAATAAATAAATAAAACCTTAAAATGTAAATACAAAACCCTAATACCTATAAACATAATTTTCTAGTTGTAGAGTTTTTTTATCAGTGTTGTTTCCTTTGAAGGATTTCGTTCGTTTATCTTAAATAATCTAAAAATTGGTTTAAAAAATTCAAATTTCAAAACCCGGTGATTGTACATTTATACTGCAACGTAGTGTGAAAATGTCACAATACGATCGTTAAGATAACGAAACGTGATTTAGGTCTGCACTGGCTGACATTGTGGCAGGCATTCAGTAGGATTTGGTTTGCACACACACACACACAGGCACATACACGTGCACTGTCATACACTTTTTCATCTACTCATGACTACTGCCAGTTTTACTCTGAGATTCTTCTCATATTGCCCACTTAACACTTCCATTAGTTTATTTTCGAATTTTGGTTTATAATCACAACAAAATACAAAATAATTAAATGGCGATTTTGCACAGTAACAAATGGATGTGCTCTGCCAACAGTCTGTCTGACTAGTTGTTTAGCTGCCTGGCTGGCTGGTTGATGGGCTGGTGAGGAGTGAGTTGTTTGTTACCCCATCATCTGCACACAGAGACACGTGTGTGACAAGCGACATTAGCATTAAGACTTAATTTAAGTTTTATCAGAGCAAACAAATCTGGTGGTATGTATGCCAACAGCAAAGAAACAACAACAGCACAGATGAGTACAAAGAATGGGTCCTCGTAATGGGGATGGTAAATAGAAAATTTGGAAAACAGTGAACACCCAGTTAACGCAGGAATATAATTTCCTGTACTTGATTAGAAAGATCACATAGTAGCAATTAAAATAAATTAGATAAATATCTTTAACTTATTGGCCAAAACTCTAAATTTAGTTTAATTGGTTAATTTCTATTCTAAGTCAACTGCGTTCCATGTTGAATCGTGAATGATATACAAGACCTCGTTAAGTTTAGATCTGGGAAGACTTGAAACAGATTATCTAAGCAGGTTCACTTGACCCTTTGACAGGCTATCAGCAACAGAAAGTAAGAAATCCAACCGTTCCTATCATTTAGGAACCAATTACATGACTATTTTCGTTTCAGGAGCATATTCCTGAAGAAAATTAATTTGCGGGATAACATCCCCCTTTGAAAATTTGAAAAAATATATACATAAATACGGTAAAAGAAAGACCATCAATCACATTAAAACTCTAAAATAAACTTACGTACATGAGTTTGTTCATATTTGATTAAAGCTTAAATCGCTTTTAATATCGGTGAAACCCAGCTTAAGTCCACTAACACATAACTTCTCAAATAATGTTGGTCACACTCGTTCAATGTATGTAGGTGAACCTTGATCTTAGCGGCTGTCCGCCGCTTAATTATTTAATGTATAAGAGAACATGGCTTGGATGAGCACACCAAAATTCGTTTAGGGTCCCACTTCGGCCGTATGCTGCCTTATTGACTCCCGACGCATTAATATAATTTTTTTTTGCAAGATGTAGCATTGACATACGGAACTTAAGAGAGGTTTTTGATTCACGGCTGTATAGGCCAGTTTGTTTTCCGACAGGTCCTTGATGATGTCCTTTAGTTGGTCACTAAATGTACGTGGCAAGAAAGTTGCTGTAATCAAGATTATATGCTGAAACCAGTACTAGTGTCTGCTTAAGGGATATGAAAGACCAATGGATTCCACATGAAGTTGCCGCCGTAAAATCCGATTGGCAATGATTCTACTTTCCTAAACCATTTTGACTGGTGAATATTAGACAGCTTAAGCTTATAAGCAAGAAGCTTGTGCCCGGTCTATGCACTTTGAGTTTACTTACCACATTGGCAAAAAAGAAACAAAATGAGCCCGAGTACTCTGATCCCAATCGCCCCCAAAATCATTGCATTTACCAGAGAACACTTTTTTGGCATTTCTTGCCATTGAAAAGCAAGTCAAACAGGCATCTCTAATGTGGTTCAGATTTTGCATGAAAGTAAGTCAAAGTCACAGAATATATGTGGGCTAAGTATGCCTAAGCGTCCGACACATATCTGCTCGTATATACCGTTATTTTCAGCGGCGAAGCCGAAGCCGATAACACTTTGTTAGTCTGGTATAACCTGTGCCGAACTCTGATAATTGAAGGCTTTCTAACTAAAGACTTTTGGAAATAGTATAAAGTAATTCCATGCGTTATAAGAGTGACACGTGTTCTTTCTATACAAAAAAAAAAAAAAAATCATAGATTTATTTTGTATAGATTGTATTATAATGTCTAACCAAGTGACACTCAATGTTGCGATGATGTATGATATTTGGGTGTTGTGTTTGCTTAATATGACATTTCAAACAGATTGTGATTGCAAGCGTGTCAGTCAGTCAGTCAGTCACTTCATCTTTGTATTCGTTTGTTTTCGTATGGTATGTAAGTCAGACCTTTATTTACGCTCTTATTATCACATTAAACCTCTCCTTCCATTTATCTCTATTGATTAGGAACTTAAATCTCATGTTCATACACAAGTAGTGCATTTTTTTTGGGGGGGTGAAGAAGGATAAGCTGCGGAGCTACGAGGGAGGGAGAGTACACAAATAACACGACAAATGTTAGATAAAATTTGATTTGAAATAAAATGATGGGAAAATTTTCTTTGTTGTTTAAAAGGATGAAATTAAAAATAGATACAATTACGGGTACAATGAAATATTCAAATATTGAATGATGTGTGTATATGTGCACTTGTGTATGTGTGCACTTGTGTATACAGTACATTTGAATTTGAATAGAAACCATTCCATATATGACAGAAATTTTATTTTAAATGTCACTCATATCTGTAAGACAAAGACAAAATATTGATCTCTTCTGCAGGCAGGTAATTCGCTATAAAAAATCAATAATTTTCTGTGTCGTACATGCAGAATTGCCATTTAATTTGCATTTAATGGCTTCACTATTATTCATTGGCGATCTTTACATAAAGGGTAGTCGGAGAGACGACAGACGTTTGATCGCCTGGCATCGATTTGAATTATAGGATAATATGTTATTTTGACAAAGACGATGACTGTCTTTGGAATGTAGTTTCTTTTTGTTTAAAGTTCAATGACTTTGAAAAGCTTAGGAAAATCCAAAAAAAATATCGACTCATTATAAAAACTCTCAAGGGAAGGAACGGACCAAATATGTATGGGAACTTACCCGTAAAGCCCTTGCAAGTTCTTAAACTTGCATATTTGATAAATCAGCTGTTTTGTAAATATTTAGTCTTCTTAAAAACTTTTTTATAAGTTCGGAAAATAACGACATTTCACTTAGTGAAAGTTAAGGTAATTCTGGACTTTTCCATAATATTTCCTTCTCCCTGTGGCTCTAAGCAAAATTTCCTAAGTTCAACTTTCTCCTGCCCAAAGTCACAAAACACCTTTTTCCGAGTGGCAATTTTCTTCTTCAATATGAAGCCATTATTGGAGAAGTGATTCTGGAAACAATAATTTATTGGAATATTCAAAGACTTATCAGAATCTTTTCATATCGATGACATTGTTCATCAGCTTTGATATTTTTTCGTGATCGTTAAAGATATCGATTACATTTACAACATTATTACCGTAATATTTACCAACATAATGAACACATGTTTGTTGTAGTCTTACTGTTTGTATGTCGATATTTCATTGGAATTAACCAAAACGTCAGTGAACTTCAACATGTTAGAAGGCATTCAACCTCGCATGTGTTTACACAAACCTTCACATACAATATGAGAATTCTATCATATAAGAAAATTATAAAATATATGATCAGGCTTAGAATGACGTAATACAAACTGCACAGCAAACAATTTATATTTGATACCGAGTGGTTCGAGAAACAGAGGAAGAAGAAGAATAACGTGGAGGGATATATCAACAATATTCTGACAGAAAAAGGAATCGAGCCCAGAACTGCCAAAACAGCGGCACAAGATAGATTGAAATGGAGAAATCTTTGCAAAAACCTCTAAGTAAGTAAGTATGAATCTATTTTATTTTGCTTCCACCCTATACACAATTAGACGCTCTTTGGGTGCCAACGAAAGTTCCCTAAAGATTTGGTTTAACGACCAATGAAATGTGTGTGCATGACCGGCTGTGCCCATAACAAATAATAAATTTTTAAAACACTATTTATTGAGAATAAATTTCTATATTATATAAATTTTAATTCTTGTTATAAAAAATAAAAAGTAGGATCATTAACACCCGACCACCTATCTGCTAACTTGGCAACACTGTCCCCTGTTATTTACTAGAGATCTGCACAAAATATTCTAAAAGTTCTGTGTTCTATTGTACACTACTTCCAAACACAGTATTTCAGTGTAAGCATAAATAACAACACAAAAATAACAAAACATGAATCTAACCAAAACAAACCAAACAGCATTTGAAAAGTTATTCTCTACAGTGCTTGTTAGTGCTTGTGTTTTCAGAACAACTAGAATATCCAAACAAATACCGACAATGAAGTAAAAATACGGTAAATCATAGGAGAACCACCAAGTACAATAGAACATTTCCTACTCAGGCTACTGAAAGAATTACTGAGATGGTAAAACAACACATTAAACCATACACACACATACACACAAGTATGTAGATGATGCGTGTTAAAAAACTTGTGTGCGCGCATGTTTTTCTTTTCGTTCACAACACATTCAAGAAAAAATAATAAAAAAAACTAAAAGAAGTTATATGTAGTTCTCATACAATTTACATACATATGTATGTAAGTATGTACATAGATATGTATGTATGTATATATATTATTTCATTGTAACTAAAACCTCTTTAAAGCGTTTTCTTATTTACAACAGAACGCGAATGTTTCTTAATGTGTGAGTTTGTTTTGGTCTAGGTCTACTATCAAAACATTCAAGCATGTTTGAATGTTCTACTTCAGTTTTAATGTTCTATAGAACCTTTGTTCTGTTCGGCTTTATTTTGTTCCAACATTGTTCTACTTCGGTTTTGTTCTATTCTTCAATGTTTTTACTGTTAAGCAAAACACATATCTTTGGAAGTATATGTTTTGAAATGAGAGAGTAATAAGCACACACTATTTGAAATTTAAGGAAATTGCTTGTAAGACATTTTTCGTATGCTTGTGCAGCTCTCTATTATTTACCATATGAGAAGCGAAAAAGTATTGCCAGCTTAGCAGGTTGCTTAGATTTGAGATGGTATTTTATCCATCAAGAGCTTGGTGCTCATTTTGATCTCAGTACTTTCTAACGGTCGAAAATTTCGTATTATTTCGGTTATGTTTTTGTGAGGATCTGATCCCCTTCTTTCAAGTTTTTATTTTTGTTGTAAGTATATACTCGTATATTTGTGTGCATTTATAAAATTTCTTAACTTAAAGTTTATGGGCGGTTAATTAATATAATGGTGAGTGTGTCAAGTGGAATGTTGTGGATTTTTTAATCTCTTAGGTTTGATATGTTGGGCTTTACACAAAAAGGAATTATTTCTTGAAATTTTGTATGTAGGCAAGAAATTGCATACAAGATAAAAAAAAATTAAGAGAGCGGGAACTTTACCTCTCCAACACTTTGTAACGGTGGTACATATCTGTATATAAAGTTGAAAAGGATCACTTTCCGAAACTCTCCTGGAAAAGTTGCAATCAAAATTTGAAAAAATTGGCTTAAGCAAAAAGGGGGTACTATAGCCCCCTAGATAAAATGTATGAACGCACGTGAAGGTACCCCATTGTATTGAATTGTTGCTAAAATAGCTTTTAGGGTAAACTTCCAAACTTCACCTATGAAGTAATCTATGTTTATGAAGTATCCTTATGTTCCAAGGATTCATTATTATGTGTCTAAGTGAAACAAAGTTATCACTCACGTTGTGTGTGTAGTGCCTCAACAGCAGGTTTCTCCACAGGGAATAGATCTATTTATGAAAAAATTTAAGTTGTGCCTCAAATTTTATTAAATCGCTCTTGCACTGAAACAACAATAAAGCCTCTCCGATTACTAATCTAAATAAATTAAGGGTTTTTAATTACATATGAACCGGGATTGGGGGATACCACTAAAAAAAATTGCCTGGTACTCTAACTCAGAATTGGTGTAGAAAAGGAAATATTTTACATTTAGGATCATATTATCTCTAAGGGTGTTAGTCCTAGAAAAAGTAATAGACAATTTTTTGTATGCAATTTTCTAAGCTACAGATCTCATTGCCAATATTTTGCGTTAACAGTAGATATTCGCGAAAAACTATGTTGTGATCGTTATGGGTTTTTTTTTTTTTTTGTTCTAGAAATTCTGGATTGAATAGTTATACGAGTATAAAAAATAAAGGATTGAAACATCAATCGAATGATATTTTATATTTGATTTTCAATACAAAATGAATTTTATAAACAAGAAGTTCTAGACACAAAATGTCCTAATTATAAAGTAAATTTTCTACATTTACGCCTCTAATGTCTGTTTAAATGTAATAAATGGTTTTATACATTTCTATTACATGGATACCAAAACAAAGACTCTGCTGATAAATTATGAAAAATTTAAAGGCGCAACTCCAATCTGGTGCAAGCCTTAAGATAATCGACCAGTATATACATTCCTTTGACAGAAGTATGAAATGAAGGCGCTTGCGTCAGGAATCTGAAATATATGTATATTGCCATCAATATTAGTGGAATATAACGATCGTCTAAAGGCTGTAGATCACTAATGTTTGTTATTCTTTGTGCTATGGTTTCCTGGGAAAAACACAAAAAATAGAGGTTTGGTTGTCAAGTTAAAGTTTCCAGTGAAACTCGTTCTCACTACCCCGCATTCTTTTATTAAAAAACATTGAAAAATAAATAATTGTGCTACGAATATTTACCATCGTATGACATTAAAATTTTATTTATTTTCTTGTTGCAAAATTTAGGACTCTTTGGTCTAAGATTTCTGAAAATGATTTCGCAAGACTCAGTTTTATTTTTCATTTCATTTCTTAATCGCTTTGTACAATTTATATTCATTTCACTCAATTATTTTAAATTCCTACTTTTAGGAAAACTGTACGAGTACAAGTACGAGTAAAAAATTAGTTCCTATTAATTCAAAAAGCGAACTTTCGGTCCCAATATACCGAACAAGTCCACAAAGGAGGACGCTCTAATTAAATATGTTAAGCGTAGAAGAGCATCAAGCGCCGCCAGTAACTGCTCAATAAGTAGTGCTATACCTTCCATCACTTAAACAGCCCAACAACAATTGACACACTTCAGAAAAATTCATGATGTTGACTACGACTTGTCCTGAAACAGTCCAACAATAATTGACACACTTCAGAAAAATTCATGATGTTGACTACGACTTGTCCTGAAATAGGGATCGAACTAACGTTTTCAGTCATAAATTGCTTTGTAGTTAACGCGTCAACAACTTCAGCCAAGAGCACAATACTGACCACCAAATAGTGCACCTGTTTAAAGCTTAGAGGCAACGCAGCAGAGGAGAATCAAGTTAAATTTGGCCACAGTGGAGTTCGGTTATAACGTATATATGTATATATATATATATATATACATATATATATATATATATATATATATATATATATATATATATATATATATATATATATATACATATATATATATATATATATATATATATATATATATATATATATATATATATATATATATATATATATATATATATATATATATATATATGTCTTTTCCGAATATGTTATATTTCTATTCATAATTTTCATTTACTTGTCAAATAATGACAAAAAACATGAAAAGAACTTCTTCTCGAATACTATTTTTTTGGGATAATTTTTTATTGTTGTATGGTTGAAGGGCATTCAAAATTCGTTACTGCCTAGTGGATCTATCCCCATCCTGATTCCTACTATTATTTTGTATGGTACCTGGAATCATTCATTTTCTTTTTTATCAACTCAATTAATATTCTTTACACGTAAATTGTTCGAGTGTTGCTTTCCAATATTTTTTGCTTATTGATAGTGAATAACAAAAAGTGTATTAAAATATTTCGATTGTTTGAACAGCCAAATTATAAACAAATTAGATTAGAATTGATATCAATTCATAAACTCCCTACATGTGTTTGTATCCCTTGTAATTTTTGGTAAGTCTATGGGCTTTTATATAAATAACTTTTCTATAAATTATTTATGTAAATACATTTTTCAATAGTCTCGCTACAATTTTATCGCTTTATACAAGTAAGTAATTGTTTACAGTGGCGAAACAATTTATAGCAATTTCCTAATGACAATTTCGATTCCGAAGAAATATATTGGATCAAAATTGGGTAAGATTTTGTACAAGGGCGTAGCCAGGATATGAAATAGGGTGGTGCCACGAAAATTATGATTTTTTTATGATTATGATTTTTTATGATTATTACAATTTCGATCTATTTGAGGAGTAATCGGCGTGGATCTTCTGAAAATTTTGCTAGAATTTTTTCCAAAAATTTTGTCCTTCTTCTCGGTTACCAATCTTCGGATACATAGTCCTGCAATATACAATATACTTATTTTTTGATAATAAGTAAAATTGCATATTATTTTACCGTTTAAACGAGCTTCAGTCATTGTGAAGCGTAACCATGTTTTACTCGCCTTAAAGTGCTAAACGACCGCTCAACAGTTGCAGTAGTGCACGGCTGTGATAATCCTTATATTTGGATAAAATAATAATCCATCGTCTTTCAAAATACTCGCCAGCTCTAAGTCGGCTAATTCGTCTTTACCCATTTTTTTTTTTTTTTTTTTGTTGCCAAGAATTATACCAAAGCTCAATTTCTCCTTCCAAATCATCCAACTCATAAAAATGCTCAAACGTTTTTGTGGCATCTTTAACCTCTTCCAGCTTCAAAGAAAGCATGTTTGGCGGGTGCAAACAATGAATTGCAAACGCTGGCCTATTCTCTTCATTAAATCTTCTGTCCAGTGATGAAATTAAAGAATCTATATAAGGAATATATAAAGATCGCTTCCAGTATTCAGCAGGTGATGAAAACGGAGGATTTGAACGGTGCGTTTCACGAGAGACTATCCTTGCATTTTTCCGTGCATTTTTTAATAATTTTATATTGTATGCATGTAAAAAAAAATTATTAAAGAATTAGGTGGGTGCCACGGCCCTCTAGGCCCATACCTAGCTACGCCCATGATTTTGTACATTTTATCCACTTCCTCGCAACGCGATGTCTTTTTTAAGATCACAATAGAACTAAAACAGCTGCTTTAAGTATTTAATGTCCATATATTAATTTTTTTTTTAGAAAATGTAGTGTAAAATATTCACACACATACATATTCAAATAAAAACAATTTTTGCAAAAATGGAAAGTGAAATTTTTAAAGAATTTATGGATTTCATTGATTTTATATACCTAATATTTTGTGCTAAAAGGGCCTACGAAAAGCTCCAAAAGAACACGAGACGATTTTGGGTGCGTTTCTTGTATTTAGAACGCGAAGTGAATGGCTTTTTTGCAGCGACCTTCCAAAAATTAAAAACCCGCGACCATGAGCAGTTTCGTATAGCGACGAGAATGTCTCCAGACGTCTTGGAGTGCTTATTCACTGTTTTAAGGGATGACCTTCTGAAGAACTCAGCGAGAACTATTCCAGCAGATTGTCGGGTCTTCTTGACTTTAATGTAAATATAAAATTTAGTATATACAATATTTAATAAAGCAACAAGTTTTTCCAAATAGCTATTTAGCACATGGTACTAGTAGGAAATATCTCTCGTTAACATTTCAGACGACTGTTACCGTGGTAAAACGGATCGTTTTGGAAACGTGCGAGATTATATGGAAGAAATTAAGTGGCATTTACTTGTCTTTGCCAAACACACATGAATGGAAGCGAATAGCGAATGATTACAATAACATGTGGGATTTGGCGAATTGTGTTGGAGCAATTGACGGGTCAAAGTGATGGCGGTGTACTAAAGCATTCCCAAACTTTAATTTCCCACCCGACACTATATTGCCAAATAGCGACGTGAAGTTTACACATTATTTAGTTGGCGATGCTGCTTTTCCTCTCAAACCATACCTTATGAGGCCATATCCCGGACTGTTATTGAGTGAAAAGAAGCTAAACTTTAATAAAAGATTATCTAGAGCGCGCAGAACTATACAAAATGCTTTCGGAATTTTGACAGCTCGATGAGAGCAAAATGGTTCTGTTATAGAAGGATTGTGAAGGCGAGAATCAAAGCCATTACAAACAGGACCAAAATTTTTCTTCAACAACTCGTCTAGAAATTCATTTCAGCAAAGAGACATTTTATGTGACTACCTTTTTATAAATAAAATATATCCTCTACAATTTTTCACATTTCAATTTAATTCAGTCTTTATTATTAATGGTCTCTTTTTAATAAATACTTATATACATATCTATTCCACAAAAACAAAAAACAACAATGGAAAAAAGATAAAGAAATATAATAACTTAAAATTAAAATAAATTTTTTTCCTGCCACTTGTTCGCGCAAATAATTAAAAAAATATTCGCATTTCTAACCGCTTCAGTTGGCATTTCATTAAAAAATTTCCCGCACCATTGCGAAAAACCCATCATGCGCTCCACTTTCTGTTTCAGATGGTCGAGCAGCAAAACGAGCTTGACAATTTTTTTAATTTCGCCTAAAAATTCAATGAAGGATTCACTATGCGACACTCGTCTTGGTCTTTTCCGGCTGCAACTTGGAACTTCAGAGTTGGAGTTGGACTTGCTATTCTGACTAGATGTGCAAGAAGGTAGGTCTGAACGGCTCTCAACTTCAGAAAACTAGCTCTACATAAAAATTTTACAATTAGTAAAAGAGTAATTAAACGTACACATTGTAAACTAAAATGAAAAATAACGTCACATAACATTTAAAAGCTTACAACAGAAGCAAGAGGCTTCTATATAACAATGTTTTTATACATACATACATACGTAAAAATAATTTTAATTATATTTTTTGATGGAACGTTATTTATAAATACACTTTAGTATTTTATTACCTCTGTCTGCGGTCATCGTCCAATAATGCGATAGGCGATTCTTCCAAATTACTTTTATCAATATTGTGCGACACTGTTAAACTTGTCACTGTCCTGCAAAGGGATAGGAAATAATTACTTGCATTTAAAAAAATGTATACAAAAATATCTCACCTTCGTGGTTTAACATGCTCACGTAGAAATTCCATTTGGTCTTGGTACTACCATCGACTTTCAGCTATTTCCGCTCCACTTCCAGAAGCATGATAGCTATCCGCGACCTTTTTACGAATTGATCTCGTAGAGATCTCCGTCAAGCTTGGCAAACATCCTCTGTAATACAAAATATATACATAAGAATACAAAATATATACACATATGTAAGTATAAAAAAAAATATATATATATATATATATATATATATATATATATATATATATATATATATATATATATATATATATATATGTCTACATACCTGGTAAATCCAACTCCTTGCTAATAGAGTTCCAAGCAACTGCTCTCTTATACTTATTCCGATAAAACATTGAATTTTTATTAAACATATAAAATTTAATTTTTTTTCACAGATTCAATTAATTTCTCATCCATTGCACTTGATTACAAAGCAATAAATACAACAGAAGTGACACTCAGTACATAAAATTAATCGATAACTAGAACGCAAATTTTGTGAATGAAAAAATATCTTCAAATTGATTTTAATATATTTTATTACAAAAAGTAGTTATAAACTTTAGTGCGAAAGGTTTTTCTTTTATTAAAAACTTTTTAATGCGCGGAACCGTGGCTTTAAAGCGTTCACGAAAATGTTCATCGTAGGGTTTGACATAAAGTGTCTGAAAACGCATTATTCCTAAAACGTAAAGGTCATAAAATTTCGGCTCACCAGAACCTAAAATTAAACATTCAAACCGGCGATGCACTTGTTAATATTTTCTAGTCTCTTCTATCAAAATCAGTCGTTAGGACGTTTATATTTAAACAAAAGTTTATGGTCTAATAAGAGGATTTTTCATTCCGATCTACATTTATTACGGCTTGAAAACAACCCAAGATATTAAGATAATTACGTTCGTTTTCTTTTCTTATCAATTTTATAGACATATGACGGTTTTAAAACCAGTAACGAAAAAATATTCGTAATAAGTGCTGATTCGTAATAAGTACAGATTTGGCGAAATTTGCTTTAGTTGCATTAATAATTTATCATATAATCTGAAACAAGAAAACAAACAAAAAAAAAACAACCGTAAACAAAGTGACTGAGGAATACTCTGCATGAGTACCTCAAAAACAAACAATTGTGAAGTGAGTTCTAATGGCAGAAATGCCTATTTTACTGTGAGTTCTGAAGCTCTTAATGCAAACATCAAAAATAAAAAATTTGATGACAGTCTTTTTCTAACGGCAAAGCCAATTTTACGCGAGCGATCAAATTCGCTTACTCCGATGCCAAGTAGTGATTCTCTAACATTACCGCTGCCTAGTACTTCTTTATTTAAATCAGCGCCATTATCCGCTCCGGGCTCGTGTTCTTCACTTAACCAAGTTATTACAATAGACAATAATATTCAGAAACCTAAGGTGCCTGTCGGAATGGACAGATATATTACAATAGTAAAGCGCGGGCGTAGCCCAAATTCATCAAAGATCTCATCGTTTTCCAAGATATCCAGGAATAACGATGCCGCCACAGTTAACCGTCAAAACCGTTTTAAAATATTGCAGGATGACAACGACAAACCCGAAGCATACTCAAAAAAAAACCTCCAAACCACCACCCATCTATTTGAGGCAAAAAAATTCTAACACACTTATCAAAAAACTAATCTCGGTCATTGGTGAAAAGGCATTTCATATTGTTCCAATAAAACGTGGTAACATTGATGAAACTAAAGTTCAAATATATGAAGAAAAAAAGATTTCCGCAAAATGGTTAATGAATTGGAAAAAAATAAAACAAGTTTCTACACATTCCAGCTTAAGAGCGCCAAGGGCCTACAGGTCGTATTGAAGGGCATAGATCCTTACGTTGTCCCTGCTGAAATAAAAGATGCTTTCACCCTGAAAGGATTCAAGGTAAAAATTGTATCCAAAATAATAAACAGGGAGAAGATCCCCCAACCTCTATTTCGCGTTGAACTGGAGCCAAATGATGTAACATTGAAGAAAAACGAGACCCATCCCATTTATAATTTAAAATATCTATTATACCGGAAAATCACAGTTGAAGAACCACACAAGCGTTCAGGACCCGTACAATGCCATAATTGCCAAGAATATGGCCACACGAAAACTTACTGTAAATTACCTACTGTTTGTGTTGTGTGCGGTGAATTACACAATACTGCTATTTGCAATAAGTCGAAGGACCAGAAGGAAAAAAAGTGCAGTAATTGTGGAGGTAATCACACTGCTAACTACAGGGGATGTCCTGTGTTCTCTTTTGTTAAACAAGCTATGAGTCAGAAGCCTAAAGTAACCCCAGCGCAAACAGGAAATACGTACTCCGCTACTTATCCTCCTATGGCCCAACCATTTTCTACACAAGTATCGTATGCTGACGCTGTGAAGATCAACTCTGTTCCAGTGCAAAAATTGTCACCACCAACTAGTACAACAAATGCAAATGCAAGCTTTAATTTCAATCGCCTTGAAGCTACTATTGATAATCTGGTGCAAACTATAAACAACTTTACAACAAATATGACTAGCATGATGCAAGAAATGCTGCGAAAGTCAGAACACACTGCTTCTAGCATTAGTTAATAAGCCATGAATACGTTAAAAGTATGTTTCTGGAACGCAAACGGCATTCGCCAACATAAAGATGAACTTGAGCACTTCCTCACGGCAAAAAATATTGATATAATGTTGGTATCTGAGACTCATTTGACTTTGAGAAGCCTTTTTAAAATTAGTGGCTATACCTTGTATGATACAAAGGACCCGAGAGGAAGAGCATGCGGAGGATCAGCAGTTCTAATAAAGTCAAGACTCAAACACTATATTCTTGAGAACATTTGTCAAGACCATCTACAAGCAACAAATATTTGCATCGAAAATTTTTGTTCAAATCTCGTGATATCATCGATTTACTCCCCTCCCAGATTTTCAATCACTGAGGATCAATATGAGGAGTTTTACAAAACTCTTGGGCCTTGTTTCGTAGCAGCTGGGGACTACAATGCAAAACATACGTTCTGGGGATCGCGTCTTATTACACCTAGAGGTCGAGCGTTGTTCAACACAATTTCAAAAATGGGTTTGGATGTCATTTCGAGCGGGGAGCCCACTTACTGGCCTACTGACCCACAAAAAATTCCAGATGTTATAGATCTTGGCGTCATGAAAAATATCTCTAGGGATTTAATTCATGTTGAAGCTTCTCATGATCTCTCCTCCGATCACTCTCCAACGATCGTTACAATTTGTAGCCCACTAAGAAGTGACTTACCTCACCCTTATGTGAAGGTGATAAATCGTGTTAATTGGCTGGGGTTCAAAAAATATCTCAGTAGTCATTGTACGGGAAACATCAGGCTTAGAACTCCCGATGATATTGAACTTAACATTGCCAATCTTACCGAGAATATTAAACAGGCTGCTAAACATGCCACTACTTCCTATCCGCAGACTGGGTTTAATAGAATTTATTCTGCGGATATTGAACGTCTCGTATGTGAAAAAAGAAGAGCTAGAAGGGAATGGCAACAGCACAGATCGCCCCAACATAAAATCAGACTTAGAGAATGCACAAAACGACTCCAAGAGTTGCTTTCATCTGAAAAATCTGCTTTCATCTGAACTATCTGGAAGGTCTCGATGTCACATCAGCATCTTATTACTCCTTGTGGCGCGCAGCTAAAAAACTTAAAACACCCGTTGAGTCTAAACCACCCCTGCGCACTTCTACCGGAGGTTGGGCAAGAACTAATACTGAAAAAGGTAACATATTTGCTGAACATTTAAAACACGTATTTACCCCAAACACATGTACTGGTGCTGTTGATTTTCCGAGTGTAGTTGCTCTGCCCCCTCGACCCATAAAGTTTAAGATGTGTGATGTACAAAAACTAATTGCTGAAACCAACCCGAAGAAAGCTCCGGGTATTGATGGAATTAGTAACAAGATGCTGATGCAGTTGCCTCGTGTTACTATTAAAATCCTGTTATTTATTTTTAATAGCATTTTACGACTGGAGTATTATCCACACACCTGGAAACTTGCCATGATCAAAATGACTCCAAAGGTGGGCAAAGATCTTACCAAGGCTGAGTCATATAGGCCAATAAGTTTATTGTCAACAATTTCAAAGCTCTTCGAAAAGCTGCTAATGACTAAATTGTCCCCAATTCTAACTAATAATGGGTGTACACCGGATCATCAATTTGGTTTTAGAAGTCAGCATAGCACCATTGAACAAACTCATAGATTGGTTCATTTCGTAAGAAGAACATTTGAAGAAAAAAAGTATTGTTCTTCCCTCTTTATTGATGTTTCTCAGGCATTTGATAAAGTGTGGCATGAAGGCCTAATTTTAAAACTGAAGACATATTTACCCATAAACATTGTAAATCTTTTGGAAAGTTACATTCTTGCCCGGAAGTTCACTGTTGTGGAAGGAGACTTCATGAGTGTGCCCGAAACTATCTCATCTGGGGTGCCACAGGGGAGTATACTGGGGCCAGTTTTGTATTTGATTTATACCAGTGATATGCCTTTGATCAGTAATATCCTCATTTCTACATTTGCCGATGATACAGCCTGCCTTAGTATACATGAAAACCCTCACGAGGCTACCCGTTATCTCCAGGAATATATTAACCTGTTGGAACCGTGGTTGAACTTATGGAGAATAAAAGTAAATGAACAAAAGTGTGTTCATGTCACATTTACGCTACGAAGAGACACTTGTTCCCCCATTCGTATCAACAATCAAGTTGTTCCTCAACATTCACAGGTGAAATACCTTGGTATACACCTTGACCGACGGCTTACATGGAAACACCATATTGACTCTAAGCTGACACAAATGAAGCTTAAATTAACCCAGATACATTGGCTGATTGGTAGAAATTCTACCCTCAGTCTAGATTGTAAACTTTTAATATACAAGTCGCTTTTGAAACCCATATGGTGTTACGGAATTCAGCTATGGGGCACTGCTTCAGCTTCCAATGTAGAGAGAATACAACGAATGCAAAACAAAATTTTAAGGTTAATAACATCGGCTCCTTGGTACATGAAAAATTCAATTTTACATCGTGATTTAAATATGCCACTTGTGACCGCTGAAATTGCAAAATATGCAGGCAAATATTTAACGAAACTCGAGTTCCATCCTAATCCCCTTGCTCGTAACATCTTGAACTTCACTGGACACATCCGCTTAAAAAAGAGGGATACTACGGCCTTAATACGCCACACTTCAGATTGAATTTTTTGAATATTTTTGTGCTTAACACATTTATGTATTATTAATTACTATCACTAAGTTTATGTCCGACACTGGTTGGGCCTAATTATAATATTTATACTTAAGATTTGAACACTTATTGTTAGTTCAGTTTGAAGATACAATAAATTCATATTTGCAAAAAAAAAAAAAAATTAATTGCCCAAATTCTGTTTTATATACGTTTATGAAGGAAAACATGATAATCTATATATAAAATAGGATGTGTGTATGTATGTATGTATGTATGTAACGTAATGGCTCCAAAACGGCTGGGCAGATTTTGACGAAATTTTCAGGGAACCTTCAGAATACTCGGCCGGGTGACACTGTGAAGTCTGATTTTTGGTCTGTGGGCGGAGGGGCGTGGCAAAATCTAATAATTCATAAAATGAGAACGGCTGGGCCGATTTCTGTTAAACTTTTTGTCAGTTGTTCGTATTTTCGAGGAGAAGGTTTTTATGGAAGAAAATTTTATAAAATCCTTCCGGAAAAGTCAGAAAATTGGAAAAATCGAAAATCGAGTTTTTGTATGAAATTTTGTTTGAAATTATTCCTTAATGGCTTTTCACATGAAAAAAGTTTGTCTGAAGGCTTAAAATTGGGGCGAGGCGAAGTTCGCCTGGTCCGCTAGTTGTTTATGATACGAGAAATTTTCCGGAATATATATTAATTTCTTTATATAAATAAAAATGCTTACCAGGACAAGAAATTATAAAAAGCATTTTAGATTCTGTAAAACATTTATAATTTATTTCAAATACTTTCTCTTAAAAAGCGTGCAGTAGCTTTTTAGTTAAATATTTCTAGCCTCATACCCTATTACGAGAGGGAAGATGTTAATTTTTATTTTCATCTCTCTCCCACGGTAGACCAATTTAATTTTCTACATTTGGTGCAATCACCAAAAAATTTATATTCATCTTGCAAATTTTTTTTTATATTTCATAATTACAATTTTTATTAAATTTATTACTCAAGATATTCTCCAAAATAATAATTAATTAAATAATTTATTGTTTGCTGTTTCCTTTAGGGAGTACATGATTTGGATAAAGAGTAACGATGGTTTGGCTACCGCCAATGAAATGCAGGCTAAGCCAACAACAAACAATAAATTTTTAAATAATTATTTTATAATGCAATTAATTTTTTTTCTTCTATTTTTTCACTTCTTCAAAATTATTTCTTTATTATTTCGCAACAATAAACTGGTTACATTTGTCTCTTTCACACAATAGCGTAGTCAGCTGATTGTTACGTTTCCCCTAAGTCATCTCTGTATGTGTTCTGTGCTGTTGTTTTGATCTCAACTGTTCCTACTATTCTATGGTATACACGTATATTTAAGCATTTGATTTCAAGTTTTATGAAAATATTAATTATCATTATTAAATAAATATAGTAGAAGTGTTTTTGTAGGTTTGTATGCCGAAATGCACGACTGCGAAATTTCCTCGTTGTCCTTTATTTCATTTTGATTGTTGTTGTTGATATTTATGAAAAGACACCGAGTAAAACGAATACTACACCGTTATTCGTCGATATAAAAAACGATGCGATTGAAATTGAGAACTAGAATTTCGAGGAAATTCCAAATGAAATTAAGAATCCTAAGTTTAAATTCAGAAAGAAATATAGAAATGAAATTCCGAATGCTCTAAATGTAATAAATTGGGAAAATTTGATATAGACATTTGAATTTATTTTTTACTGCTTTTTTTAAAACTGATTTAATGATTGAAATAAAATCATGTGCACACATACGCAGCGAAAAAAAAATAATCATTCTCAAGGAACGACATTTTTATTACTTCCAAAAATCTAATAGTGTACTAATTCAACTTAATGGGAAGTCCTGTCGGCAAAATTTTTACTAAAACTATGAACTACCTCTACAAGTTCAAAAAACTCGATTTCAATATACTTTTTAAATAAATAAACATTACAAAAAAATTTATTACGTATGTACGTTGCAGAAAACATTTGATTTTATGTTAAAAAAGTACCTACAAATTTTATTTAAATCAACTTCATTTTCAAAATCCAAAAGAAAAAATTAAGTCCAATCGTTCGAGCGGGAGGAAAAAAATCAATAAAATTAGAAGTGTATGCTGGAAAACTTTGTAAATAAAAAAAAACAATGTAAGTATAATTTATAAAAATTAGTAAAAAAACAAAAAAAAATAAATTGAAATGAAAAAATACAAGAAATCAAAAACATCAATTCGTGTCGTAAAACTCCAACATGTAATAAAATGTCAAGTTGACAGAAAACGTTCTCTTAAAAACCACACCATACACGCATATGTACAAGTATACATACATATATATGAGTATGTATGTAAATGGAAATAAAAATATGGTATAGCCACAGACCATTCTTTTACATACGGACAATATTTACTATTTCACAAATCATTTATTCAGTTTTAATTAATTTTAATCGCGAAGATAAAATTTAGAGAACTTTTAAATTTCCCTTTACCAATAAAAAACATAAATTTTTCGGTCACAGATATTCTCATTTGATCACATTCTTAAAAAAATTGGTTAAAAAATTTTTCGGTTGCGTCAACACTGTTCGCAACATTATCGGTAACACTTTCATTTCTAATGGGAAATGGTGTAGTGTGTTGCATGGCATAGTATTCTATTATAAATTTAGTACATTAAAATTTCATTTCATTTGTATAAAATTGTATTTAGTTATAGTTATTTTCTTTTTTCAGTTATAAATTCATGTCATTAATATTTTAATTACTATTATTTGTATTTTTGTATTGTCACAAGTGACAGTGATCTTGTATTTATTTTAATTGGTTTTTAATTTCATATCAACTGCCGCATAAAGTCATTTACTTTAATTATAATATTATTAATTTCTCTTTTAACAATCAAATTTAATCAACTCTTTGGATTAATATTATTTTAATTATTTTTAGTTAAAATGGTTTTTTTGTCAGTCCCTATTCTCAATGACTTTTTAATAATTTTATAATTACAAATAAAAAAGTTCTTCTTTTCACTAACGACCCGATGTACTATGAGAAGTAACTCCCAAAACTTAAGCTCAAGCAATTAGACGAATTGTCTTGTGTACTTTCACGTAAAAGAGGGATACGTCGCCGATATGCTATTGATTCCTGACAAATTCATTTTATTTCTGCTGTGCATTATAGAAATATCATAAATGCCTTAGGCAGCACGGAGTTTTTTCTTCAAGGCTAAATAGTCCCATCTAGCAGAGTAATAGCCAGAGGAATCTCTTACTCGTATTTTTCTTCGTTGTCTCGGTGACCAAGTGATGGCTGTGATTGGGACTCAAGCCGTGGTAAGAAAGGTTTATTTTCCGGGAAGCAATAACGGATGGTGAGGATTTTGAAGCAGCAACAAAATCGAGGTGCCATTGCTAAACAATAGAAATTGCTAAGTTTGGGTTAGCGTCTTAAGCTGCGGTAGCTCAACTCTTGAGCAAAAATCTGACACATGATCGCTGCGGATTCGTACAAAAAGTCCTTTCTATGAGACAACCTTGATATTGGATTGAAAGACAGTTACTCGTGGTATTCTTCACCACAAATGTACTAGCCCGGTGCGTTTCACGGAGGCACCTTCGGTAGTCTTACGCAGCAAACTATTCTATACACACAAATAATAAAGGCGACAACGATAATCCTTAAGTAACTTTTACATTCTGTGACTGCGAGTTATTGAGGTCTTCGGTAAACTCTATAGACACAACATCAGTTTGCCAGCATTTACAAAAATCTAAAGTAAAAAAGATCATCAATTCGATTAAAATGTTAAAACTGCTTTGCTTAACCAAACATGAAGGATTTCTCGAGAGAAGGCAAGGAGTCATCTCCTGACAAGTATTCTTTTTTAAAAGCTGCATAAGAGAAGAATATGTTTATTTTTTGACTCCGATAAACCAATTGCTGAAAACTCTATTCGTTCCAACTCATTTTCTTATTGGCACGGATGACCTGTAGTATTGCTATCAGAGAAATGGTGACATTTACCATTTTGGTGAAAGGAACGGTAGTGACTCCAGATATTTTCAAGGCATTTGATAAACTTTGGTGATGCACACTTTTGCAAAGCTCTTTTTTTTGTTAAAGACCTTCTATGATGAACTTCCAATCCTGTCTTCTCTTTTACAGATTACAACAGCATTTGTATTCATACTCGTTCATTGTCGGAGATTCCATGAGGAATATTATGAATGATACACTTAATCACGATTTTGTAACGAAGTCCGTCGAATGAGGTCATGTTAATAAGTCAATTTTAATGCTCGTAGGATCCAGTTTGATATCCTGTGGAGGATGTAAATATTGAAGAGTCAGATACTCTTGATGTTCTTGGCGTGAAAATCAAGTGTGATGTTCGATAAACTGGGGGCATTTTCATATCGCGTTCATCCTTCATCCATTCTAAAATGGAAAACAACTCTCATGTATCGCTGACAGTAGTGATCGTCGTCGCAATTTGGGTGTCTTTCGTTGATTTATTGTCACTTCAATAAAATTAAGGAACTTGAACTTCTTTAAACCCACTTCTTTTTACGAACTACTCTTTCTTCATTGATAGTGCATCCAATTGTGGTCGATGTGCCAGCAACGATTTAAAGAGAGATTTCGTATTTTAGCCTGTCAATTCGTATGTGAAATAAGATGCCTGCAGAGATCTATCCTGCTACTTTTATCGTGCAGCGATTCAAATCGAATGTTCACAGACACTAAACTCTCTATCGCCTACCCATAGTATATTTTCCTAGGTTTAGCACAGTGCAATGCATGAGTAAGGGTCATCTCCCCTGTTACAAGTAGATATTTTTTATTTCTTTCATACAGTCACAAACATATTGGAAAATTTACTAAATTTAAGAAAATTTACTAAATTTAAGTTCAGTTCAATAATGTTTGTCGCATGATGCCAAAGCCATTTTTTACTACACTTCAGTAGAACAATTTATCGCTGCTGGTAAAAATATTTCACTTAATATTATAAAAAAATGCCTGAATTTTTAGAACATTTTTTTAAGTTGTAGTCACATTTTTACTCAACTCTTTGGAAATATTCGCAATTTTTAAGAAAACTTTTTGGGAATCTTTTCCCAATTTTTTAAATGGGGAACAGTTATTTTTCCTAAATTCTAGTTTATAAATTTCTCCAATTTTTCCAACTCTACTTCACTTCACTTTACTTCGCTTCAATGAAAAAATATCGCATAAGGAAAAAAGACTTTTTAATTTACGCTTACGAAACACCATCTGGTGTCGCCTCTATTTAATCGTACTACATGCCACCAATAAAAACAAAGTTCATAAAATAAAAATTAAATCAAAATCGATATACATCCACTTAATTTCCATGTAAATGGTTTCCTTTTATCCAAAGTCCGTTTAAGAAAATGTCACTCTAGCGAAAAAAAATCCAAAATTTTCCATTTTCGACCGAATTCTATTCCGAATAAGCCCGTTTTCATTCCGACGCATAAATTTTGTTTGTTCATTTCATAAGCGTGTGTTTGGCGTTATTGCCATTATCCTTTTTTACTCATGAAAGCGGCCACAAACCTGAGTTCAAAATTTAGTAAAGGTCCTGCATGATAGTGACTGAAAGGTTATTCATGATACTGTTTCTATTGCTGCTTATCGAAAGGTAACTTCTTATAAAAAGGACATTCAGGAATAACGTACGCATCCCTAACCCCTCATGTTTGGAACTCCACATCCCGTAGAACAAAAGGTTAACCACGCCATTGGTGCCACAGCATTTCGCAGAGTTAAGTGTTAATGGTTAAAATGAATTTTTACTTTTATTTCCTTAAATATGTATGTTCTACTCTCGAGCGTGACTCTTACACAAATATGTACATATGCATGTGTGTATGTATCGTGTTTAGACGCATGGGAAGCTCCTTCTCAACTCTGTAGTCCCAACAAAAGAAGGAGCAGAAGCTGGCAAAACAGCGACACAAGAAATGCGGAAAATAAAGATTTTATCAACTTTTTATGAGAAATAGAAAAATGTTGAAACTGAAATATAAAAAACTTATTAACGAGCAAATTAAACAAACAAAATAAAGGAAACAAATTAAAGAACGGAAAGGAAAATTCAAAGAATTAACGCAAATGGTATGAAAACACACATACACACACAAGCGAGCACTCGTACACGGTTTTATAAGTGTATTTATACTCGCAATACGTGTATTAAAACATAAATAAGAAAATATTGGTGAGTATTTGTGTGTGTGTGTATGTGTGTGTGCCAACAATGGAGGGGAGTTATTTTATTGGGTGTTGCAAAGAAAAGTTTTTCGTCTGTCAGGATGGTTTGTTTCATTTATTTAAAGTCTAAATGTGTGTTTGGTTGACAGGCAGGCAGGGCCGACCAACAAAAAAAGCAGAAGCAGCGACAGCAGCAGCAGCATTTGTAGAGGCAACATCAGAAGACAGACATTCAGGCAAGTGGAAATTAATTGAATTGAGTGTGCGTTCATATAGATTCGTGTAAAATGATAATGGAAAACAAATTATTTTCAATGTCTTTTTATATATAGAAAAGGTATTATATATGAACATTCCTTATCTATTGTGTACACAATCATATACAAACATACGTCTATTAACACCATTTCCTATTAAATTTATATACAACTTTAATACTTTTTTTAATTAGTACGAATTTACACTTCAAACTTATTACGACAGTCGTCCCTTTTTAAAAATATTGCACTTCTGTCAGTCGAAAAGTAGACTATTATTTTATACTCCAATACTGGAGACAAGGTTGTCAGATAATATCCACAATATTCACTAGTGAACACTATTCCATATTCACGATAAATTCCCATGTCCTTATCTTTAACACTTTTGTCATAATTTCGTAATCATCTAAAACCAGAGAATTTGAAACCTTCAGTGGCCCTCGATCGTAGCAATAAGCTTTCTTCGATTTGCTCTAATTCTATCAATGCAAGACGAGAGGAATCCCAGCGTAAGAAAAGTTGATTGGGTTGTCCAAAAATTTCGTATTATTCGATTATTTTATTATCGAGTTATGGAAAACTTTGAGGCATGGAAAAAATCTGCCCAAGGATATTAGAACCTCCCGTATATCCTTTTTAGAAAAATAATGACTTAAGCTAACCTAAACAACAGAGAATAAGAAATTTGTGTAAAAAGTCATAAAATCTACCTTAAACTGTTTCTTCCCCCTTTTTTTAAATCGCAGCAAGGATATGCGTACTTGGCATTAATCCTTTTGTGAAAAGTTATAATTTCAATTAAACTGACCTGCACCTTTTGGCGAACCGTTTTCAAAAGTCACACAATGTCGCCCACAATTGTTGTACAACATTTTTTGGAAATCGCAGCAAGGATATGAGTAGCGATTATGATGATATAAACTAAACCAAGCATAACAAACTTTACCATCGGCTCCACAATACATCTTGTAATTAATTGTATACGTTTTCTTAATCCCAGCAAGAGTACGAGTGCCATTTTTCCTCTTTTTAAAAATTACGACTTTATTTAAACTAAACAACAAATAAGTACCAAAAAAATTACCAAAAGTCGCAAATATGGCCTATTTCGATGTACAACGCGTTGCAACCTCATATCAATCAGTTGTATATACCCCTTATATATCATTTTTCTACAACTAGACATTGAAAATACAGTGAAACAATGAAACTTGATCGTTTGTATTCATCTTGGCAAGTATATGAACACTGTCCATATTTTATAAATTTTTTTAGAAATGGCCCTACAATGACTTATCTAACTTCTCTGGGTGTTCTATGAAATAGTTTTACATAATTTTGAATAAATTTTATTCTAGTTTTATAATAAATTTTTACAATATTATAAATGATATAAAAATTGATGAAAAAGCAGCGTTTTCGAGGGATAGAAAAACACAGGGACAAAAAATGCTTCACCCTAATATGTGGTACTTCGATACTCTTATTTTTACGGTCCAGCAACCATTATTTGAAAGCTGTTAAAAATATAAAAATATGCAAATACGCACTTCCTTTACAAACTTAATCAAACTTTGCCTTTAGAAACTTTACCTTTAGAAAGAAAGCCTCTTGCAATTGGCTCTTATATTTCAATTTGCTGATTAAATGCAACTATTTTTATTAATATAGCGAATCCCGTCAAAATTAAAAGTTTTATAACAATTTATAGGAACCACTAAATTTTGCATGTGTTAAAATTAGTAGTGCCCTGGGCAGTATAAAAAACTAAACAGAGAAATTTTTATTAAAATATTTTTTTCTGTACTCAATCAAAATTTTGAAAATGTTTGATAGATGCTCTATTTAGGGGATTTTCAATAATACTTCTGGATTAGACATAAAATAATCACAACATTACATAGTGTTACATTTACTCACTCAGATGTTAAGATAAAAAACAATCGGGCCAATTGCTTAAAAACTTAATTTTTTTATTTTAAATGAACCGAAAAGCCATCAGACGAATATCATGAGAAAAAAACCACTTTGGCGACTTCTTAAACGGTTCATGCTATGATATTATTTTCATTGATTTTCGTCTATGAAGCAAAGCACTGTGCGCTACATCGCTCGCCTTCAGTTTCTTGTTAATTTTCGTTTTGGTACAAAATCCCAATTTATGTTTAATCCCTTTTTAATCATATATATTTTTTGCTATATATTTTTTCGCAGTTTTGTTTTGTTATTGATGTAAAATTTAGAATCTTTAATAATTATCGTATTTGATTTCCATGTATGTATAAAGAAAGAATATCAACAGTACAAACTGACCCAATTTTTCAGACTTTAATTGAAATCCTTATCAAAATCTGTATATTTTTTAGATCGTTCTGTTTTACATTTGGAAAAGTTCCATTTTCATAATAAAAACCATCTCATTGACGACACCTTTTTTACATTAGAAACGTCAAACTCCATAATGAAATTACACACTTCTCATATATAATAGATGAGGCGCACACCCTTTAAAATAAATAATGTGGTACAGTGTAGTATTTTTTATTAAATTATTATCACTGAAGACTTGGGAGATTTCGTACAATTTTGCCAAAATCTAGTAACGAACTAGATTTTCTTTACGTACGAGTAAATGCGGTATAAGTAGATAAATAACGAAAATTAACAAATACAAAAAAAAATAATAGTTGCCGAAAATATTACAAATATTAATAATAGTTGGAGTTAGACCCCATTTATGCAGAGCAGTTCTTCTTTCTCTAGTCTTGTGTTTTTAGAAAAGAAAGGAAATAGTTCAGAATTGCCCATACTTCAATTTCCTTTTCTGTTTTCTTACGTAACTAATTAATTTCTTAAAAAAAAATATTGATCTGAAGCCCAACTACTTCCATATTAATTATTAAGAGGTTTTGGGAAAATGTTTATTTAAAAAATATTTTGTTTGTTGTGGCTTTAGCTCTTCATATGCCGACGTTTCATTGGTCGCTAAACCAAATCGTCAGTGAAGTTTAAGCAGTTTAAAAGCATTCAACCTCGGATGTTTATGCCACACAAATCAAATACAATATGAGAATTCAATATTGTATATGAATTATAACAAAATACATAATCATAGTAGGCTCAGAATGCTTTTATACCAACATCACAACAAACAATTATACTCAACGTGAGTCTATTTTATTTTTCTTTCAACATTCATACAATTAAACGCCAGTTGGTCGTTAATGATCAGTCAGGCAAAAATAAAAACTAAAATTTTTATTTGAAATACTTAATATTGAAAAAATATTCTTTTGGGATATTCTGCCCAACTAATTTTTAAGACGATTCGAGTTTTTTTTTAATGTTTTGTGTGAAACGAAAGTTTCAGAGGTGATATTTCAGCTGTTTGTGGATCAGACATCATCAAAGTCCCAAAGTTATTTTGAGTCTTATATGGAAAGGCGAACAGGAAGTCTCCTGAAGTAGATATGTTGGTTTGTCGATAGGGCTTGGCTCCTCCCAGAAGAAATTTAAGCCCCAGGGTTATAACCCTCCCCAGAAATAATATAAGGGTTTATGGAATGTCCTAGGAAATTCTCTAGCTATGCCCATGTACATTGACATCATTAAATCAACCACTACATGAACCGAAACTTTATTTAATGGACTAGACCATCACAACCATTCTTAGATTGTCTGGAATCTTCGAAATGGTGTTTTCAAGACTGATACGGACAAATTGACGAACAAAGGCACATCAATAATACGAAATCTTTTATGTTATTGTTGAGAAACGCATTTATGCCATTTAAGAACTCTACGAGAAGGCATCTTACGGATTGAATCATCATCATTCAGCTCCGTAAGTCATTTGACGATTTTGGAAAATTATTTTCAGTACTCGTGGCGTCAAGCGGGCTCTAAACATATTCGACTGTAGGAAAAGAAACTTATTTTAAAGATTGGATCATCAATTATATCCCAAAGTTATCTGGAGTTAAACTGATACATGCTCTTCTTTAGATTGTGCTTTCTACCAAAAGAAAGGACCATTTCTCATTGATTGAGTCCTTGGCAAATTGATGGACGAACAGAGAACTTCAAATAATATATCTAAAGAGAGTGTGGACTGGATTTCTTATTTATTCGAGGTGAGATGGTGCATTATTTCAATACAAATTGTTGTTTTTCATAAAGAAATGTGTTTAACAAGCGCAACACTTTATCTGGGTGGAATACAAAATTAGGCCCAATATTTCGTAGTTTAAACGTCCTTACTACGAGATCGCAAGCAAATATTGTATAAATCAGAAAGAAAATAATGAAGACGAATACATGTACGACTTTTTTTTAAGTTCACTAAAAGCGAAATGTAGGCGAATTTCCTAAAAAATTAAGCAAGATCACAAAAATAACAACTTTGTCGTTCGATTGGATAACAACTTCCGGTAGAGTTTTGATAATTTTGTTTGTTTTGTTTTCACCGAAATAAAAACAGCAACATAAAATATAGGAATTAAAAGACCCATTTAGGTAATAATTAACACATAAAACAATCAAGGATTCTTAAGAGTCCTCAGAGTAAAAACGATATTTAATAGAAGGAAAAGTTGAATAAGAACAGTCTGTTTTTAGTCGAATAAAGAAGAAATAAAATACGAAATAACAAGTTTAATTATTACCAACAATAATTCATCCTTAAAACAACAAAGAAAGATTCATTCCAACAGACACAGGCAGAAACAAAAACAAATAAATGTGTGCGTGTGTTTGTGCGTGTGTGAGCATACTCACACCCAGGACTATGGAAATTGTCTGCAAGGAATTGTTTAGGGTCCTGCCGATATCAAATTCATTTTATTAACGTTGACTTTCATACACATCAATACGCGAAAATAGGAAAAGCAGCAGGAAAAAAGAAATTGAGACTACGTCTGCAATTATTTTAATACGGAGAAATCTGAGTTCAAATAATTTTCCACATTTGAACAATTTTTCTTTTTTTGTTAATTTATTTCTGAAATTTCGATTGGTCAGTGCATTTAACAAAATTTGTGATGAATTATTGGATCTTGAATGAATGTTAGATTTTTTATTATTTTCCTCAACATTTTTCATACAGGATTTCAAATTGTTTTAAGATTTTCGGTGAATTTTTGTTAAATTTAAAAATGTGAATCTTCCGCTTTAACATTTATGGTATATTCTCGTTTCGGTGAAAGAAAATTAATTGTAAGATTTTAATCGAATTTTTCATTTACAAAATTTATTACGGATACAATGAATTTTGGTTATAGCGAACTTTTGCTTAAATGAATTCTTTTTTAAAGAACAAAACAAAATCAATAACTTTTCCCGCTAATTTCCAAAATTGATAAAAAGCTATTCACTATTGTTTGAAAGAGTGGTAAAAAATAAATAGAAAGTAAACAATAGCGTAGCTAGGGAATTAACTAGGAGGGGCTACAACCCCTGAGGATTATTTTATATTTATTAGAAATTACATCAGATTGAAAAAATTGTGGTAGTTAGATAAGCTCCCCAGAAGGGGAGGAGAATCGATTTAATTTTATGCATATATACATATTTATACATATTTAAATATATTTCGAATAATATATTTTTATTTATGGGAAAAAATTGCATTCGGTTATAACAAATTAAACTGACTAGTTTACTGAGGTATTTAGTATATTTTCAATATTTTTATGATATTTTCTATATATAGTAGATTTTGGGCAAGTTTACTCATCCTTTAAATTTGTTTTCTTTGTGATTTTTGGGTCTTCTTAATTTACAAAATGTTGTTTAAAATGCTGTTTTCTATAAAAATATCGGCTTTTGAGAAAATTTTTGTGCTCTAATTGTAAATTATCAATCACTTACAATTTTCTTTAGCAACTTTCGATATGTGACAGTCGTCGTATGCAGTAGTTAATATTACCGAAACGGAAGATATTCTCTGAACGGCGTTATTTCGCTTTAACGAAGAACGAATTTCATGAAAAGGAAGAAATTCTTTTGAGATTCATTATGTGTTATCACGAGATAATTGCCAGTCACTGTCCCATCACCAGCTTCAAATTGAATATAATTTATAACCATTTATTTTTTGTAGGTTTAAGAAGCAGTAATATTCCATTATATTGGAATACTGAACAATTTCTTCATCAATACCATGAAAGACACATATATACGAATGATATGTATGTAAATATGTGTGGCACTTCCTGAATAGTTGTCAAAGTTTACGCAAAAGTCACTCTTAGTAATTTGAAATATCATGAAATTTTTTAAAGGGATTCTAATACCGCACCGTAATTTAGGAAATTGAATTTGAAATTGAGCTCTAGACCTCGGTGTTCATACATATTCAGATTGGATTATTTAATTCGTTTAACTAAGAAACTTTTTCTCAATATTTTAAAAGAGGATGATCCGATTAAACCTGTGAGCTACTGAAAAAATATTCTTATAATTTTTTTTATACCAACAATATTTTTCATGACCTTCTTCTAACTGAACCTATTTCAAAAGGACAGCATGGGGAATTTGACTCAATTTATGGTACAATTAATTACTAATCGCGTAATTCATGAAATGTGTCCTTTTATTGTAGAATCAGCTCAATTAAATCTTTAATTGAGTAAATTTCCGAAAGGATCATATCCTAAAGGTGTATACATTTATATATAAATAAATAAATAAATAAATAAATAAATATATATATATATATATAATATATATATATATATATATATATATATATATATATATATATATATATATATATATACATATATATATATATATATATATATATATATATATATATATATATATATATATATATATATATATATATATATATATATATATATATATATGCTAACTGACAATCACATTCAATCGAAGTGAGCTATGATACAGCAATAAATCATATATTCTAATCTCGAGTAAAAATAGTTGGTTGGTAAACTTAAAAAAGTATGAAAACTATATATTAATTTATTATACTTTTGATTTAAAAACGCTGTATTGAAACTATTTGGAAACAGAATAAGTAAGAGTATCGAAAGCGCTCCCAAAATTCGTGCCCTGCAAACTTTTGCAACCAATTACTAGAAACTATCGAATTCTGACAAAAAATCCCTTTCAACTACTATATTTTGGGGTATTTTGAAATCGTGGAAATTATAATGGCCATCGGGAAGAGTTTGTTAATGTAAATGTTGAAGTCGGAAAGCCTATAACCGCACACATACATACATATGTACATAAATATGTACACATGTGAGCGAACATACTTTATGTGTTTATGTAGAGTAATGTTCTTGTACATACATATATGTACATCAGGGATACGCAAAACAAGGGCGCCGCGCCAATGCTTACGCTCTTTTTTTGTGTACATGTGCACACGTATTGCAGAGAAATAAAAAACATAAATCAGTCTCACTCGAGCATTCAAACACGATGGATGTGCTACGCTTGTTGTTAGAAATTAGCGTTGCCATATGCAAAAAGTGAGATCCCCAGAAATTCATATG
This sequence comes from Germaria angustata, assembly GCA_963681545.1. NCBI lineage: Eukaryota > Metazoa > Arthropoda > Insecta > Diptera > Tachinidae > Germaria > Germaria angustata. Next base: position 72,132,314 of record OY813001.1, read on the forward strand.
AAATTAACCAGAGGAAATACTAGTTCTTATGAACAAACTTTTTATGAGAAAATGGAGATTTAAGATTTCAAATTTAGGTATGACATGAAAATGTCAGATCTGGCAATAGTGATTCTTTATGTGTGTTTGTGAGGGCAAACAAAATGTTTATATGTATTTTTGCCTATCGCTGATGTACATGCATCATAAGCTCCAACATAAACATGCAAATACATACATATAAAAACATATCCATACATATGTATGTATGTATATCCGTACTACATATGCACATAAAAGTATCTATTTACATACAAACATAATTATGTACAAATATTCCCCTTTATAAATGTGCTTTTACATATTCATAAGTACACATATTCTTATGTATGTTTGTATGTAATATTTTATATGTACATATGTATGTATGTACATATAATACTCTTCCCATCATTTTCGCCCTAAACTTCTTTTTATTTAATTTTCCGTTAATTTAAGATATAATCTATTTGAACTCTGTGTTTTCCTTTTCCACAACAATAATATCACACATACATACATATATGCACTCATATTTCGGTATTTATTAATAAATACCATTTGGAGTTCTTTCTACTCCTCTGCACAACAGAAATATAAAAATTTCCCACTATTTTTTGTAACCACACCCTTAGAGAAAAGCAAAGAAACTAGATTTTGCTCTTTCGCTCTCATGGAGTTTAAGCTAGAGCAATTCTTGTTTGCCACCAAATTGATTTTATTCTCATTTGCTTTCATGGAAGTTGTATAATTATGTGATTTTATGATCTTCTGCTTGCGGAAGCAGAAAAACCTCTGAACAATTTTGGCTGCTGCTTACGGCGCTCGTTTTGTTTTTCCTGAAGTTTTTTTTAGTAACTTCTTAAGTGTCGTTGTTAAGTGAAACAATTTTTTTCTAATAGATTTTCACTCATCTTTATTGCTCTGCTCTGTTGCACCTTAGAACAATTTTGCATTGTCCACCAAACAAGATTATTATTTTCCTTCCCTGTCACTCTCAAGCTAAAGAAAGCCTTCCACATACATTGTTGCTGTTATTTTACCTCATGTTGTTTGTTTAGCTTGTTGTTGGTATTTATTGTGTGGGAGTTTGGAAAAGGTAAATTTTAAAATACACCATAAAAATTAATTACAATTATATTAAATTTTATTAAAAAACAAAATAATTATTTCAAATATCTATTATTTGTTGTTGGATTAGTTGAGTATACATATGCTTGCTTTTTACTGACGACAGCCAATTCATACATACATATTTGAAAAGCTTTCCAAATCATATACTTACTTATACAAAAATACACAAATACTATATGAGAATTTTTCAGAATTCAATCATATACATATTTCTATTTCCAATTAAAAAAGTGTAAATAAAGTAATGTTACAATAAATTTTTAATATAATAATAATAAATTTAATAGTGATAAGGGATCTTATCGCTTAAATTAAACTAAAGAGCAATCAAAATGTTTTCTTATAAATTCGGCAATTTTCGTTGTCTATTTTAAATATATTTTACTCATCACACTCACTCACTGGTTAAGTAATTGAGAGTAAAATTTTTTTGATCACACGTGATAAATAGAGACACAAAACAGTGTAAGCAGTGCTTTCTGCTATGCATTATGCACTTTCGTGTGGATGTAAGAGCAATTTTTTGAGACAGGTAGGTCCAGCTATTGATTGTGTAAGCATTCTAGATTGACAAAGCGCTCCTTCTACTGCTTTAATGTAATTCTGTACGAAATTTTAAAAGTACCCAGCGGTTATGCTAAATTTCAAAATTATAAATTAATGCAAATCAGGATAATACGTCTATTGTAATTATCATAATTTTTTTATTTTCACTTTTTCATCGCAATCGATAATCTACGATCATAAAAATTAAGTCTCAAAAAAAAAATACCACTCCTGTAAAATTCATTGCATGTCCCTGAAGTTTTTTTTGGCTAAAGATTTGATTGAAAAGACCAATAATCCGCTTGAATTAAAATCGAAGTGTTTATAGTTAAATAAAAATCAATTTTTTTAATAAATGGATGCACGCATGTAAATGACATGCATCGTATTTTAATTCCACAATTTCAATTAATAAATTGCAAACGCAAGTATTCAATTAATTTTCTTAGAGTGTAAAACTCCATTCTTGTTGTTACTGTTCGTGTGCCAGCGAATGGAATTAGCAGACGGACAAACAGGTGGATAAAATTTAATGGTGGCCAACTATGTATGTTTATATAGTGACATTGTTGTGTTGGTGACGAATTGTTTTCTTTAAGGGAGCACCTTTTCATTATTTCCTACACCATCTCTATCTCTTTTACTCCTTCATTGTTAAAAGGTTTGGCCACCATCAACTATAGACCACTAACGGGGAAGTCGAATTCGAGTTTTAAAAATATAAGTTGCTGGTCCTGGTGCTGGCAGGATGTGCTGCCTGTTAATTGCCGTTTGAAATATTTATGGTCAGCAAAGTTGACGTTCAAGAACTTTAAACTTTTCTGCAAGCCGTTGGTTCTGTTTTGTGAAGAGCGTGTGTTTGTGTTATTTGTGTTTCATTATGTACCGGTGCATACGAGTATGACTGAAGTTGTGTTGAATTTCTCTCAGAGAAAGAGAGCACATTTAGAGTTTGCGTGTTTCCAGATATTTAAAGGTAAATTTAATTAAGAAACCCCAATGACCAGGCATAGATGAATTGCTGGAATATAGGTACCAGACAATAATTGAATAAAAAGTAAAACTAACGAAATTTATATATTCCAAATGTCAAAAAATCAATAAATAATGCATGTACACTGCATTCCTAAAACTAAATTCGAGATGTAGTATGTACTCGTACATATACATCACTTGAAGAGCATACAAAATTGGAAGACTTCAAGTAGATACACTGAAATATCAGCAAATACAGATTAGGAAAATTCCGCAAATACATACTACGCGAAAATCCGATAACTCCTATATCAATAACGAATTCAAGCAGAATTAAAATAAATTTTATTTACGGAAAAGATCCTTTGCCCTTGCTTCCCGATGCTAATTTGTCTAATAATTTTTCATTAGAAAGTGACATACTAGGCTGGTAATTAAGGAATTGGGGTGAGGCGAGATCGGTTTTTATTGTGTGATCCATAGAATAAATAATAAGATTTTTATATATTCAGGGGGCAGTATACGTGACAATGGTTGCGGATTATATACCCGCAAATGCCTGCTGCATACTATCGACTTTCAGATAATGTCATATAATATTTGGTTTTGCTGAATATAATCCTACTACTTTCTCATTTTGGTTTTGATTTGACACTGAATTTCGATAAAGTTATTTCTGATATACATAAATTAAAGTAATTCAAAATTATTTTCATCAATTGAAATAGTTCGCCCCGGAATGAGTGTAATTACTATATTACTGTCCGCCACCTTCAATCCACTATTTTATTTTACTCTCTCGATTTTCCTTAACTGTTTAACATGCCACAAACGATTCTTTTGTTGTATTTATTCAACCGCAAACTCACAGTAAAACGTATCGAAAATTCAGTGGCAAATGGAGGAGAAGCAAAAAAAAGCAAACAAATACGTCTTTAGCAATTTTAAGTGCCCAATAACACAGTTGGTTTGTTGGCTGACGAACGTAACAACATTCTTCATACGTGCTCGCTCTAACATCCAACGGCCGGTAACGCAGTATCATTTGTGAGAGTTAATCGAATGCTAAATACGATTAGTCGGTTGATCGATAGTTTAATAAAATTATTAAATATATTTACATAAATAAATCTTAAAGAAATCAATTTTCCATCCCTCTTCTCGGATTTATGTATTAATTCAATTTGCTTTGTTAAATAATAAAAAAATGGTCATGGATCAAATAGGCGAACGTCAACTGCTGCAACATTTAACCAGCGATTTAGTGTCAGTATCCTCTACCAATCGCTTGGCCACATTGAATACCAGTGCAGCTTCAGCCTTGCATTTGTATGCAGCCGCTGCAGCTGCGTCCCATTTGAGTGTACCGCCTTGGGCGCCATTTGCTGGTATAGTTGTCGGCGAAACCAATTGTTTATTAGAACATCAGCATTTATTGCGCAATTCGTCTGCCCAAACTGGCGACTCCGCAGTATTTTCCGCCAACTTCCCAGTAGGAGCTGCTCAACAGCATCCCTGCAATGCACTTCCACTTTGCCACAATATATTAAAAATTCAGCCCACGTCAAATGCTACAGCATTTGTAGCTGCCACGATGTCTGCTGCCTCTGCCCGACAGCAGCCACAAGCAATACTTAATTTAAATTTGCAAAAGACTAATTTGCAACACGCTAAACACCATGTACCACAAGGGCTTCCATCTGCCGACGGCAATGTATCGAATGATGATGGTAAGTGATTATTTTTGCTTTTCAATTTAAACCTGTTCTCTATATCTAAATTCATTTACGGCAATAAAAGTAATACGAAATTAATATTTAAAGCCAAAAATGCTTGTTGTTTGGCGCACAAAGTTTTGTTTTTTGCTGAATTAAAGCAAATGATGTAAATCTAACTTTGTGGCAAAATTTTAAAGTGAAAAACATTTATGGAATCTATGGAAAGTTTGCACAATTTGCTTTAATAATTTAAGCAAAATATAAATTAATCACACAGGTCTGATCGGTGCAATCAGGAAGGACAGTTGCAAAATTGGAAAGAAATATCAGAAAAAATAGATTGTGACAAATTTATTTATGACAGCAATTTCAGGTATTGCTTGAGGGAGTCATTTCAAAGCTACATGTAACGAAAAAAAACGTGGTTGTGGTGACCATAATCTGGATGAGACTTATCATTGATGGTTAATGTTGAATATAGACGCATCACATTATTGTCAAGAAAAACCGCTTTGAGAATCATGCTGTTATATAACGCAATATATAGTAATAAAGTAAAATCGATATACCATATGAAAGCTCTAAGGAAGTAGACCCCAAATATGTACTCATCACATATAACAGTTTCCCAGGAAGCATGTTATAGAGGATGGAATATGGGTAGAATGGGGGGGAACATAGAAAATGCGCATGCTGCTTTTAAAATTACTAAAATGTGTAAAATTAAAAACTATGAATAAAACTGCTTGGAGTTGCGATATACCACATGAGAGATCTAAGATAGTAAAGTCCAAATATGAAAAGAGCAGGAAACATGCTACAGTGGGTGGAATGGGGATGGAACATAGAAAATATACATGTTGGTACTAAAATGCCCAAAATTAAAAAGTTTGGAGCAACCTGCTTGAGGTCGTGAGATTCCATATGAAAAGCCCATAGAAAGTAGAATTTAAATATACATAGAGATTTATATGCAACACCTTAAACTAAATCTAGAAGTATTGGCTATTAGAAGTATTTTTTTCATATAATGGGCAACATTAAAAATTTCTACAATTGAATCAAAATACACAATGAATTTCGTTATTCACAACAGCTTTCTCACTCCATGCCAAAACCACATGTAGGTCGATTCTAAAGGGCGCAAAATGCAATTTTTAGTAAACAATCGAATCTTGGCTATACGAATTTACGTTTTGCTTTCTTAGAGTTTTGAAAGGATGTATTTCGAGTTCTGGCAGATATCTCCGAAAAGCTCCTCTCCTGAGAGAAGAACAAAACACCCAATAACAGTTTCAAAAGGTTCTTGCAACGATTTTTCGATCTTTGTCTAACGACTTTCTTCACGACTATCCCAAATGGGCGTTTTTGGTTTCGGAACATTTTTACGTGTACGAATAAATGCCGAAAAAAATTTGCTATAACACCTTCCCTGAGAAACAACTGAATATGCTAAAGGTATTTTTAGAATGGCCTACCTTTAAGCCTTCCATAAATACATATATAGCAAATCCTTGCAGGCCCTTTGAAAATAGTTTGTATTCTGTCACGAAAATGCCCATATTGATAGACCTGCAACACCTAAAATGTTAGTGTTAAAGAGTTACAATAGTGAAGTGTTTTCTTTAAAATTGTATAAAAAAATTAAATGATTTTTTTTAGTTTAAAATTGAGTTTTTTTTAAGACTGGTGCAGAATGTTGTTCACAGAGGTGTGGGACGTTTTCAACTTACGAATTTATCTTCACACCCTCAAAAATTTTTTAATCTAAAATTTTTAAACTTTCACATTTAAATTTTTGATCACGTTGATCTCATCTAAAAAGATACCGGTCTCTTTTCTAAGTTTAAAAACAATAGACTACGGAACTGATATTGAAAGTGAAAAAATAAATGTATAGATCCAACGTCCAATCGCATAACAATCACAAAAGAAGAAACTAAACAAAATGTTGAAACGCTTAAAATAAAGTATGAAGGTTTTGCAAATTTATAAAGAATTTTCGATTAAATTTCAAAGAAATCGCCTTCGTCATTCTTAATACTTTTGCGGTTCAGTATGACCTAAATAAAGGATGCTTAATAGGAACAATTAATTATATGAATGTAAACAGCATTTGCAACAATACGTTTGAGCCAAATATGGCAAATATGGTAAAATATTAAGTTTTAACAGCATTTATGATACTGAAAGTAGTAAAAATGGAACGGGCGAGGCTGAGGTTTATACCCTCTTAGATGTGTGATTACAATTACTATTATTTAAAAGAACTATAAGAATATTTTTGTACTTGTAGTACACACGTCCATACAAAGATGTACGTGTAAGTAAGAACACATTTTAGTTTTTATTTATGTTCTTTTCTTGATTTTTATTTTATTAAATGGATTTTGGGAATAATAAAATTGCACATATTTCATTAAAAAAACTAAGAAAGAACTTTTTTCTGGTGACCGTTTTCTGTGGAAAATCCTAAAAAGTTTCTTTCTAGCAACTTTTGACGATTTCCGATTGCCATCTTGGCGATGGGGGTAAAAAACACTCTGCAAACCGTGATTGCGAAAGCTCTGTTTTTAACATTGATGGTTTTATAGCCGCAACAGCTGACAGACAGCCGGTTCCATTTGTGAGAATTTTCTTTTCTTGTTAATAAGGATAGCAATCAATGGCTTGATTGCTATACCCCGCCACAAAAAAGGCAGCACAGGTGACACTCACGACGAGTGCCCATTTTCTAATACAAGACTCTTTTAAGATAATTTATCAATTTTGTTTTGTTTTGTTAGTTTCTCCATGCCTGTTGTCTTTGAAGCGTTTTATATAAATGTGGTAATAGTTGCAAGTCTGCAGGAAAATTCGAGATTCTAAAAGGAAATTCAAATTAGCGCCGATTTGTTTGTTCGGTGAAACCCATTTAAATAACGAATCAAATACCCGTAGTTGATATTTAGATAAACAATTTTGATTTATTTCTTGCTTATAATAATCACATATTTTTTTGCTTAAAGTACAAAGTCATTGAACATTTTAAGTCTAAGAAACCCTTGATACGAAATGTTATTCGTACGCTCTACGCGTTTTATTGGCAACGCAATCGTGTTCACAAACCACTTTGTGGCTGATGATTTACAAAAACGATTACAAAAACAACACCACGATCCTACGCTCTAAATTCCCAGACATATTGAAGTTCTATCTATATGAGAATAATTACTTCATTTATAACCAAAAAGTCTACAACCAAATACTTGGTATGCCCATGGGAAACCCCCTTTCTCCGATAATTGCCGATATCGTTTGAGATAATTTACTTGACGTAGCATTGACTGATCTCTACAGCAACAAAATTAATAGAAAACGCGCAGCTAAATACGTAGATGATATTTTAGTTATAATCATCATCGAAGACAGGGATGAGATACTAAACACTCTGAACAGGTATCGCCCAAAAATTAAATTCACTTTAGAAGTTGAATCACGAGAAGAAATTGCATACCTTGATACAAAATTATACAGAGAAAATAACACAACAACTTTTGACTGGTACTTAAAAAATGGTTCATCAGGCAGAATTATCAACTTCAATGCCAATCAATCGAAAAACAAAATAATAAACACCGCCAAAAATTTCATCGAAAGAGTTCTTGAAATCAGTGACCATCAATTCCACACATCAAATATTTTAAAAATCACTGAGATTTTAACTGCCAATAGTATTCCGGCAAATTTGGTAAAATCCTTAATTGCATCAAATGAAAGCGTAGAAAATAGCGAACACGGTAACACCAACAAAGATGAAAAACGATTTTACAGTATAAAATACACACCTGGTTGCACTGATTCAAAGAACATAAGAAAAATAATAAATAAAAATGACAGACCAAACAAAAACATTAAGTGCATTATTTACAAAAACTACAAAAAATTCCATGTAAAGGGAACTACAACAATTTGGGGTAAATAGCGACTACTAAGGGAAGTTTGGAAACAAGAATGAGTGAGCACAAAGCTGATATTAATGTTGGTTGAGGTTTCGTTAATCATTCTCTCTCGTATGAGCAAATGATTAGTCTACTGCATCCTAGTCTGCTGAGGGGCTGCCAGCAGACTGGCAGAGTGTAAAATACATTTATATAGCGAACCGCTTAGACGTCCGCTTGTAGCTGCCCTAACTAGGAGAACAGACGCTGCAGACGCCTCTCACAATTCGCCGATGTTTGACGGGTGTCAAGTACATCGCCCAGGGACCACCATGTGGAGGTTTCCAAGTCGACTTGAAGTGTAATTGATAAGGATCACCCTGGGTGCACCAAGTAGAACCAATCGGAAGTTTTGCCTTATCATTGAACCCCTGGCCCCCAATACCTGACGTTGATAATGTAAAAGTACTTGATGAGGAAAACAATGTGAGAAAGAGATTTATAACTGACAGCTTAAGAATACAACGAAAAATTAAACAAACAATGAACAAAAAAAAGGATACTGACAATTTAAGCTCTAACTACAGGATGGTCATAGAAAACGGTGCATCATTTTGAAACAAGCTTTTCAAAAATTTTTGTGTAAAAATAGAATTTATTTTTATAAAAAAAGAAATTATTAGTTTTACAAAAAAAAAAAAAAAACAAACAAAACCATGTGTAATGTAACATAATGGAGCTTAATTTGAATAAATGTAAAATAATGCGATTTCTAAGATCTGATCAAATTACTGCAAACTATTTTATTGGTGCTCATCAATTGGATTTGGTCGACAGTTTTGTAGACTTAGGTATCTTACTAGACCCTAAGCTGAACTTCATCTCTCATATAACATTTACAATAAACAAGGCTAGAGGTACACTTGGCTATATTAAACGCTGGGCTAAAGAGTTTAACGACCCGTACATTGGGAAAGCATTATGCATGTCACTGGTACGTCCGATTCTCGAATATGGATCAATAATATGGGACCCTATTTACCAAATTCACTCTGATGCTATTGAATCGGTGCAAAAGCAATTCCTGTTATTTTGTCTTCGAGGATTATGTTTTAAAGCAGTTAACTTGCCGTCTTACTCGTCTCGACTTGCCCTTATTAAGCTGCCTACTCTAAAAAGCCGTAGAACTATGCTGAACGTTTCATTTGTCCTCAATATTATTAAAGGTAACATTTGTTCTGGATTTTTGATAAATGAAATTTCGTTTAATGTCCCTCAACGTATATCCCGAAATTTCATTCCTCTAGTAGTAAAAGTACATAGAGCTAATTATGCTGATGCCGATCCCCTTAGAAGAATGTGTAGCACATTTAACCAGTTTTATAGATTTATAGACTTTTCATTAAATGCTTATGTAGTAAAAAACGCTATTATAAATTATTTAAACTCAAATTAAAAAATTTTTGTTGAATTTTTTATATGTATTGTAATTTATTTAATGTTATTAATTGTTAATTAATATTAGTATCTAATTGTCTGTAAGGAATTCAATTCCATAGATAAATAATAATAAATAAATAAATAATAATGCTTAATTGTAAATAATTGTTATATTTTCCACCACTACTTATAAAATTTATAAAACTGTGATGTTTTTAACTTTTAAATTAAATAGATGAGTCCCTGTATACAGTGAACAAAACATTCTCGAAATGTCGGGAAATACGAAATAAAAAACTTTGCATTTCTATTGTCATAAGAACACGTTCATGTTCAAACTCTGTCGAGAACAAAGCGAAAGAAAAAATTTCGCCCGGTGCAAAATCTAAATAATAAAATAACATTTTGCTTCAGTTGAGGTTTGAAAACACTTTTATAAAGACAAAATGGTAATTATTTTTAAACTTTCAATTCATGGCAACTTTAAAGCCACAATTGATGCTGGAATCGTTCTCTTATTAAATCTATGATGGGTTGTGCCACAAAACTTACTTGCTTAATGGACCAATGTTAAGAACTCCATAGTTTAGGTTTTCGAATTGTTAACCATGATCCACATGATTAAGCATCATTATAAAGTGATCGTACTGAATTAATGATGGGCAAATAAAGCCTTGTGGTTAGTGGCTGGTGCTTTGCTGAAGGAAAGAAAATTAAAATTGTGCGTGTATATAAATGTGAACTACTTAAATACACTTGAAGAAATTTTGAAAATATATTTAGGATAAATTTATATAAAGGTTCAACTTTATTATAATGTGGTGATTTAAACCAAAAAGATGTGGGGCAACCTGGGGATGAAGATCAATAGACTGAACGTTCTTATAAATTTTTTTTTTCAATCAAAAGGATGTGTCAAAACTCTCACATGATTTGGGCTTCTGCTCATGTGGAATAATTTGCAATTGAATTACTTGAATATATTTTTTCAGTGTAATGCTTCTAAGTCTTTTGGGTAAAGAAATGTTTTAATTAAGACCTTCGAAGTTTAAAAGAAATTCAAATAACAATAATGAAAACTCTCAAAGCATCATTAAGAAAGTGATGAATTTTCCTGATAATCATATTCGGTCTTGGATAATATTTTCTAAGCCCATCTCACAGCCAACAAAAAACAATTACAAATTTCACCCTATAATTACTGTAAGGAAAACTTAATATAATTTATAAGAATAAAGTGTTTCTTGGGAGAAAATTTAATTCGTGTTCTTTGGTTTTCTTTTCTTATTCTTTAAAATAATGTTTGTTATAAGAAAATATTTCATTTAAATACTTCTGCCCATTTTTTATAATTTATTTCATTTGTCGATTATTCTGGGTGGCAGTCTGTCTGCCCGTCTGTCCTTCCTTATGGCCGGCCCAGTTACAAATTATTACGGCAGTTGAAAACAAGAGAATTATTTTGACTGCTTATATTTTGTGTCTGTTCCAAATGAAAACGTTGTTAAATTATTTCCATCTTAATCATAGAGTGTAATATGTATTTGCTTTTATTATTTTCAGTTTTATATCATTTAGTTATATTTGAATTTGTCTTTTGGAAAGAAACCAAAATAATTTCCAAATTAGCCGCATTACAATAAAAATGACTAATGACTGTTAATTTCCTTTTTCGCTCTTATTTTTTATGCTGCTGTTGGCTCAAGTGTTCGTTTTGGTTCCACGACGTACAGTAGCCTAACAAAATATTAGGAACAGATGTTATTTTACAACTTCCCGCGTAGAAAAGGAAATATACTGATTTCAGTTCGGCTTTGCTAAAGGGATATAGAGCCCTACGAAATTTTTTAAAATTTCAAGAAATTCTCTAGATACGATCATGGATCGTAGGAAGAAGCTACGCTAACAATTTTTGCTGGGCATATTCGTATTGCTGCAGACACATCATCACGTATCACGACTGCTGGTGAAGTGGAATCTTCACAAGATAGTAACCCCCACCAATAGGCATGTACGATTTTCTTTTTTCGCACCCTTGTTGTGTAGCCTAGCCGCAAATGGGTTTTACCCTGTTTCATTCGCGAACCCAATGGTTCTTACTTGAACTTGTGAATTTAGCTACAGAATGCCACTGAACACTACAATTACAACAGGAGCGTTCCAAGAAAAGATCCTTGTGGCACACACATATATATGTATGTGCAGGCATATATATGCGTCTGTGCATCAAGTAACGAGCATGTGATTCATTCCACACGTTAATATAACAATGATGTTTTCAGCGGCCGCTACGCCCCTTTCAGTGTTCATGTACATTTCACGCTTTTTGCCAATTTTTACTTTATGGTTTTAATGCAATCAGCCCTACAAACGATACAATATGCTCAAGTTGAACGGTAGGTTGAATCGTTTGTGGATGGATTATTTTTTTTATTTATTTAGTAGTATGTGTCGTACTTTATGAAATTCATATACATTTTATATTCCAATACACTATAACAACTATAATAATATTAATAATAATAATAACATTAATAATAATAAAATAATAGAAATAATAGCAATATAAGTATAAAATGAAATAAAATAAAAGGCTCCAGAAATCACACAACAAAGCTATGAGATCAACATCAAGATGCAGTACCCAAAAACCAATTGGATTTATGCTTGATACAACAAAATGGCCAAATACAAAACAAAGACACAAGATAACACACCCAAACCCATTCGAAATTTGAAATTGGGATATTAAGAAATTGAGTAACGCGCCAGAACACCCAATATATCAGCCAAATTATGCCGGAAGAGCACAACCATACCACCAGGCTTCCAAGAAGAGCAACACCCGAAATGCAACAATCCCTCCTCCACATATCACCACAACACGCTCCCTTCAAACACCTTAAAACATATAACACAAAATACATATCCAGTTGCAAGACTTTATGAATACAATGTTATGAATACAAAGTCTGTGGATGTTTATTTTTAACGAATTGAACACATTTACGGTTAAAAAAGTTGGCATTGGGTTCATTTTTGGCATCTGTGGGTAACATGTCATATGAATTTAGGCCCTTGTAGAAAAGAGACCGCTGCATTGCATTACTTGTCACTCGTTGCAGCCTAAAGTCTTGTACATTTCTGAGATAGTACGGTTGTATTTGTCCAACATAATCAAGCTGTTCACATAGATATTGTGGCGCATCCCGTGTTTAATTCTAGTCGCTGTTCTATGTTTAGCCACCTTAATGTGCTTATGTATCTTAACTTGGATTGGTGTGTATCGATTGCATTTCAGAATTGAACGCATTGCCTTATTTTGCAACTTCTGAAGCCTCTCTATCTGCGGTTTTGTACAGCACGTATATATTATTGTGGATCCAAATTCAAAATGCTGTTTGATCTTTACATTATAAATGTTATTTGCAGTGAGTAAGGAAACTTTATTTCTAAATCTTTTGAATAATCAGATTTTTTGCCAATTTTTTTGCATATATATTCGATATTTTCTTTAAATTTAAGTCCTTATCTATAACAAAACCAAGATACTTTATACTGTTGACTTTTTCTATTTTTCGTTATTGATCTTTATTACAATGTCACTGTCCATATTTAATTCCATAAATTTAGTTTTACTTTCATTTAGTTTTAGTTTGTTCATTTTTAGCCATTTATTTACATTTCTTAAGTCTTGGTTTAGATTAAACTGACATTGCACTACATTTTCCGCTTCCGTAAACATAAGGGCATCATCCGCATAGAGAACTATTTCACATTTATCCAAAATGTTGGCTATATCATTTTTATATATTATAAACAGTAGTGCACCTAAAATTGAGCCCTGTGGTACCCCGAAATCATTTTTTATTGTATTCGATTTTACATTATTTGTTTGTTTGGAGCGCACATCAAGCCTTCACTGGCTTAAGTGTATGTCGTATGACATGGGCTATCACACCCCTCCAATCAACCTAACCTAACCTCGTTGTTTGTTTTCTATTTGTTAAATGTGTTTTAAACCATTTTAATTCATTCCCTTGTATACCATACATGTATAGCTTTGGTAGTAATATATCTCTGTCTATAGTTTCAAAAGCTCTTTTAAAGTCTAAGACAATTGCCGTTAATTTGTTGTTTTTTTTCAATATTTTTCCATCTATTTATTACATAATTCACTGCAGTTTCACAGGAAAATTTTTTGCGGAAGCCCGATTGGTTCGTTCTCTTCCAAATATTTTTTAAATTTTAATTTCACGATTTTCTCGATTATTTTTTCACACGTTTTTAATGCATTTATTGGTCGATACTCTTCGCCATTTTTTGTTTTATATACTTTTTCTATTGGAGTCACCATCGTTTCTCTCCATGTTTCTGGGAAAACTCCCGCTTCGAACGACTTATTTATTATATACATTATTGCACGACCTGTCACATTCCAATTGTCCAATATTATCGTTATCGTTACCCTCTTGAAATCGGTTTTGTTCTTAATTGTTTTATATATGTCTTTCAATTCTTGCATATTTATTGCACTGAATTTAAATCTATGATTTATCACAGGTATTTGATTAATTTATCGCTCATTTTCTATACTATCTCTAATTGTCTTAATACTATTGACAAAAAGTTTATTAAGTTGGCTAGCAATTTGATAATTATCTTTATATTCAACTAGCTGACCGGGCAAACGTTGTTTTGCCTTCAAATTTTATTTTCACTGCAAGTCTGGTTTCGTTGCAAAGTCATGGCGGATTGGTATTTCGAATAGAATGAAAGGTGCACTAAATCGACATAGCAATTATTGTTCAAATGCCGGTATCGGGCTAATTAACGCCACTACACGCTGATTAAGGACCCAACGCCTTCAGCGAAACACAGCATTTGCTTATTGCGCTAATCTCTATCGGGCAAAACACAAAAAAAAACTAAATATTGAGCCTTCTGTCAGACGAACTTAAAACTACACAGAAACACTCCTCACGGTCCATAGAGCATGTATATAAAATTTGGTCAAAATCGGTCTAGTATTTTTTGAGTTTAGCGATCACGAACATACACGTAATTTTTATATATGTAGAGATTTGGTTAAAAATCACAAGAACTAAATTTTTAATGTCTTTCCAAATTTGTTTTGGATCCGTGGTGCTGTTTATTTTTTCTCAATATATTTGTTTTTTTCAAAATTTATCGCATTTTTGTAAATGTTTCCAAATAATTTATAATTACACCAGGCTTCATTAGTATTTATAATTTTTGCAATTTGGTATTTGCAAATCTTTTCTTGTTTGAGAGTTCTTAGCTGTGCATTGAACCAATTATTGAAGGAACTTTTTTCGTTTTATTATTCTTTTGTAAGACTACGTTCAGACGAATCATGTCTTATTGACATGATTCTTGCTTTTTCTTCTTTGAACTTTGGCGTTCACACAAGTCATGTCTTGTTGACGAGTTGTTTTTATGTATGTGTACATAAAAAACGTTGTTTGAGCATTTTTGACATTACGAATGAGAAAGCAAAACGTACTGACAGTACATAAACTTGCGTACTCGTTTCTTTTCCCCTCGGTGATCTCGCCTATAAAATAGCAATCATGTCAATAAGACATGATGCGTCTGAACGTAGACTAAGTAAACCCTTGTATTGTGCTTTCAATCAGTGAGTCAAAACAATCCACATTATTATTTATGTCATCATTTTCATTTTTATTAAGACCTGAGCATAATTCTCTATTAAAAAAATTTTTATTATATTTAAAACTCCCTATTTCTTTGCACTGCACAAATCCCCGTTTCCCTACTTCACATTCTATGTTTATATCGAGCGATTCATGATCCGATATTTTGTTGTTAATGTTAGTTTTAACCGATATTCTATCATTGTTAGTTCCTCAACTATTTGTTTTAAAACATTGTCATTGAACGCACTTTCCATCTTCTTTTTGTAAAATCCATCACTTAAAGAATATTCAATTGGTAATAATTCTTGGAACCTGATCTGTTGCATAAAGTTCGCAGTTGGTAATGGTGTGAGCTGGAAGCGCTGCAGTTGTCTCTTCCCCTAAAGGGCGTGTTGTGGTGGCGGCAGTATAACAATCAGTATCTCTAACAAACATACAAACAAACGCATTTAATTGCCACAAATTCATTAAAGATGCTATTAAACCGAGCGGTACCGGTAACCAGGCGCTCGCTTTAAACATTTTAACACATGCACACTGTTTCTCTCTTCTTTTTTTATTATATAATTTTTTTTTTAAGAAGATTGATATTTTTCGTGTTTGAAAGACATTTCGACTTCTTAATTTTTCGTTACACATTTGAGGATGACCAACAAAATTAAAAGCGAAAAGAAAAAAATTTTACTTTTTTCTGGAGATTTGTTGTTGCAGCCTGAAGTGTTGCAGCTGAAAATATCTTTAGTGTGTTTATGTTTCCAGTTTTACTTTTCTTTTTGGCAACGGATGTTTGGTTTAAATATCCAATTCTTAAAAATGTTGTCTACATTTCTTGGGTTTGTGGAAACTAGTAATTAAATTTTAATAAATAACCTGAATGTAGTTTATTATTCATTAGTCAAGATGAAGATTCAATGAAATACAACCACATTAATTACTTAATTTTGTTTTTTTTTTTTTTTTTTTTTTTTTTTTTTTTTTGTAGTAAATTAGGATATCAGTTTTAGGAACCAAGTCGTGTTTACAGTGGAACAGAAACAAATTTTCTAATCAATTCAAGACATTTTGGTATTCGTTATTGATAAAAAAAATTTTATTCACATCCAAGATTTGCTTTTAAGTTCTCTATTAGAATAAAATAAAAATTATTACTATATGATGTTTAATAGATATTAGAGACATTTAAGGCGGATTCACCCATTCGTACAGAACGAAATTTTTGTTGTGAGACAATTTTAGTTTACTGAGAGTTTGCTCAGAAAAGATTCTTCCACATCGAACAAATGTTCTGGAGAAACAAAGCTACCATATGGAACAACTCTGTAAATGATGTGTGTTACTTTTACAAGCAGGCAACACATTGGCAGATGATTGCAATTTGTACAAAAAATATACAAATAAATAAAAATCTAGTATTGGTTCTAATAGCTATTGAGTTAAATAAATATAAAAAATTACTAATATTATTGTATATTATAATACATACATATGTACATATAATATGATGTATCAGCTCAGTTAAATTTTTGTTAAAAAATTTATGTAGCTGGCAGCACAGTTCAATTCGTTCAGAACGAAAATTCAAATTAAACCAATTCAAGCTAACATTGTTTCGCAGAAAATTTACTCTCTTTCTCTCTCTCTCACTCAAAAATAGAGTCGTCAAACTACATATAAAAAGCGTTCGGAACGTTCAGAACGAATGGGTAAATCCTTTACTTGAATTTTATTTAAACCATTCATTAGCATGTATCAGTAATTGAAAAGTTCGGAAGTTGATCTCATGGAATAGCATTTTTCCGTCATTTTGGGAAAGTTAAATTTAGAAAATCTTTATCAAACTGAAAAAACACTCATTACTTTCTATTTTGACAGTTGTCAAGTTTTTATCCTTTTAAGACTTCTATTCCGAGTAGTAAACAACTTGTTCGGCACTGACTCCTAATGTGAAGAACAGTTACTCTCAGCTAAAGGTGAATTCACAGGTTCGTTCTGAACGTTCCGAACGATTTTTTTATATGTAGTTCGACGTCTCTATTTTTGAGAGAGTGAGAGAAAGAGAGTAAATTTAATGCGGAACAATTTTTGCTTGAATTGGTTTAATTTTAATTATCGTCCCGAACGAATTGAACTGTGCTGCCAGATATATAAATTTTTTATGCAAAATTGAAATGAGCTGCCACATCATATTATATGTACATATGTATCTATATATATAAAATAGGATGTGTGTATGTATGTATGTATGTATGTATGTATGTAATGTAATGGCTCCAAAACGGCTGGGCCGATTTTGACGAAATTTTCAGGGAACCTTCAGAATACTCGGCCGGGTGACACTGTGAAGTCCGATTTTCGGTCTGTGGGTGGAGGGGCGTGGCTAAATCCAATTTTCATATTGCACCACCAATGACATATACATATATTTATTTTTGTGCTTTTTTATTTTATTTTACTTTTTTTTTGGAAAGCTGTTGTCATGTTCTTCAAAACGAGATATCAAACTCTTAAATCGGTTATGTAGTTCCAAAGATATTTTGAGCTGACGGTGTCAGCTATATGTACATAAAAATTACGTGTATGTTCGTGATCGCTAAACTCAATAACTACTGGACCGATTTTAACCAAACTTTATATACTTACATGTTCTATGGGACGTGGGGAGTGTTTCTATGTAGTTTGAAGTTCGTGCGACAGGTGGCCCAATATATTGTTTTTTGTGTTTTGCCCAATAGATATTAGCGCGATAAGCCTATGCTACGTTTTGCTGAAGGCGTTGGGTCCTTAATAAGCGTGTAGTGGGGTTAATTAGCCCGATACCGGTATTTGAACAATAATTTGTATGTCGATTTAGTGCAAATTTGAAGGCAAAACAACGTTTGCCCGGGCCATCTAGTATATTATAATATACAAGTTTATTTGTAAATTTTTTATATTTATTTAACTCAATAGCTATTAGAGCATGCACTCGACTTAAGTTCATTTATATATTTTTTATTTTATAAAAATTTGCTTAATTTAGAACACAGCAAATTGCAATCATCTGCCACTGTGCTGCCTGCTAGTAAAAGTAACACACAGCATTTACAGAGTTGTTGCATATGGTAGCTTTGTTTTTACAGAATATTTGTTCGACGCGGGTGAATCTCCTGTGAGCAAACTCTCAGTAAACTAAAATTGTCTCTCAACGAAAATTTCCTGCAGAACGAACGGGTGAATTCACTTTAAGAGTTGTAAAAAAGAGAATTTTGCAATCACAAGGATATAATGAAATGATTTGAAACGATCTCCGCAGTCTCACTACTTCGTTTAACGCTCTTTTTTACTGAGTCTTTCTCAATAACCTTTATACTCACATTTACTTTCTGTACACATCAACTTAGTACCGTTACTGAGATGGCAAACGCGTTGACTGTTAAAAATGGCATGAGAAAATATTATTCCCATACGAGAATTAATAAGAAAATTTAATTACGTGAGCAAAAATTATTAATAATTAAATTACACACATTGCAATATAAATGGAAAGAATAACATTTGAAGCACTTCCTAGAAATCGTTTTTCATAGCATCTGTAGGTCCAATAAAGAGGATCTAAAAAAGAGAACATTTAAATACAAATCACAAGTTGTATGATTTCTGTGGAAGTTCCTTTTTTACACTTTTGATGACAGAGTTCTCCCGCTTTACATTACAGCTGTATGCCCCTTGCTCCTATCTAGTCACTTTTGTTGAAATACATATACGCTGTGAGGACTGAACTCTGGAAGCATCTACATAAAAGGGTCGATCAATAAGTTCGTGATTTTATGAATTTCCCGCAATATGGACCAAATTTCGTTCCGTTTCGTAATCGTGGACCAAACATGCATCCACCACAACATACCAGAGACAAAACAGTGGGTTACTCGGGATGAATACATGCCAAAGGAGGCCAAGGTGGGCTTGTCAGTCAATGAAGTCATGCCGACCGTTTTTTTTTTGGGATGCGCTCGGCTCTAATCCACATTAACTGCCTTCAAAAGGGTAAAACAATCTATGGCTTATATTAATGCCAACTTATTGAGTCGACTTTCATTTCAGCAAGTAAAATAAAAATTTCACATTTCAACAAGAAAAATTAAAAATATGTATTGAAGTTGTAAATATTGGCTGTGCTGCAAAAGTAATTTGGCGATTGCAGAGACTTACTTTCCGACTTACCTCTCCGACACTGTGAAGATCAATTAGAGACTGAAAGTAAACTTGCGGGCGATCTAATGCTGACTGAAGAATGAGATTTTTAAAGGAGAGGAAAAAATGTTATCCAGATGAAGTCCGAACATCAGTGGCGGAAGCATCTGTTGGCTTGCAGACTTTGATGGATCACACCATCAAGCATTATTTTGAAAGTTTAGCGGACGAAAATTAAAAATTGTAGTTCCACACTTTCATCTAAATGGGGATGCGTTCGCTCTTTGAGTCATGTTGAATGCAATCACAGTTTGTCAATAGATTTAAGCGACAATAGTCTCATATTTTTATCGATAGTGCCGATAAGTTTGCAATCAACTGAATTATACTGGCAACACCAAGACTCCATCATCAACCAGATACTGTCGTCCAATTTTATTCAAATTCACAATGGTGCCACAAGAAAAATTTTTAGCAGTTGCTGATTAATTCCGATATGACTACTTTAATAATTTGGAATACTTAAGAATGCTTTAGATAAAATTCCTCACCATTATTGGTACTCCTACGGATTGGCCAATTTTTATGATTGTCTTATGGCTTTGTTCTTAAGTATGAGTACCTTTAGTAAAGTAAATCTGCCAATTTTTGACTATAATACGACGATTAGTTTTCTTCCAAAACGATAAGTGAAGCGATCAGACGTTGCGATCGTACACCGTTTCACATAAAGCAAATATTTTCAAAATCGGTCTACATATTATGGAGAGATCGGTGTACACAAGCCGGTTGATTGAACAAGAAAAGTGAACAAATCTTTAGGTGAGAAATATTCATTCAACCGATTTTCATACAACTAATTGCGCTCAAATACAATCAACATGCGTAACAAGTTCCTATCTTTTAGCAATTGTTACTCGAAACTTGTCATATTAGTATCAAATTTAACATTAACCAAGCGAGAATTCTGTAAAATTTTAGTACACAAACTGTTTGCAACATGCATTATTTATTTGTCTCTGTTGAATATGTTGCATACAAATAATGAATGAAAAAATAAAAAATAAACAAAAACTACATTTGAAATTTTTGCAAGCAGCTACACTTAACTAGTATGCCAGAATAATGAGCTGTTTTTACAATCATAATATGGTTATCCCAACCATATTTTCTCTAACTTCATAAGTGAAACTTTGAGGGTGGCATGCAGAGTCCTATTCAAAGGACTCAATACTTTTCAACTATATTTTCAATATTTTTCAACAAACAAACAAAAATTTAATTTTTTTTAAAGACTCCTTGAAAAATTAACTATTTTATGGTGGAACTAAAAACAAACATTTTGCGATTTTTGACAGACAGAAAAGTACTTGTTATGAACTACAAGAGTGAACGAGCGTTTACATTTTCAGTCAATTGAAAAATTATGAAAAATAAATGAACGAAAAGAAAATTACAAAATGTCTCCCACAATTTAGTTAAATAAGTGAGAGATGAATAAAAAATTCGGACACGCTGCTTTCGAAAAATCTATAGAGAGTTCTACAGGTATGGGCCTTATGAAGGTCCAGACTTGGTATTTCTAAGACAATCGCATATTTTTCCATTTGTAATTATATATGTATTTGAAAAACAGACCAGGGGCTTGCTTTCCTTTGACTTAACTTTGGTTTAAGGAGGCATCTTCTTTCTTAAGATTCTATTAGTACTATTGATCACTTGCATTAAATGAAGATCCCTTTAGCGATTAAAATAAGGGCTTATAAGATTGGATATGATGTCTAAAGCGAATGATTCTATACGCCGAGAATATGCCAAATGTGGATTTTTCTAAGATTCCAGTACAAAAATCGGGACTTTTACTAATTTGTTATTAAAGTAATAAATACCTGTATTATGAAGAATGAATTAAATATCTTAAATGTAAATCAAATAAGTAATTTGTTGAATAAGAAAGGCTTGTTTCAAATATAGTGATCGGCAAAGCTGCTCCCATGGGACTTTTTTCTCTTTTACTCCCATACGAATGCAGGTATTCACGCGTATTGTGGAATGTGTAAACAGTGACCCAAAATTATAAATTTTTAACCTTCTTTAGAAGCCATAGACCTTTTTATGACCCTTTTCTAAAATGACTCTTTAGTGTAATTTTGAAGCAGTTCCAGTAACTTTTTCTTCCTTATCGAAAATTTGCTTACACCATGGGATTTTTTCTATTTTTATTCATAACAATTTACATATATACATTTCCGACGTAAATGTATTTACCTTGGGCTGCTGAGCTGAAAAATAGATTTTCGAGTACATATACTTGACGCATAAACACGCTTTCTCTTCCAAATTTATTACAATCAAAACTGAAAGTTTGGACTCCAATTACACATTTAATTAACAAATAAAGTTCCGCAATTTTTAAAACGTATAAAAACAAATCTTTATTTTAATTTGAAAATAAATCTATAAACAATTTCCATATGGTATTATTGAAATAGAAAGAAACTTTTGAAGTAAGATGTAAAGTACATACGAGGTCTGTTCAATAGAAAAGGTGAATTTTAATTTTTCCCCAAAAATATTTGTTTATTTATTAATTTCTATTTTGCCCCCTTCAAAGTATTCCGCCTTATATATAATACACTTGCGCCAGCGTGTTTTCCACTCTTCGAATCAATTTAGGGGGGTTACTCTCTATTGCGATGCGTAAGCTAGTTCGATGCGTTTGATGTTTTGTTAGCGCAAGATATTTGGTTTCATTTGCGAAAGTGAAAAAAATCAGATACGCGTAAACTCAATAAAGGGTAATAACTATCTGCTTATATACCATTTTTCTTACGCTTCGCATACGCATCGCAATAGAGAGTAACCCCCCTGATATTCACTTTATTTGAGCTCCCTCAGCGACTCAGTTTTTATCTCAACAATGGTTGCAAAATGCCGTTCTTTTATGGGTCTCTTCAATTCTGGGAACAAGAAAAAAATGTAGGAAGAAAAATCTGGTAAATACGGCGGGTGAGGCATGATTACGGTATTATTTTTGGACCAAAAAGGATGCAAAAGCTATTAATTGTTTTTCTACAGTTCCGGACGTTTTTTTCGTATTATTTCTCGCAAACTGCGCATAACTTCAAGATTATACTCCTTAATAATCGTACGACCATATAGCAAGAACTTATGCACTAAATACGTCACGGTAATCGAAGAAAACAGTTATGAAAATCTTGATATTTGATCGAACTTTGCGGGCTTTTTTAAGCCTTCCATAGGAATTTGGTGTCAATGAACCATATATCCATTAGTCGTCACCAGTTATGACCCTTTTGAGCAAATCTGGGTCATCGTTAACGTCATTCAACATTCCCTGAGCGACTACCATGTGGCGGTTTTTTAGTTCTTCTCAACGCTCTTTGAAAAGATTGTACCACCTGTAAACATTTTTCTGATTCAGAATACAATCATCATATGCCACTCTTGACATTTCAAGTGCTTTGAGCACTTAATTTTATGCAAATTCTCTGATCCATTTTTAACGTAGCAGAAAATCACTGAAAAAGCAAAACACGTCTTACTGTTATGCCTCTCACAAACAAACTCAACTAAGAACACATGTTCGAGACAAGTGTGTCAACATAATAAAAAAAAACGCTAATCGAATGCACGTAGCCCGAGAAATTTCAAAAGTCTCCTTTTCTATTGAACAAAATTCACCCTTGTTTCTATTAGAAAAGTACTCGAAAGTAGTATAAATATGTATGTACATAAATCCACAGCTTTTTTGTTTTAATTTAAATAGTGTTTTGCTATAATCGTTCATAAGGAGAATCCTTTTTTGTTGGTTTCTTATTAATAATTATTTACTTTTATTTTTACTTCTGCATCACACATTTCTATTACAATCATGAAGTTATTAATCGTTTGTCATGTTTAAGTACTAAAATGAAAAAGGCATTTAGTAACTCGTCTTTAAACAATTTCACCCCGTTTTCCTCCCAAATACACTTTTCGTAAAATCGCTTTTCTCCCTAATATTGCTGCATTTTTCAGTGGTGGCCTCGTATAATAATGGACACTGGACTGGACTAATAGTCAGAGGGTCGCAGGCTCAATTCCTGCCATTGATTCTTGGTGTTTCTGCCTTCTTTACTCTTCTCTCTACTCTTCTGTTTTCAACTTTCTATTCCCTATCAAGGAACTCATCAAGGATCAAGGACTCAAATGAGCGAAAGCTGCGTTTCTGGTTTACTGGATGTATCTCGAAAACATACTACGCGTCATATGCTTTCGTCGTTTTCGTCGTATGTGATCACGTCGCGACGTGATCCAGATGAAGAAGCTCTGAATTTCTTGATTCTCTTTTATAACTTGAAAGCCTTTAATAATGTTAACCACAGCACAACGAGCTTGAAAATTCAATGCTGTCATGCCCACGCGGTTGCTGTCTTCATACCATTAAATCATTGCCAATTTGTATATTCGAACAATCTTCAATCTTTTGTGTACAGGTTATGTAGGAATGTGGCCCAAGGATCGACCGTTGGACCATTCCTGTTTTCAATTTATGCTAATAATTTTCCAAAACAACTTTCACATGTAGTCAGATGATGCACAGGTGTGTTTTAATTATTTCAAATATTTTTGTCACTGAAAATATCCCAAGACTAATTGATGGCCTGAATAAAATTTATCACTGGTCCCTAACAAGTCAAAGTGCATACATAATATTCACCTGGCCGAATTTTTTTATATCCTAATAAATGGATAAAAATCAATTTTGTAAAGGATGCCATGAATCCGGTGACACTCTTACTTACACAAATCACTTTAACCGACTCATTGGTCAAGTTGACCAAAGCCCGAGGTGTCTTTGGTCGTCGCAGCATTGCACTCCTTTCAATCCTACCCACTTCCTGGTTCAAATTACGGTTGTGTACTCTTTCCAAGCTGTCATTCTATTACCAAAAGAAAGCTGAATGTCTTATCTTACAATGATATTAAACACATGTACGGATTGAGGGAAAAACGATCACGTGTCTCAATTTTTCTCGGAACTTTGTGTTTTTTAAAATTTAAGAAAATTTTTTTTTTTTATTATACTCACTCATATAGTGATATATTCGATATTCTTCTCGATAAAATCAGCTTTGGCGGTTCACTTGGGGGAAAAGTGATTATAATCCTTTTGCACCGTTTTCTGATAACTAAATGGCAGTCTTTCTTACATGCGGAGCGTCTTTAGAATTTTATTCCAAAAACGCTACAACTATTCTTAAATATTTCTTATTTAATTATTCTACTCTTTGGAAATATCCAATAACACGTTATAAATAATTTATAGTGACATTTTTTCAACTTTCTTTGAAATTTACTTTGTCTTACAACAAACATTTATTTATTTTTTTAAGTCTGGGCGGACAGTTTATTTTTCTGCAATCACAAATCAATAAAATTATTCTCACATTGGGGAAACATATAAAGTCCATTCAAAATATAAAGCAATTTTCTCCGCAAAAAAATATAAAAAATTATTTTTTACAACGTGTTGAACATCCTGCAATGACCAGTCTGTGTTAAAATCGTTGGAAATGCTCCGAACTTGCACTACTGTGGGATCCTAATCTCAGCATTTTTTTTTTTTTTTTTTTTTTTTTTTTTTTTATTGTTTATTTATTGAAAATCCATATTATCCTATCTACAAAATAAACAAAAAGTTGAAATATAACTTAATCTATACACAAAGTCCCAGCACTACGAGCTCTCAAGTATGGTATATATCATTTATTACATTATTTCTAACTTCATATAAGATACGGTAAATTCAGATATATGTATATACATATATATATATAGATACATTTTATTTGTAAGCAAAAAATTAGAAAAAAACTTACTTTCGTATTAAAAAAATAAAAGGTCAAGGCTTAAAAACAAAATGTAATACTTAGGTGATCCACCAGTATTTTTGAGTATTTAAATTTGGTTTAATATTCTTATCTAATATATAAATACTTGTATCAAAACGACAATTGTCTGGTGTAAGTTCATTACTACTTATAGCTTTGTTATTAGCTCGTCTATAAATGTGATAAATTATAGGAATGCCGTCATCGTTTTGGATATAGCCATTTTTATCAAGATAAAGGAAAGATTCGGGTGGAATGTATCCTTTTGGTAATATTTTTGATATAAACTCATCTGAAACGTAGTAAGGAGCCATTATAAGGTTATTTTCGTGAGTCTTTACGCTGTTTAGAATATGATTTCTTGTAACATGTATAATGAAGTTGTCTATTCTATTGATTTTAGCTTTATTATACAATATTTGATTTGATATATATTTTTTAAAGTCACTACTTGATGATCTGTATACTTCAGTACAGCATCTTAGGCATTTTCTTTCAAATACTCTTATTTTTTCCATATAAGACGGTGATATATTAAACCATATTTGACACCCATATGATATAATAGGTCTAACTAATGATTTGTACATGGTAATTTTAACTTTAGTTTGTAGGTGTTTAGAGTAAAATAATTTTTTATTAATGAAAAATGAATTTCTTGCTTTTATAAGTTGTTGAGATATGTGATTGTTGAAGTACAAAAATTTATCTAAATGTATTCCTAACAGTTTAACAGTATTTTTGATAGGAATATTTGTGTTGTTATTTGATTTTATACCGAAGGACTTCCAATTCTTCCTCAAATCGCTATTGCATTTATTAACTGGTGGTCGAAAAAGAATACTTTCGCATTTGTTGAAATTAATTTTCATATGCCAATCTATTGAGTATTTCTCAATTGCTAAGAATTTTTCTTGCAAACCTATATTAATTTTCTCGATTTTATTTTCCGTGTGATATATAGTAATATTATCTGCAAACGCTATAATATTTTCTATTTTGTTTAAAAGTTCATATATGTATAAGTTAAACAGTATAGGAGAATTCACAGTACCTTGCTGTAAACCATTGACTATTGTAAATTTTTTTGTGCTACTATTCTTGTTATTAGATACGAAAAAGGTTCTATTGTTCAACATATTGTGTAAAAGGAAAATAAGATGCAATGGGAATTTAAACTTTATTAATTTGTATATTAGTCCAGGTATCCATATATTGTCAAAAGCTTTTTCAAAGTCTATTAAACACGCTCCAGTATACTCGGATTTGTTTAGACTCCATTGAATGTCTGAAACGAGCAAACTAATTGCATGAATTGTCGAATGTTTGTACTTAAAACCAAATTGTCTGTCATTAATAATCGCATTTTCATGACAAAACCTGACAATCATATTGTTTACACATGCCTCGAAAACCTTACTTATGTTTGGTAATAAGCTAATTGCCCGTATATTCTTTGGGTTAGTAGTGTCCTTATCCTTTTTAGGCAACACTATAACTTTGGCTAATTTCCAAGCATGGGGGAAGTAACTGTTGTTGATGATGTTATTAAAAATTATACAATATTTATCTATTATGTCATTTGGCAAGTTTCGTAAAACTATGTTGGGTACATTATCGACGCCTGCTGACAGTTTTGGTTTTAAATTTTTAAAAATGGATGTAATTGCGTCCTTTTGCATGAATGTGTTATCTAATTGGGTCTCATTCAAGTTATTTGCCAATTTTGAATTAGAAAATGTTGTTTTAGTTGAGTTGTTGTATTCATACTGATTTTTTTCTTCTAAAAATTCAGTGAAGCAACGATTTACTTCCACATGCAAATAATTATCTGGATCAATCTCCTTATGAGAGTGAACGGATTCCAAGTAGGATCCAATTACATTCAGTTTTTGAGTATGATCATTAATAAAATAATTGTTGGTATTATCTTCTCTTTCCAGATCTTGGGGGTCTATTCCTGCATTTCTAATTAAAGCTTCGTTTTCATATGGTATTTTTAAAATTTTAAGGTCAAGTGGGTATATCATCCCACACTGTTTCTTGATTTCACTGAACATTTTTTGGGGGTCTTTTGGATTAATTTCTTTTAATTTGTGTTGGAAATATTTATTGACTGATATTATAAAGTTGTCATTTAACATTTTTCTAATTAGTTTTAGTTTAGTTCTAAAAAAATTAAGATCTGCTTGTGTTAAGAAACATTCTAATCTGTTATAGCGTTTTAAAATTGTGACTATTTTACTTTTCTCAGCTTGTAATTTTCTAGTTGTTGTATTTGTAAAATTATCAAGAGGATTGTTGCTTTTATATTTTGGAACTGATAACTCCATAGCATTATTTATAGATTGGTCTAATTTTTTTAAATAAAAATCTATTTCGCAGTTTCGTAAGTTTCTGTGATTTGGGATTATGACGTTTTCATTTGTATCATGTAATAGGCAGTTTTTAAATTTTTTCCAATTTGTTTTCTTAAAATTAAATTGATTTTTAGGAATGTCACTAAAGAGAGTTAGTGGATGGTCGTTATCTAATTTTAACAGTTTAATTTTGATCGCATTATGATCGCTGTCATAATCAAGAGTTTCTAGGCAATTTATAGAATTCTCAAGCTTATGGATTACTAGTCTAGAGTCAGATATACATAAATCTAGATACGAATTACATCGGGGGTATGAAGGTAAACGCGATGCATATAATATACATCTATATCTGATTTCATAACATTCAATCCATTCTTTCAGTATATTTCCCTTGGAGTTAGAGACGTCGTTTCCCCAGTTACTGTGTTTGCAGTTTAAATCTCCTGCTAATATGTAGTAGTTATGTGGATTTTCAAGACTTAAGCATTGGAAGAGTTTTGAAAGTTCTGATTTAAAAAAGTTACAGTTATTTCCCGATGGATAATAAGCAGAAATTATAAGAAGCATTTTGTTAGAGTGCAATGGTATTTTTATAATAGATAATTCTAAATATTTAAATGAATTAATTGTCATATTGCTATAGTGACTGAATTTTATTCCGTTTTTAACTAGAATTGCTGTTCCTCCGCCCATTTTTGCATCTTTTCTATCATTCCGTATGAATGAATAGTTTTCAAATTTTGGCTTGTGCCGAAAATTAAGTTTGGTTTCATTGAGTAGTACAATGTCGGGGTTGTGTTTTCTTAAGAATATATCGAGATCATATCTTCTACTTAGTTTAATTAAGGAGTTAACATTTATTTGAATTATATTTAGTTCTTTTATAATTGTTCTAGCCATTGTGAATATCTAAGGTTCTAGCATAGAGAAAATAGTGTCTATTCGGGACGTTTGTATTTGTAGTTGTTTGTTTAAATTAATTATTTGGTTTGCTAGGCTTTGAATAGAGTTATGTATTTAGCTGTTCTAATACATTATTAATTGGGTTATTATCAGAAGTGTTTTGAATTAAACTATTTTTAACTACATTTGCATAACTTAAACTATTGGTTAAAGTATTTTTAGATCTTCTTTCCGGCATTAATTGTTTTTTCGCACGTAACTTTTGTTGGAGCTCTTTAAATTTTGGACAACCTTTATAAGATGCCGGATGTCCATAGTTGCCACATAGTACACAAAAAATCTTTTCCCTCTCGTTTACTGGAACTTCTTGCAATGAACATTTCCCTATTTCGTGCTGATCTTTGCATTTAACGCATCGTCGAGGTAGAAAGCAGTTGGATGCGCTGTGTAGAAAACTCTGACAGTTTCTGCATTGTGATATTTCTGGTTTCCTGAGTCCTTCCCATCTGATGCATCGGTGAAGGAGTGTATTGATGGTTTTAAGTTCGTTAACTTTACTGTCGCCGCTTATCTGTACCATATAAATTGGTAATTTATGACCATTGTTCTCTGCCCTTTTTGTTGTAAAAGGGTTTACTTTAATAAACTTGAGGTTATCGTTTTCAAAAGTTTTTAGGTTATTTAAAATTATTTCTGTGTCTATTTCGGCACTTAGGCCCTTTAATAAATAAGTTTTTGTTTTCAGATCTTTTGGCGTGTATGTAAAAAATTTTGCTTTAGTTTTCTCTAAATATGCTTTAATTCTGGAGTGGTCATCTATTGATGATGTGAGTAATTGAATTTTATTATTATTATTATGTTCTCTTATTTTAAATTCAGTTATATTGAGACCAGTTTTTACAAATTCAATAAGAGAAGTAGGATCTACATCAAATATATGTAAAGGTGGAATTTTATTTTTATTTATTTTATTGAATTGTTTGTTTCTGACATTATCATTGTTATTGTTTTTCTCCGTATTTGAGTAAAGATTTTCAGGAGCATTTTTTGAACTTGAGGGAATCTCTCTTTCTTTCACGTGTTTTTCAAACTTTTGTATTATGTCTTGATTGCAATTTTTGTCATTGGCAAGAATTGCCCAGTAATTATTTTTTAGTTGTTTAGACATCACCTCTATTTTTGATTCATTTTTTCTCTTTCTTATATTATCTATTGACACTGTATCACATGTATTATTATTTATATTGTTTTTATTACTTTTTGTTGGAGAATTAAGAGCCTTACGCTCACTCATATTTTGTTTAAAGAGTCTATGTCTCTTGGAATTTTAACTATAACAGTTTATTGCAAATAAGAAAATAAAAATTTATACAAAAATTCACAACGAAAAGATGATAAAGAAATCCAATCTCCGTAAGACGTCCGTCTATCATAACAGTCTCGGTTAGACTCCTAACCTCAGCATTTTCATGACTTTCTTCCAAGTTTTTTATAATGGGAATCTAAGAATATGTACTCATGTTTGCCATCTTAATTTATTTCATGAAGAATTTCCCGTCAGAAGAATATTTTACGCACACGCACACACATTCACACACACAAACTCTAAAACTGTCTCTACATCCTTGTAAATACAAATTTCATTACTATTATTATTTTTATAATTATTATTAAATGACAATAAAAATTAAGTTGGCGGCAATAAATTTTTTCCATACTAAAAACAACAACTGCAACAAAAACAACAAGAAACACACTGATTTTTCAATTTTCCAATAAAGCTAAAATAACCATTTTAATCAATTCGCAAATTAAAATTTCTCCCTTAATTTTTTTTTTTTTGTTTCGTTACTCTGGCACCAGCAGCGTCTCTTGCGATAAGTTCAACCATTACATTGCAACAGTTTGAAATCTTGCAAGTAAATGTCCCCCATTTACAACAAACGCCCATGTCATAAAATTTGCAAATAGTTTTGCAAAATTGTACACATATGAAAACACATTTGTTTAATAATCGCAGTTGCAACATGAGCAACACGCAGTGGAATAGTAGTGCGTACAGAGTGCAGTGTGAAGTGCACAGGCCTGCACACAAACATGGAGGGTAATTAAGCCCTAAAATGTATAGACCTTAATCAAAAACAACAGCAACTACATGAAATATAAAAAAGAATTGAGTTTTAATTAAAACTTTACTTAATTATTATAAATAAAGCACTGAAAAATTAATGAGTTTGTTTTAAATTTCACAGCAGAAAGGGCCAGTAAAACAATTTAAAAAAACATATTAAAACTCGGTTATTAAGGTACACCCATCATTTGCCATTGGTAGCCATTGCCCTGGATACGGTCGCCACCATTTATTTTGCCACATGGCCGTAATTGTTGTCTACTAAACAGAGGAGCAAAGGAATTGAATCGCTTTCTGTGGCATTGAACGTCAAACGAAATTTGTTTTGCATTCAAGGCGAATATAGTGAAAAAATTAAATTTTAAAAATTTACACACGGTTTTGTGGCAGGATTCGAAAAATTTCTTCTGTAAGCGCCAAAATATCATAATTTTATGTCTTTTTAAATTTTTGTTGAAGGGAGATTTCTAACCGATTCCAAAAAGGTTATAAATTCTTATTCTAATATTTTCGTTTTTGAAATTTTTTTATGAAAGAGTATAACCAGAGGTAAACGAATTTAAGAAAATATTTGAAAATGTTAGAATTAAAACTATCAGCAAATATAGACTTTTTATAGTTTTAAATAACCGAAATATAAATGTATGCATTATCTTCTAAGGTCTTTGAAGCCTGTGCCAAAGTTCTAAACTATATTTAGTGCTTGAAACCTTTCTTGGGCCCGTCTTCAAAGGTCTTTAAATGTAACGCACGTTTTAATTATTTAAAAGTTTCTACACCTTATTTTTATAGTCGGCTCAGTTTCTTGTTAAAAGGGTTTTATTTTAAGCTTCTTCTACGATATTTTCGCTTATGATAAATGACAAAAATGCTAAATTCTCTTAGAAGAGATATCAATTGAAAATCAATTTTATTTTCTCATTTCTTCGCTTTTGAATAGAAAATCTAAAGCTGATGATACACATCTCAATATTTGAAAAAGTCACAACAATCCGTCGTGTCTGACATTGAATAACATCAAACTGATTTGATTTTCGTCAATAAATTTAAGCAGTTTAACGTTGTGTAGCACTGTCATTGTCAAAAAACGTTGGTAATTCGCTGACGGCAAATTGTTTGTGCTAAAAATAAAACAACGACCTTCTATTATTGAATTAATGGAAGTGTATCGCTCATTGTATCACCTGCTTTATGAAAAGCGACAAGCTGAAAATATTATAACCACGGAATAGTTTTATGTGCTAAAAATTTTAACGTATTTCTTGTTGTATCTGTATCTCTTAAAGATAAAAACCATTTGCCGACGGCAAATTGTATATCTTTTCACATTTGCCGAGGGGAACATTGACATCGTCTGGCGCGTAGTTTTAATGTTGCTACACAAACCAAACACAATGATTGAAGATGAATATTGAAGTGTGTATCATCAGTACATGCTCACATGATCCGTAAATCAATAATGGGCCATGAAAAGTGTGGTAAAAATAATTTTTCAATAGAAGTTGCTGCCTTCGTGAAATTAATATTGGTGGGCCCGATTACAAAGTATTTATGTGATTACTCAGCCATTGATCCAAACCAAAGTGAATAGCCAGATCTAAAAGTCTTAGACTGGAATCCTTTAAGGAAATTCAATATTCTATATGTTCATCCGTAGTTGTATACCATAGGTCTATATTGGTTTTAGGATGGCTCTTATTTGCAGAAGATAGTTCTAGTCTCTGTTCAATTAGCAAATACATTTTTTAAAATTTTATTTCAAGTAAATTTCTATTACTTTTGAAATGCTTTCTCTGGGTCAATCTTCGGTCCAGATGCTATCCGAGATATATACTAGTACTAAGGGGTGCATTGCCCACTTTTTAGGGTAGATGTTATATGAGATGAGTTTGGGCTGTCTCTGGGATATTTCATGTGTTAATCCAAATTTTTAATACGGCGAGTTATTGACGGGCTGGAAAAGATGCTTCAGCTGCCGACTTATTCGATACTAGGAACACTGTGCCATCGCCATACGTGTATTTGGCATTTGTTATATCTATATAAAGGCTCTTTCATTAAGCGCTTCCAATGTTTAAATTTATATAAACTAAAGCGTGTTTGATTTTAATTTATTATTCAGTTGAAATGACTATTAATGTCATAAAATATGAAATATTACATAGTGCAAATGTTCGCTGTGGCTTCTGTGGGTGGCATTCATCCGAAATGTCCAATTTTCTATGACTGATCCATACATCATGGTGAATTTGAGCGATAGGATGGGTTATGTTGTTGGTTATGGCTTATACGCATAGATCTGCGACTTATTGAAACCCCAGCAGGAAAAGTCCATCGGGATCAAATCGCATGATATCTGTGCCCAGTTGACATCACAACCGTCTTTTTTAGCGGTATGAGGTAAAAGAGCACTTTCCACACAAAGCAATTATTAATTATTGTATATCTGGAAAACTGATACTATCCAAATTGAATATACACACATACGTTACCATGGAACAATTTGTTTATTCAATCGAAAGTATAGACGAAAAGGAAGGTTAACACTGGAACCCTGGAAATTATTAAATATGTGGGTGTAAGGAGAGAATTCCATCAAAAGCATGATTGCATAGGAGCGGAGATACGGGTACCTCCTATACGGGGTATTAGTTATTATTCTGCAACTAGAAAACTACAACAGTGAGACTCCACATGTTTAGAATATTACTATGGAGGAATATAAAGTGCATTGGATGTAGGAGAAGGGTTCCCCTTTAAAAAGTTATTATAATTATTTTATAACCATAGAACTGTAACAGTGAAACTTTCTAAAATTTATATAAGTCGCAATAGCAACAAAGCATGCGTTAGAACAAATTCACGGGGAAAGTAAAGGAGGCGGACACGTCTGGCTACACCCCATACATAGAGTTTATAAACTATTTTATATCTGGAGGATATAGTGGGGCTATTCATATAGATTACTCTCGCAATAAAGTACTTCTCCAGTCAAGAACTGTAGGAGCTGCTAACTATCGTATATTTTAGGAACTGATAAATAGCGTTGTTAAATCTTGTAGGCTTTCAAGATAAAGTGCTTAGTCAGGCAAAAAACTACTTGGTTATAAGAGGGTGAAGGTTATTCTCTTACAAGAACAATATTTACTTTCGTTTATCGTAGTGGCGTGGTGTAGTGGTTAAAGTGCTTGCCTACAAAATC
The DNA here is from genome assembly GCA_963681545.1 of Germaria angustata. Lineage (NCBI taxonomy): Eukaryota > Metazoa > Arthropoda > Insecta > Diptera > Tachinidae > Germaria > Germaria angustata. The sequence continues at coordinate 72,166,412 of OY813001.1, forward strand.
GAGTACCCCAGGATCGTTCCCTGGCAGAGGACAAAAATAGTTCACCATGGTTTTATAAGTTTTCAAAATGAAGTGGCTTCAACCCGCTCGTCAAAACCGATTCAGGCAAAGTCACCACCTTCTGGGAAAAAAGATAGGACTCAAAGATTCGCGTGGTTCCTCACCACTGCGCCACAATACATAGGGGGCGTTGTTTCTAGGCAACGACAGATGCCATCCCCATTATCCTAACCTGCTACAGCAGTCCAATCCGATACTTAGCTGGAACAAGAACCAATTACCGTAACTGATACAAGGCAAAAAGCAGATAATAAGAATGCGAAAAAACTGCAACAACAACCCGTGTAAAGAAGGATATGCTTCGTAGAAGCCCTATGCTCCCTCCAGGAGTGGAAGGAACATATATCAAGAGAGCCACAAAGAAGTTATCAGGGAGAAGTTATCATGCTGAATTAGTTGAAAAATAAGTGGTAGTAGAAAACCTCAATATTCCACATACTTATGTGGCACATACATTCCTTTATTAATATTTATTTTATTTGGCGAAGATGGGAGTAGTAGTATATAAAACTGGCTTTAGAACGCTGAGGTAATATTTTCGAGACTATACAACAGCCCATTACGCCCAGCCTTATCAGATACTTGCTGCACGTTTAAAACACAACAGAACACGATTTTTTACATTAAATCATTCAGAAAAGATGTTTGCGGTTCGATTGAATAGGAAACATTCTCTCAAGAAAAAACGTTCGTATATCTATGGAAAGGATACTAGTTATCTGGTGATATATTAATGCACTTTAAAATGTTAATTTCAGAGCGAACTTTGCTGAATTAGTTCATCTAGAAAGTCTAAGACTGAAAATAAAATCTTTTAATCGAAAAAGGGTTTATGGTTTGTTCTAGAAGAGCTGCATAGGCTGAGACTTTTTCTGATCGGTCGTACTCCACGACACATCACTGTTTTCAGTGATGTCGTTTCGTTTTGATGGCCTTTTAAAGGAATATGTTGCTTTTCGCTTTTTTTGTTTTTGCAAATAATTTTTATTGATTTGATTACTTTTATATGGAAAAAGTTTCGCCTCTGAGTATTTTGGTGTCCAATTTAAATTTCTATTGTCTAAAGGATTTGTGCCTTTTTTCCAAATACTGCGAAGCTCATTTTATTTCAGGTGAGCTTTCTAATTTTTTCTGATATATTTATGTACGTAGTTACCAGATGGAGCACCAGTTCTCAGGGGAGTATTAAGTTAATAAATATTTCAACAACATTGTCGAGCTCAGCATTCCTTATTATTTAAAGTTGTAATTTTTCATATAGTTTTGTCAATGCAGGAAACGAAGGAGTTTGCATTTGCTTTGTTTGCGAAATGTTTTGACTTTTAGGTACAAATTCCAGGACGGTGTTACAGCTATTTTAAGTGGACGAATGGTGTGAGCTTAGATTTTTGACTACACCGCTGAAAACTGCGAAATCTAGGAGGTGAGGAGTTCTGTTACGGTCTACTGACCAGTACGTTCGCTTACCTTACAACAATTTATTTCATTAAAGATTTTTATACACAATTTCCGCAATACGTCTTTAAATTCGTACCAACTGAGTAGAAATACTTTCAAACGAAAGATAAGCCAATGGCGATTCGGAAATCGTAAAGGAAAGATGCATGGAAGACCTCTGCCATCGTGAAGTTTCATAAATCTCTATTTGCTAAAATTACTCCCAATATATCTTTAGTACATGCTGATGAAAACTTAATCTCGCTCATAGTAGAATGCATTCCTTTCCATAACTGCTACAAGTAATAATTATCTTCTATAAAACAACTAAAACAAATAAACAACCAACTTAAATGCAAAAATAATACCCCATATTAAGGCAAAAAGGAAAAAATAATATAAAGAATAAAACAGCTTGTTATGGTAATGAAAATGTTTGCAGTCAGAAATTTACACTCCTCATCTCACTGGCGTTCAATTATTTTCACTTAAAATAAACCGAACAGTGTTAATTCACTTCTTTAGTGCCCCTACAATTATTGGCTGTCAGTTTGCGAGAGTCTCCAACCGAAAAAACAGCATTTGTGGCCGAGCAGGGCATTGGGGTGTAGGGGTTGAGTACAAGTTGATTCGGTTGCTTTGCTACCGACATGCACTTTGTTGCATGTAGTTACGAGTAAAGTTGTAAGTTGTTGCAGCTGTGAACCAGCCATTGTATGTTCCACACCAAGCCTTTGCTTTGGGGAAAAAATTAACTAAATAAAAAAATAAACAAACACCGCCACAACTGTCTGACTTTTCGTTCGTCGCCTGAACAGGCAGCAGCAGTCTATTGCCATTCATCCATCCCCAAAGCACCGATTTAAATGTGAAATTAATTTTTAACACGATAAAAATGTTTCTCGTTTTGTGTTGGAGTTGTTGTAGCTGCTGTTCGTTGTTGGCATATTAATGTTAATTTAACAAGATAAATTTAATAAAATATTAGAAAATTTAATTAATTTAAGCCAAAAACAAAAACAAAAGTTTCCATTAAATTCATTTGTGAAAACCGAAAGCGAGTGAGTGTTAAAAATAATGAAGAGCAGGATATTTCGCGCATTAAAAATAAATTTTTTCGTTGTAATAAAATGTTTATTTTATAAAAAAATTGTGTCATTTTAAATAATTGATAAGAAATTTTATTACATTTGATACTATTACAAAAATATATTATATTTTGTTTATCTTGTTATATATATCAGTTTCACTTTGCCAGTTGGCATTTTCTTCTTTTAAAACTTTCAAAAAATTCCATTAAGAATTGTTTGTTGCACATATCCGCGGAGCACGTACGTCAACGTTTCGTAGAAACTAAAATGAAAAAGAAAAGTAAATCAGAAACCAAACTCCAAAGCAATTGGAAATTAAAATTAAGTGAAATTATAAGAAACAAAAAATCGAAATTTATTTCAAATTCCAAAAAAGATTATTAAATCGAATTAATACTAGACGGAAAAAATTATAAAATCTGGAAAAATGTAGTTGTAACAAGTGAAAAACGAGAAAATTTCAATAACACTCGGAAGAAATTGAAAATAAAATTTTTTTTCTGTTTTAAAATTTAACATTTAAATGAACATTTCTTTTAAGGCCTGGTTGGTTTCAGATATCGCCCCAGGATGGCTTTAAGGCATTTCGAAATAGCTTTGGCGGACTTGAGTATAATTGCCTTTCGGAACTTTCCATAAGCCAATCGATTATTTAAACCAACCTTAATTAATCTTGGATGTTTTATTTTATTTGCAAATTAAGTCCTGATAATTATTTTTTGGAATTTCAGACACAGATTTGTTTAAGCACATCCATTGGCGAGGCCATTAGTTTTTTTACTGAGAAGTGAGGGGAGGATAAGCAGGATATTTTAGTTTGAATTCTAGGGAAAGGAAGCAGTAGCCAGGTACTTTCAAAATTATACTTCTACGTCAAAGAGTAGAAGCCAGCTCGTAATGATGGCCTTATGAAAAAAATTAAAGCATGAAACTGAAAAACCTGTAAGCAAAAAAAATCCAAATTTAGGGGAAAATTAATTAGAGTTAACAAAAACAAAAAAAAAAACACTTGAATATATTTGAAAATTTTAATAAATTTCAAGCTGGAACGAGGAGGAGAAATAATGCCTCTGGGTTTAAAGTGTCCGAAATTTGGAATAAAATAGTTGAAATCAGAAGAAACTTCGAAATCGTTAAGAATACATGTAAAATTAATAGAAATAAAAATTTTACAAAAGCACAATAAAAACAATTTTAAGGCTAAAAATCACCAAAGTCATAAATAAAAGTCAAGACTCGGAATATAAGCAAGCGAGTGGAAATAATATATATTTTAACATCAAAAAAAGACTGAAAATATCGTAAAACATCCTCTTAATTAAAGTAATTTATTGATTTGTTTTTAAAACGGAAATCAAAATGATATTTTATCTCTTTCACTAGATGTATTTGCTCGGAATTCATATTGTTGTCATTAAGAAGCCATAAGAAATCTATACTCAAATTTTAACTTTAAAAATTTTTAAACTTTTATTATGTAAATTATAGTGTTATTTAAGTGCACTGAAAATATGTCAACCTTATAAAGCTTCCAAAAAACTCCATAGCATGCAACAAAAAAAAAACAGAGGTTTGATTTAAATAAAGAAATATTTTAAACGACGATTGCAATTTTTGGAATAAGAGA